>OW285236.1:99084425-99409425 GCA_935421215.2 Melolontha melolontha | reverse complement strand
AACAGTTAATACGATTTTGAATAATGTGCCTTGAATATATGTATTGTTAAAAAAAATCCTTGTAATTTATTATTAACATGCATTAACGGTATTAATACTCTACCTACTAACATGTCTATTTTTGAAAAGCTTTGCAGTAAATCCGGATCCCTTGAGTTCTCATTGAATCATCAGTGGAAAAGGAAATAAAGTTTACGTAGGTTTCCAGATTATTCAGTTTGCAATTACTTTCAAGGTCTAATATTTGTATTTAAAGTTATTAGTCGAGATGTTGTAAATGAACATCTTCATTAATCATTTGTTAGAGAGGTATTGTAAATTTTAACAATTAAAAGCCAACGCCATCCTATTCAGAATTCTATTTAAATACTACTATACTAATATGCCACAAAAATATTAATATTTTGATGCAATAATATTACGATTTTGGTGAACTACGAAGATTCTAAATTTGTACTACTTACCACGCCTTATCAAATCTGCAGTTACTTATTAAGTTGACAATATTTGTAATAATCAAAGACCGGACGCATCAGGCCGAAATTACGTTGGACCATATAAATAGCCTATAATATCGCTAAGTACAACACGCAGTTATTGAATAGCACTACTCATTACGTTAACCGCACATCTGTTTTTTTTTGTCGTTGAATTGTGACGCAATTACTCCAATATTATAATAAAATTATTTTCTTCATGGGCGTAGATAGAAGCATGAAGAGTTTTTATCATTTATTTTATTTATTAGTTTATATTTTGTAAGATAAATAATGTACGGTCAGTGTCTTTTTTTTTCATTGTTTTAACTTCTTACGTATACATTTTTGATCTTCATTTATTTAGATCTAGAACATTCTTTAAGTTACTTTTTCATATATGATATTGAAAAACGTCGGGAATAGCATCGTGAAACAATGGCGAGTTGGAATAAGGGTCAAAAATTATATGTCCATTGCCAGTGGTTACGAAATTTATTACAAAGTCTGTAAAATATCGTAAAAATTCCAAGAAATCGCACGTAAAACGTCACTTAGCATCGCAAACACATACACAGAAATTAAAAACCCGTTGGAATCTGATAATTTTAACGAAGAACTCTGTGAAACTTCAATGGCGGTAAATATTCCATTAAATAAACTTAACAATCCCACCCTCAAAACATTTCTCCAAGAATATACTGATAGAAATGTTCCTGATGCATCCCCCTGACGCAAATATTATGTTTCTAAGTGCTACACGAAAGGAGTAGAATGCATTAGAAGCCATCTTTCAAGTCAATACCTATGGATAAGTTAGGACGAAGCTGCCGATATATTGGGACGCTGTGTGGTAAATGTTGTAGCTGGTGTACTACATCCAACTATTCCATATAACGCATATGCAATAGCAATAAAAGTTATAAATACAGTTGATGCGGAAAAAGTAGCTAAAACCATTTAGAAGAATATGCATCAAAAGCTTCATTCGGACGACAGGTGCAAAGAAAACATACTTTTATTTGTTAGCGACAGTACTACTTTGTGTTAAAAACAGGCAGACTAAAGGAAGCATATCCTAATATTCTGCGTATTTCTTGTGTAGCACATGCTCTACACAGAATTTGTGAATATATCAGAGACACCTTTCCGGAAATTGATAGACTTGTATCCGCTTTTAAAAAAGTTTTCAGAAAGACACCATAGAGAGTAGCTCTTTACAGGAAAAAAACTTCCATCTTTGTCACTGCCCCCTTCTACAGTAATAACTAGATGGGAAATATGCTTGGAAGCTAGCAGTTTTTATGCAGAAAATTTCGCTAGTTTACAAAATTTCATTACATGTTTAAATGACGATGCTAGAAGTATTTCTGAGTGCAAAAAACTAATACAAATTCCAAATTTAAAAATCAGTTGAACTTTCTTCAGGAACACTTTGAAAAATTGCCAAAACTAATCACTTATTTTTAAAATTAAAATCTAAATAAATGATGGATTAACCACATTAGATGTGGCTATCAATAATTTGAAAAATATTCCAAGCGATTTCGGATGTAGCCTTCGGCAAAAGTTAGACGCAGTTTTTAATAGAAATCCAGATTTAATAACATTGCGGTAATTGTGTATGGGGATAATGCCTCAAAATGAATCTGCTAAATACGCTGAAATAAAAGAACATTTCCAGTATGCACCTATAACCAGTTGCGATGTAGAAAGGACGTTTTCTATCTATAAGGATGTATTTCATTCAAGGAGAACAAGTTACAGAAGGGAACCTTGAGAAAGTATTGCTACTTAATATTAATTCAACTTGAACTACAAAATGAACAAAGAAAAATGTATTTCGTATTTTGTAGATCACCACCTGTTTCTTTTCCAATTATATAAATAAAATTAAAAACTCTTTAAAAATACAAATTTTCAATAGAACGCCCGTGGGCGATGAATCATGGGCCTCTCGTGTCAGGTCCCTAGTATCATATTTGAATTGGCTTGGTTAGTATTAACGTAGAAATCTGTAATGGTAAAGTAGCAACATGTAGACCAAGAAAAGCTAATGTGTTCTTAATGCGTCAAGTTTCAGTTTTACTTTTGCGATTTACTAGTAACCTTTTATTTATTGTGGATTAAATACTTTAATTTTTTCAAATTTTGACTTATTTCCGTCTTCTGCTCTTTTCTAATTCCTCTTGTGATTACAACTTCTCTTCAATAATAACTACGAGGGTTGCACTCTTTCCTCTGAGCCTCTCCAGCAACCAATCATATTTTACTATAAATAATATATTTTTAATAATATAAAAAAATATTATAAAAAATGGGGTGTGAAGAACACAATACAAGTTCATTTATGTTTTTTTTAATGTATCTTCTCCAAAGACGTAGATACGTATTTCACATTTCTACATGATTCTCAATACGCCCCTGTTGGAGATGTTGGTTATACAAATTTAGTGAGGTTTTACCCACTCAAGTATGTTTCGAATTATGTTGTTAAATAATATATGATGTTTTAATCCAGTTATTTAGAAGCTTAAAGACAGCGGCATATCAAAAATATATTTGGGCTTTTTACACTACAAATATTTACCTAGGCACTTCATTTGCACAAGAAATCATAAAATTGAACAGGCTGTAATTTCTTATAATTTTAAATGCGGCTTAAGCCGTACGGGATGTTCTGATAAAATCTATCAGATGATAATATGGCCCATTCGAAATTGCATCCCGAGAAAGGTATCGTTACCGAAACAGAAGGTCACAACGAAATTGCATACTTACTAAACAAGGCTCAGTTGTGTTTGATGGTCAGTTATGAACATATAATTGAAGCATGGTTTCCAAGTTTCTTGAGCAATTTGGTTTAGTAAAGTAATCAGTCACAATTCATAACGATGTTTTTTAAAACTTATTTAACTACAAAAATTATATAAATTATATTCAATTTACAATACAAATCATAATACTATCCAAATATTTACGCTCTGGCTCTAAATCTATATGAAACTCCTTGTACAAATCCAAATTTATTTATTTTATAATTTTTTAAATCATTAAATTTTTCTTTTGGAACTTACTGCAAGTGAGAATTAATGAATATTAAATCTCATTCTTACATGTAAATGTCGACTTATGTGATGCGTTCATAACTACAATCCGACAAACTAAGTTTGTACCAGTATGCGACAAACTTAGTTTGTCGGATTGTAGTTATGAACGCATCACATAAGTCGACATTTACATGTAAGAATGAGATTTAATATTCATTAATTCTCACTTGCAGTAAGTTCCAAATGTTAACTATATATACAGAAAGTATAGAAATGAAAAGCAATGTCCGTCTTCGAGGAATGCCGTGCATTGAAAAGTTCCAACAAGAACGAAACGCGTCTGTACGTTTCCCGTTGATTGACTTGTTTTTTTCAGCAATTCTTAATTAATTAAATTTTTCGTTTAGAAATCCCGTTTTTATTAAACATCGAGAATCAATCGCCTTGGGGGTTGAAAAAACACTATTAATCTTTATCCTCGTATTAATTTGAAATTGTAACAAAACATTAATAAAGTGATTTATATTCGGATGTACGTAATAAAACGAAGAATTATATTTTGAATGAAAAGATTCACAAGCGTTCGTTGTTCTTTGTGGCGATGACGTATATTCGGCCCAAACAGGAGGTGGAAAATGGAAATTTTCACTAATGTAATTATCAGCAAGGTAGTCACAGAATTCCGTGAGTTTTTCATTTCCCAGCTTAATTTCTGCTAAATCAATAGCAAACATTTCTCCTACATCTTCAGGATGAAGAAATTTTAATCCAAGTATATAAGAACTTAGTAATTTCCGTTTCATTTTCGTTTTTTCTTTTGTATTGTGCAGCTAACCCTAAATTGTGAATTTTTCGATACCCTGACTGCCCTAAGTGAAACCTGCAACTTCAAACAACAGCTTCTGGAAACGCTTTGTAAATACTTTTATGAATGGCGGTTTCAAAATAGGCAGTTATGATTTTCGGCGAAACTGGATGATTAAGTGGACCACATTCTCCTTTAATATATTTGAAGGCGTGACAGTATGTAAAGGAAGGTTTAACATAATACTAGAGGTATATATTGGTCGTTTTTAAGATCGAGGATGGTAAACAATTGAGTAAAAAACTGAGGACAGTATTAAAGTTCCACCAACATAACCTACAAGAAGTAGAAGAGAGAAATTTTAAATTTGACAAACACGAAAAAATAATATTATTTTGTAATTTTTGAGCCGGAAACATTCATTTTTACGCGGCACAATAGGGGACGATTCAACTGCAACGTGGAATTCGAAAATATTCTTAGGAAGTTTAATTAATGCGGAAGCTCTAGCATTGTATATATTTTATAGCATTCTCACAAATCCTTTGTAGTGCAGGTATCAATAGCTCTGTTGTTAGTTTCGCTTCAAATGAGCTTGGGAGGCTTTTCGCAAGTATAACCTACTGCTTTGCGTTTATGGATTTACTTAAGAGTTTTCCGTTAAAAACATATGTAATTATGGTCCAAAACCGATTCCACTATCTTATCTTTTGTATTTTGAGTTTTTATGAAGGTCTTATACAAGGTGGTCCAAAAAGTTGTTTATATTTGCTTGTGATGTAGAAAATTTTATACGCAAGGTAGAGAGGTGGGGTCGGTCTTAAACGATAGCTCGGCTCTGGGAAACTTAGTCATCATGCAGCGCTACACAGCAGAGGAGCGCTCGTTTTGTGTGCGCGAATATTACCGTAACAACAATTCTGCCACCATTGCGCGCCGAAGATATCGACAACACTTCAATTTGCACGATATTCAGCAATGTCCAAGCATTCAGCTGATTAAGCAATGGGTTAATAAGTTTGAGGGAACTGGTTCAACGTTAAATAAGCGCGTTTTAGGACGTCCAAGGTCGGCGAGAACCGCTGAGAACATCGAGAGAGTGAGTCAGTCTGTGCGCGACCAACCAACCGTATCATCTCGAAAGCGCGCAGCTGCTTTAAATGTGACGAGAACCTCGGTGCTTCGCATTCTTCACAAAGATTCAGGCATGCATCCGTATAAGGTTCAAATAGTGCAAGAACTGAAGGCTACAGATCCCGCTAATAGAGTTTTATTCGCTAACGAAATAAGGAACCGAATTCCAGCAGCAGTCGACATCTTATTCTCCGATGAGTCCCATTTCCACCTAAATGGCCACGTCAATACTCAAAATTGTCGCTACTGGAGTAGTGAAAACCCTAAACGGAAATATGAAAGGCCTTTGCATAGTCCGAAGGTCACAGTATGGGCTGCAATGTCGGCATCCGGAATAATTGGCCCTTTTTCTTTCAAAGACCAACAAGGTCGCACAGTCACTGTAAATTCTCGACGTGATGTAACATGATTCAAACTTTCCTCACTCCTGCTCTTCAAGAATTTGAAGGATACACTCAGGACACCTGGTTCCAACAGGACGGAGCCACCTGCCACACTTCCAATCTTTCTTTGCCTGTCGTTCAGGGGCTTTTTCCGGGAAGACTGATTTCTCAAAAAGGGGATATTGAGTGGCCCCCCCGAAGCCCTGACTTGAGTCCCTGTGATTTTTTTTTATGGGGTTATCTCAAAAGTAGAGTGTATAGCAACCGCCCTGCCACTCTGGAGGAACTAAAGAACAATATTCGACAAGAAATCGAAGACATAACTGCAGACACTTGCCGCCGCGTTATGGAAAATTGGAGAGGTCGTCTTCAAGAGTGCCTGGACACAAATGGGGCACATTTAGATAACGTAATTTTAAAAAAATAAATTTTCCGTTATTTTTGTAAGCCTTAAAAATAAATTTGTTCAAGTAGATCAATTTGTATTGTTTTTAATTCTATTCAAAAAGTTAATATCTTTATGGACCACCTTGTACATACGTTTGCTACACTGCCACCATTTCACTGTACCTTTGACTAACATTTTTTGAAAGCTAAAAGTATAATCGTCAATCACTAATAAGGATTTTGCTTTTTCACTGGTACAAAATGTTACTTCCATTTTGACGCGTTTTTTTATACTTTTAAATATTTACTGAAAAAACGCAAGGCGACATAACAAATTCGACAAGAGAACAACTAATAACTGATTGCTTAATTTTACACTTTTATTCTATTCTGATTACTTATAGCGATAATTACCCTCCCCCCTTCCCCCTTTATCTAGATGGGTATTGCTATTTTACTTAAGTTAATATATGTCCCTCAGTGTCCGTAAAGCTATGACCTGGTGGGCTTTCTTTAAGTTTCGAGCTCGTAAAGATATGACCTAGAGGGCTTTAGAGCTCCCATTTTTAAAACAAAAGAGAATCTCTGGACGAAATTGAAGAGGACCGACATGTTGCTGTTAGGAAAATTCAACCAACCCTAAAGATTGATGTGAAAACATTTAACACCATTTTACACAAACGTTCGAAGGTATGTAAGCTTTGATCTCGTTAGATTTTATTACTTGGGCAATACTGAACAGCCTACAACTGCTAAGCAGATCGAAAATTGAGCTACGTATAGCAAAGAAACTGCGAGACCAATGTATTTAATCGAAAAAATCAAGAGAAGGTTGAAATTTGGAAAGAAACATATTAAGGAGTCTCTTAGGATGGAAGATGGTGGAAGGTTAATGAAAAAAAAATTAGAAATCTACTATGGTTGAGACATCCTGAACTAACAGGCAATGAGAAAAATGCACCTTTTAGCCATTTGAAACTATCAGCAACTTATGTTTTCTCTTGCCATATGGGAGTAATGTTTTACATGAAGTTTTTTCTCTTCCCGTGTCGTTTCATTGTTAGATGAATTGTGTGTATGGCTTTTAGTGCTAGATTTGCCGGTGCTAAAGTGTTGAACATGATTTCTTTTTTGGTTAGTGGTTTTACCTACTCATGATAACAACTTACTTGTCGAAATACGTATTTAGGCTACGATTATTAATTGTGGTAAGGGGTTTTATACCTTTTTTGAGTTTTTGCTTAACTACAATCCCCAAAGAAAGACTTTTGATAATAAGAAAAAATATATTTTTTACATAATATCCGAACTCTACTAATTATATCAAATTCAGCAAACCAATTCAACATAAATAATACCTAATGTTAGGTAAGGTCGTTTGCATTCGTTTAGATTCTAACAGCTTGAGAGTTTCTTTTTTTACGTTGTATATTTATTACTTATTACATCAGCAAAAATCATTTAAAATACCAACTGGCTTAGTGTGCATCCTTATTGCAATTCGGTTTAGATCGCAAAAATTTACGGTTTAAAACTTAATTACTTGAATTGAACGGCTCGTTTAATAAATATTATTGGATCAGCGACCTAGGTCGAGGAGACGTAGTTGCAACTTTCACAAAAAAATGATGATATTAAAAAAAGACAGTAATTCTGATCCAAACTTTTTATAGGTATAAGACGCTATGCAATTACAAAACATTTATTTGAAATGTTATTATTCATAGTTTAGTATTGTTTAAAAGATTGTGCCGTTGTATGATGAATTGAGTACTGTAGGTATCTTTTAAAGTTTCAAGTAGGTTCACAGCGAAATAATAAGTGTAATTTTAATATTCCGATCCCGTTCGGTCGTGATTTTTTCGTTCTCTCTTTCATTTAACGTTTATATATTGTCACGCTTGGTGGATCATCTAGTCTTGCATTTAAGTGCGATTTAATCACGCGACAGTCGGCCGTCTTTCTCTTTTGCAGTTACACACCATATCGGCTAAACTGAAACAGAAAGCCGTTATCAGTTGGCCAGATTAAACGAAGTGTGAAGTACTAGTTTGCGGGGCTTACGTAAGGCCGATCTCTTTTACGGAAATTTTTACCTATCCAAGGTTGGATTGTAAGAAATTAATATTCTTTTTGATAAATCTATGGATTTATGTATTCGTACCTATCGGAGGTGTTTGCTTAGTGGATTAACGGGCCGTAAAAGTGTACAAATATTCAATAAAATATTCGATGACTTATCGATATCATCGTTGGTTGTTCAAGTTAATATTTTCGACTGTAATTAGCACACTAAATTAAAAATATATGTACACTGAATAGACGAAACATTATCTATTATTTTTGTTGATTCTTATCTATAAACGTATTGCCTATAAAACTTCTCTTAAGTTAAGTTATTGTTCCGAAAGTATCTAACGCAGGTGTCAAATCCGATAGCAATCATGTTTTTGGCATATTAGATTTTCGGTCGTATGGATCACAGTTCTCTAAATGTTGAGCTTAATACAGCGGATTTTTATTATATTGTTCCCAACTATGAACCATTACAGTCAATACATATTCTTTTTGAATCATTTTCGAAACATTTTTTCCATGTTTGTAGATGTACAGTCGTGAGGATGGAAAACGGGCCACGTCTTAACATCCAAAAGCAGGAATTTTATTGAGTGCACTGTCATCACACTGTGACACATTCAAAATGCCACATATCACCTTGTAGGACAGAATTAAAATTTTAGAAAGAATTCCAAAGAGATGGTCGAGAAGGAAAATTGCAGAAAAGTTTGTAATTGATAAAAGTACTGTTTCAAGAATAGAAATAAAATGGAATCGGGAAGGTAAAATGGTACTGGTCCAAAAAGGATATCTACTGTAGAACAAGATACGATATTAGTTCACGAAGTAATCATCCTTTTATGTCGGCTATTAAAGCAGTTGATGTAATAAACTTTCCTGGTTCGATTCACACTTGAGGGCGTCGATTGAAACAAAGTTGTTTAAGAAATTCGGTGGCCACTCAAAAAAAAAAAAAATTAAATGGTCGATATAAAGAAGAGCACGTAGGATTCGCTCTTGAATTTATTGCCAGGGATCAACATTTCTGGAATAAAGTTTTCACGGACGAAAAAGTATTTCAATCTCACAGAGGCAAGATTAGAATTTATAGATCCAAAAATACTCGATATGATAAAAAATACGTAAATAAACAAAACTAGAGTGGACGTTTCTCGGTTAATATTTCGGGATGGATATCTAGAGGCGGACTTGGTGTCTTATGGTATGTAGAAGACATATTTAGTAGTGCTGAATATATGAATATACTGCAAGATGGTATGCTCCCCTCTGTTTCAACAATTATTCCCAGAAGGCTACTATATACATCGAAAGAACAATTGCCCTGTGCATAGTTCTCGTCTAGTGACTGATTGATTCGCTGAAAATAACATTCATGTTCCTTAACTGATCGAGTAATAGCCTAGATTTAAACATTATAGAGAATGTATGGGGTTTGCTAATAAAGAACATTCAAAAACATCAGGTTCAACCTCGAAATAAAAGCGAACTATTGGAAATCGTAAACACACCATGAGAAGAAATATCTAACGATTATATTGACAGGCTAGATGAATCTATACCACATAGACTGGAGTTAGTTATTGCTGGAAATTGAGTTATAGCGAAATATGAATATAAAATGAAAGTTGGTCTACCTAATTATAAATATTTCTGTTGTAGTGATGTTATTAACCTAATAAAAAAAGTACTGGGTACAAAAAAAAAAGAGACACAGATGGAGCAGACCCGGTCTCGGGCGACTAAAATTGCGCACCCTCCCGTTTCTGCCAACGTCCAACGGCCCACGCGGCTTCTGAGGCTGCCTCAGCCCAGGGGGTTAGAAGACCCAGAGGTAACAACAATGAAATACTAAATAGGTGGTTAAGGGCGCCACCGAATTTTATGCCGCTGGACGTCGCAAATTCGGAAACAAGGTATTGGAAAGAAAAAAAATTTCAATTTAAAAAAAAAAGAAACAGGCGAGTCGCACGGGCAGAAGGGCCAACCCCGCCGACCGAAACCAGTTCCACTCCTGAGGATCGACACCAAAACTCCGTAGTTACGAAGATACCCTATTTATTGATATGACCAATATAATAATTAAATAAGAAATTATATAGTATAAAGAGAGACTTTTTATGAGATACAATTATAATTTTAACCTTTATAAGGTGGCAGATGGCCTTATCAGTAACAATTAAAAAACAGAAACAGTGAGTTTAAAATGATTATTTTGCCCTGTAAAAAAATAAATACGTATTCCTTTTTTTTTATCGGTTCACAAATTAACTTGAATACAATAGTCCACTAACTAAATCTACCTTAATTAAGAAATTTTGTTTAATGAGTAAATCCTCTCAAAGTTACCCTCGTATGTTTTAAATATTTGCAACGCATAAAACAAAAATAGTTCAAATAAAAATACGTAAATAAAAATATTCTAACATTAAGTTTCGATAAACTCTTCGTGAAGCGATCGAAAAAAATATTAAAAAAAAAAGAAGAGAAAGAAAAACTAGTCGAACGAAACAGGTTATTTCGTAGGGAAACACCTGTGCGAATATTAAGGCTGATCAAAAGCTAATTAAGAATAATTTACGGCAAAGGAACAAATAATAAAAAATAATATCGACTTGATAATTAACAGCTAGAGAGGCTTATCTGTATGGGTCCCGCGACTTCTAATGCGGTTCCCCTAGATGAAGCGTCACAAACGGGACAGAACGAGATGATATTGTTCGCCCCTAGATCGAACCACCTAAATTAAGAAATTAAACAACAAAATAAAAAAAAAACATGAAGAGAAACTCAAATACGTACCGAAACGAGACTTTCGGTGGAATTGCTTTGGTTGTCAACGTGTTCTCTCAAAAATCACTTAAATCCTCTTAGAGAGATATCGCTCAGCGATAATGGTATTGTCTATGAATTATATCCAGTATGTGGCCGTAATTCTTAATAAAATTTCACTTAAGCCATATTCATAGACAATAGCGATTGAGGAGTCGTGACAACTGCCCAGGAGCGGCAATAATTTACTTTAATATAATAAAGAGAATGCTAATTTACAACAAAATAAACGTTACGATGCGTTGAGCGTTACGGACACGTAACAATTTGTATATATATATATAGATAATTATTTCTTGACCTTTGTATGTTATAGTAGATTAAATTAGTCGGCGATTTAAGATCTGTTTTACTTTGATATGTACATATTTAAAACAATTTTACATGTTTCGACACATAGTACCTTTTTCAAGAAAAATTGAAATATAAATTTGATGAAACATGTAAGATTGTTTTAAATATATACATATCAAAGTAAAACAGACCTTAAATCGCCGACTAATTTAATCTACTATATATATGGTAGATTCAAATAGTTGGCGATTTAAGGTCTGCTTTTACTTCAATATGTATATATTTAAAACAATCTTACATGTTTCGAGATACGATGCCTTTTTCAAAGAAATTCAAAATACAAATGACATATGCTGTCATTAGTTCCTTCAAATTTACGAAAAATACATTCAATATTTTATCGGGTTTTGATATATCGCTCAATGAGTCTCATTTCGTGGTTTATAAACAAGCATTATTTCTGACTTGCATTTTTTTCATCGGATGATTTTCCTGAAATCAGCTTCCCATTTACACGACTAGATCAAATCTCAACAGGGAAACTAATAATCTTCACTTTATTATTTGTTCGTAAATCGACAATTGTTTCGCCGGCAGAATGGTTGCATCAGGTACCTACTAGAGCATGTTGCAAACTGTTTGTAAGTTTGTTGTCTGCTTAGCATACTCTTTGGGATAAGATGCCAGTGATAATTTTAATCATTTTGTCCTTCATGCCACATACATATTCTTTGGTATAGCACCTAACATCCTCTCACAGATTTTTAATAACAAACTTATTAAAGAAATCTCTTGTTAATTGGTGCAGTTCTTTGCGTCTGGCATTTTATGTTTAGTTTTTTTTGTTTTCCAGGTGATTGGGGGTTATTCGGTTCGTAGAACCAAATATTTGCTATGACTCCGGACTTCTGGCGGTGATGCTTCAACCCCGGTTACTAGAATTAAGACCCCGGTGTTTGCTTCGCCGTGCTTATACGGCTGTATATACTTTACTTTTTAAATTATTTATTTATTTATTTATTTACACTATATACACTATTTACATATTAAACTATATACATTTATTTTTGGAACTACGACAACTTTAAATATCAAAAAACTGCTGTTAAGATTGGTGTCTCTTGTTAAGGTATAATTGTTATGTTGATGTTAATATATTGTTCTACACTGTTGTTGAAACTGGTGTTTCTTGATGTTAATATGATACTCTGGTTGAGAATGTTGTTGCTTGTTATGATGTTACGAATGAGACTGTTGTGTTAAGACTGATCCTGCAAGTAGGTAAAAATTCACCACTACCATAACTATTACATAATGAAATTCGCGTATTAGGTGTACATTGTAGTGGTTCACGTCATAAATGGGGAAGTTTTCTGTGTTCAATTCTTAAATAAATGTTTAGTTTACAATAGGGTCTTAAAAAATCTAATCTATAATAATAAATAATAAATAATAAATAATAAAATTAAGCGTGTAAATCCAAGTATGGAGTTCCGGATGAATTCCATTGTTTAATAATGGAATTTATTGTACATATTTAGGAAACGTAGGGTTTGACAATAGAGGGTCAGGTTAAACATCGCTTATTAAATTTATTCACTAATAACCTTATGCAATAAAACAAGCGGTCTAATGTAAAGTAATGAAATTGCAAATGTAAAAGATGTCACTTTCTTAGAAACTAAAGAGAGTTTTACAATTTGAACAATATAACAAAATTCTGTTTATCCAGCAGTTTAAATTAGAAAATGTACATTAAATATTTATAAAATTGAAAATATTATGTTTTGATTCTATATCCTTGATTTACTTATACATTCCGCAAAAAAATTATGGAATCATTGAATTTTTTTTAATTTGTTGTTTTTTCAAAATTTTATGTTCTATAACTAAGTAGTAAACATACATATTGAAAATATAACGAAATGCAAACAAAGAACCAAAGACCGCAACTTGATAAACAGAACAATTGAAAAATTAACACCAACGCAAAGAATTTAGTTAATGGAAACTTTAACTAATAATAAATATTTTTGCCTCGGGCCCGAATTGCGGCTGCCATCCACCTAGGCATAGGCTCAATAAGACCTCTGATGTAGTCTTGACTCACCTAGTTCCATACTTCAGTGATCGCTGCTTCTAGCTCTTCTAGCGTTCTTGGTGGAACTTGTCTGGTTCGTAGTGCCTACTCAATGTGGTCCCAGACACGCTCTATTGGATTCATGTCCAGGCTTCTAGCTGGCCACTCTAAAACACGTTTGTCAACCCAATTTAGGTAATTTTTTACAATTTTGGCGATGTGGGGGGGAGCGTTATCATGCATTAAACCGAAATTCGGGCCTATGTAAGGTGCAAATGGAACTCAGAGAGCCATTGTGAATACCCTCTCACTCCGTCTTAACCTCAGAAGATACACCTCCCCATATCATAATCAAACCACTAATTGTTGTTCTCCTGAAGTTGCATTGACCGAAACGCTCACCATTTCGTCTATATACTGGCAGGTGATGAGAACAGGAAATACCTGGACTCGTCTGTGAACAGAATGTTAGCCCAATCTTCAGCGGCCGAATCACGATGATCTCTCGCAAATTGTAGTCTGTGGACTCGGTGTTCTCTAGTTAGTATGGGGCCTTTAGTCGGTATTCTTGCACATATTCCTTGTTTTTTTAGATGGTTTCTTACCATCTGACACGTAAAATTTACTTTGAACGGTAAGCAGCTCATTTTTTATCTTCCTTGCAGTGCAATGCATTATTCGTGGCCGTATTTGACTGCTTCCTACCTTGTCCTGATCTCCTGTTATGTCCCCCAGTGTCTCTATATGTACGCACCAATTTCTAAATTGTCCATTGTCGGATACCTAACACCCTACCAACCCTACATCTGACTCCTACCAAAGTTAATTAACAAAATTGTTTGGAAAATTTCTTCGCGACTTAAATTACGCACATCGCGCATTTGAGGACCGTCATTCATCTTTACCAAAGTAGGCAAGAAGGTTCTACATGAAAACACGTGGTAAATGTTAAAAGAAAAAACTGTAGTTTTAAATTTACCAATTTTTGAAAGAAATGGCAAGATATAAAGCACTTAAAGCTTACGAAATTATAACAAAAAAATTTGAACTCAAACACTATTGCAGTGATTTACTTTGCATAGATAAGGTGATTCCATAATTTTTTTGTGGAGTGTATTTAACAATAAAAAATGATTGAAATTAAATAAAATATTACAAAATGATATTAAATGTATCTTCAAGACCAGGCATCATAATGTATTTCCGTTGGAAGTCCTATTCCTACGCTGCTTAAATTCTTTGTCATCTCTGGGGTGATTTTATGATGTCTAGCTGAATTTTCGGGTTTTGCGGGCTCATTTGAAATCTCTATTCTTCTGCATTAATAGCTCTTGAAAATATTTATCCATTATTTCCGATTACGTTTACTTAAGGCTGGTTCTTGGTGACGTAAAACGTGTGCTCCTGCACGGATAAGATTGCATCGAACAATTTTGGACAATTTCGGTTGCACCTACCCGCTTCTCTGGAAAGCTTAAACGAAGCAGTCTGATCTGTGCAAGAGCCCACGTTTTATGTCATCAAAATCCGCCACTCTTGTGTCTAAATTTTGATTCGACATAAATGAATGTATAAAAACTCATTACTTTTGTACCAATTACGATAATACGAAATTTAACCCAATTTACATCTTTCTATTTATGTACTTTCCAACACTTTAGCATTGTGCACATATTTTCCGAGAAAAACGTAAAAGATCGTATATTCGTAATACACATTACATAAAGAGTTTTTACTAATAAATATGACATAAAGAAATACCTATACCTCGTACTATATTTACTCATTGACAATTTACGGTGAGATGTGTACGACGCAAAAAGGTTAAATGCATGGAATTTTTTCCAATTACACTAAGACGTATATGGATCTAGAATGCATACTGCTTTTTCTCAAAAGCATTCTTTCATTTTATATAACATTTATACATATAACACAATGATTTCTTCTTAATCGGCACGTTTAGACGTGTCGCCTGGAATGGTTAAATAATTCCGCGATCAAAATCTACAACAGTTTGTTTATAACGTCGTTAGACTTTACTACGATCAGCGCGCGTTAAGAAACAACAAACTTAATGGTATAATATTGCCGGTTCATTTATTTGCAAGTTTCAAAACTACATTCGAAGAATGATAAAATACTTGTTTAAGAGATGCGAGATGGAGATTTAGAGTAAATCAGTGCTTAAATAGGTCACATGCACTTATCAGCATTAAATCGTATTATCTAATCTTTTAGAAGTCACACTCTAGTACAATTAATTTCATTTGTGATGTGTCTGCACTTTCAACGTAAGGAAAACAAGAAATTAACAGAATATGTATCGGTTATTGGTTGTTTTAATGACTAGAAAGAATGATTAAAAATGATGGATGTTTACTGATTATATTGTCGATTAGCAATGTTAACTTTAATGATCAGTGATTTCACAATGGAGATTTAATTGATTATGTACGAATTATTAATTTTGAATACTTTCCAATGTTCTACTAAAGATACGGATAACTTCAGAAGTTTATACTAACAGTAAATGTTTTTTTTTGAATTACACTGGTCAAAAGGTTTTTATTTTTAAAATTTTTCTTTAGAAACTATGTACAATTTTCGTTTCTCTTATAGTTCTAACAATAGTAATAACAACGAATTTATTCTGGCACGTCAGGTATTGGCAAACAAGATATTGAAAAGTAAATAATATTAACCCTTAAATGCTATTTGGGGTACACATGTACCCCAGAATTCTTCAAAAATCCCGCTAATCGAAAATAGATGGAGCTGCGCCCGCGGGCTTTTGAGTAGTTTCAGCACATGATGCGACAGTTCATGTGCGATATTGGTGAAAGACAGCGCCTTTGCATCTTTGAGATATTTGATAATTGGGGTACATGTGTACCCCAGTGTAGCAGAATAATACCGTATTAAATTTATTTTCGCTTGTAAGTATATATTTGTTTTACTAAATTATTTGATTATTAATGTTTTTACTGCATAGTTTATGCTATTTTTTAAGTTAATTGTTGTTTTTTAGATCAGGCAAGTAATGGCTTCTCGAAATAAGATTTTCGATCTAACAAATCCTGATGATCTAGCTGAAATACACCGTATTCTTCATGATTCTGGTTCCGAGGGTTCTCAGGACGAGATTGATGAGGACGATGTTATTATACCAGATTTTAGAGAGGACCTCGAAGAGGACAAAGAGTCTGATACTGAAGACGATCCAATAGTTTCCTCTATTCCAGTCCAACCTCAGGATCCCTTACCACGCGTCTATGATTCTGAGGACGATGTACCCTTGGCACAGATACAGCTTGCAGACCAAGATAAGGTTAAAGTTTTCAAGGTTTCCACCAAACTAAGGGGCAAAAATAGATTCAAATGGTCAGGTGTGAAAGGAGCAGTTCATCGTACACCAAAAAGAAATCTTGTTATGTATTTACCCGGAAATAAAAATGAATCAAGACAAATACAATCAGGAATAGAAGCATGGCAATTATGTTTCACCAGAGAAAATCTGGATTCGATAACAGAACATACCAACAAAGAAATAAAAATTCAAAGATTGAAATATGGCAAAGAAATGGGCAATAGTGATACAGAAGATACACCAATAGCTAATAAACCTTCCTACACCAGAGACACAGATAATGTTGAAATGATGGCTCTCTTTGGTTTATTCTATTATGCCGGCGTAATGAAGATGAATGGAGTATTTACAAAAGAACTCTTTGATAAAGACAATGGTATACCCATATTTCGAGAAACATTGCCCGAAGCACGTTTTAGATTTTTAGTGAACTGCCTCCGGTTTGACGATAAAAACACCAGAGCTGAAAGAAGAGAAATCGACAACCTTGCAGCATTTCGAGAAGTTTTTGAGAGATCTATAAACAAAATGAAAAACTTATATGTACCTTCGGAGTACACCACAATTGATGAACAATTGGTTGGATTTCGTGGCCGATGTCCTTTCAAAATGTATATTCCTTCAAAACCCGATAAATATGAGATTAAAATTGTGATGTGCTGTGATGCTAAAACGGCTTATGTACTCGACGCTGAAGTTTATATAGGCAAAAACTCCACACCATCTAATATTCCTGTTGCCCAGTATTATTGCGATAAACTTACCACTTCTTTTCAAGGAACAAATAGAAATCTGACAATGGACAACTGGTTCACCTCTGTGCCGACGGCAAAAAACCTTTTAGAAAAAAAAATTACAGTTGTAGGTACGCTGAAGAAAAATAAAACAGAAATTCCTCCATCATTCTTGGACCTCAAGGAGAGGCAGATAAACTCCGCCATGTTTTGCTATAGTGACCAACTTACATTATTATCATATTGTCCACCAAAAACTAAGAAAAAAACTGTTATCATGCTTTCAACAATGCATGAACAAGGTGATGAGTCAAATACCACCAAATTACCAGAAATTATAGAATTTTATAATTCCACCAAGGGAGGAGTGGACACTTTGGACCAACTGTGCCACACTTATTCTACTAGTAGAAAAACACGCCGTTGGCCATTATGCCTGTTTTATAATTTGCTAAATATTGTGGGATATAACTCGTTGGTACTTTTAAGAGGTTCGAATGCACCAAATAAAGAAATTGTCAAAAACAGAAGAGATTACCTGAAACAACTTGCACTTGATTTAGTGAAACCTCATATGCAAAGTCGCTTGCAAACTTCAACTATGAGGCGTGAACTCCGTCAAACTATATGCAATGTACTAAAAATAACCCCTTCAGTAGAAGTACTAACAAGGCCATCTGCTACCGCCGGTAGATGTTCATTTTGCTACAGAAATCAAGACCGAAAATCGAGGGTCAACTGCGATATATGCAGAAAATTTATTTGTTTACATCAAAAGAAAATTTGTCCAACTTGTGCGGAGTGATAATAAAATACTATTTTGCTGAATAAACCCAAATGTAGAAAGTTATTTTAACTTGTTTTTGCGTTATATTTAAATAAACACATTTATTGACAAAAATTAGCTAACTTTTATTTGGGGTACACCTGGACCCCACTGTAGCAGATTAAGTCCTGAAAATAAGTGTAGCGTTCCAGGGTTAATTAGGTTTGTACATTATATGGAGTTGTATGGTATCGTTCTGTTTAAAATGTTTTTTTTTACTTTTCTTTTATACTGTTCTTCGGCACTTTCTAATATCAATGTCCAACAATAATCAGCCATCATTCCACTGTTCCACTTGCCCTGATAACGTTTTGCAATATCAGAAATGTCTTGATGAAAAACCTTTCGCCGTGTTCCTCCCTCACATCGCCGAGGTTCGAGGGGAAAGAAATCCCGATGCGATTGCAAAAAATTTATTTTAAAGCTCATATTACAGCCCAATTTATGGCAACTTCCCAGAAGTTCATTAACAAGTACATAGGTACTATGTCAGACTTTCTATTTTCGAGAAAATGTGGACTTAAGTTTTGCATCTGAGATTTTGAGAAATTTTTTAAGGTATTGGGATCGACGGCCATCTTTATCCATTGATTTCACGAAATTTTTCAACAAACCTAATTGTATGCGGTAGAAATATTTTATCAGGTTAAACTAGTGACTTATGAAGTATATTTTTTTGTTTAGAAATATACTGAGCCCTGACTGGTCAGTCTTTAACAATGTAGTGGGAATATATTGATCGACCGTCCTATTCGCAAAGACAATTCTTTGCAATTCTTTGTATACGCTAGTTGTAAACCGAGTCGAATTGCTACAACTTTGAGGTCTGCGCTGATATACCATTTATACATTTTGTAATTAATTCTGTTTAGAAAAAAAGTAATATTTTCATACATTTCTTTTAAGTGGATTGCGCAGCTAATGGTGATGGATTTCTATGTGAAAAAGGACAGTTTTCAAACTCAATTCTGAAGCATCGATTAAAAGACTCCATTCTTTGGGCGTGTTGTTGGTGACCTAAAGCCAACATTAAATCGTCGACATTATTACAGCATGAAAGACCCTTGTCGGTTAAAAAATACTGTGATAGTTCTTCCTGACGATTACGATACACAGAAATATGTCTGCCTGGAGCCAACAGTTTCCATCCTTAGAGTCTAGAAGCTATCATTTCTGCTTTAGTTCTTGACATATTCAGGTACCTATCGAATAAGATCTTTTAATTCTAACTGATTTATTGTGTATGGTCCGCCCTCCTCAGATAAAAAATATTCATCAACGTTGATAGATAACTTGACACTTACTTCATCTGGTTCTATAACATCGTATTCTTCACTCGAAACCCCTATGGGTGTTGGTACAGTGTTACGTGTACGTAAATGCTCATTTATTTGTCGCAAATTAGCGTCTTCCTTTATTTCATTCCGTTCTATTTATCGTTAACCTATTTATCTGTTTTCGTTTTTACATCTGTGATAGAAGAATTTGTGATTTTTAAATTT
Source organism: Melolontha melolontha (assembly GCA_935421215.2). Lineage (NCBI taxonomy): Eukaryota > Metazoa > Arthropoda > Insecta > Coleoptera > Scarabaeidae > Melolontha > Melolontha melolontha. The sequence continues at coordinate 99,389,476 of OW285236.1, read as the reverse complement.
AAGATTTACATTTTCTCCATTATTTGTCAAAACGAGTTTGTAATGAATAAGTTATGAAACGTGCTTCTTATGCTATTTTTGCAGTTAGCTTTGTTAATGTACCCTTTTTTAAGAGAATATGAGAAATTTGATGGAAATTTTATGGAAGATGGTAACGTCGGCGTATGTTTTGAATAAAATTCAAATTTTTGAATTTAGTTGCCTATGGTTGACTTAATTTAACTTGTCATTTCACTCTTCATAATAAAATATTTGTTATTATATTGTAAATATAATTACCGTATAATAAAATGTTTGTTCATTGTCAGTTAAATCATAACCTTAAATTAGCACTATGACTATTGACTTATAGAGGTAGTGTGACAAACTTAAAGCTGAATCCGCTAAATGTTGCATGGTTCAATGATTTATAAAGCACTGATTTTGAATGCTTTAACAGGTCTCTTAGCAGCGCTAATTGCAACATTGCAAAATTTCGATGGAAATTTTCAAGAGGCTGCGTTTTATTCAAAAGAAATAAAAATAACGCCGGAATGTATTCGGTAATAAAAAAGAAAAATAATCCCAGAGAGACACAAACTGAAAAAAACATTGGCAAAAGATCAAATATCCCCTTAACAAAACAATTTATAATAGAAAATGTAATGAATTAAAAATATAATAACAAAAAATTCAAAACCACAATATGTATATATTAAAATGTTTGTTCATTGTCAGTTTAATCATAACCTTAAATTAGCACTATGACTATTGAACAGACCTTAAATCGCCAACAAATTGAATTTACCATAACATACAAAGGTCACGAAATAATTATCGATATATATATACATATACAGTGTGTATAAGCCAAATGGAATAAATTCATTATTTCGGTTACTGTACATATTTATAAAAAATCCCGAAACATGTCATATTTAGTTTATAAATTAACATTCTTCAACGTGAAAATGCGATCCCTACCTTCAACCCCCTTCGAATGACAGGTACAACCCCCATTTTTTTAAATGGGAAGTATAGGCTTGTGATATATCGTTGTAAAGGTCTCTTTATTCTCTATTCAAAAATGTTATAATTTTCATGTTTGTTGCAACAATTAAGATAGAATAAAATAAAATCATGTTGTTATCGAAATTCGCTACAATATACTCAAAAAATAAAATTTAATGCAAAATGTAAAGAAAAATTTAAAACGCCAAAAAAAAATATGAATGTCAATGAAGTAGATGTTCAAAATGTTCACCATGAACGTCTTGGCAACATCCTAATCTTAAATAAAACTGTCTTCTAACATTATTTAACACATCAGGCGTGATCGACCTAATCGCAAGCGTTATTCGTTCTCTTAAGTCATTTAAATCCAAAGGTTTAGTTTTGTACACAATGCTCTTCAAATATCCCCATACAAAAAAATCAAGTAAGGTCAGATCAGGTGATCGCGCTGGCCATTCTATCGATCCTCGCCTTCCTATCCACCGATTGGGAAATATTGCATCGAGGTACTGCCCGACATTGCGTTGGTAATGTAGTGGTGCTCCATCCTGCTGAAACCATATCGTATTCATTGGAACTTGAGGGTTTCCTGGATCAGGATATAAATTTGCCAAAGTTGGAATGACATCATTTTGAAGTAGTGCCAAATAACGATCACCATTCAAATTGCCCTCAATGAAAAAGGGACCAATGATATGGTTTCCAACAATACCTGCCCAAACATTAACTTTTACTGGGTATTGTGTGTGTTCTTCCCTCATCCAGTGAGGATTTTCCGTAGACCAGTAGCGTCGATTTTGCCGATTAGCATGACTGCTAAGAGAAAAAGTGCACTCATCAGAAAACATAACGTCTTCTAAATTGATAATATTGTTATCCAGCATGTCCATCATTCGCTCACAAAAATAAGTTCTTCTATCAAAATCGTCTTCCATAAGCTCCTGAGTAGATATCATTTTATAGGGATGCATTTTATTTTCTTTTAATATGTTTACTATCGATGTATGGCTAACATTTAATGTAGTGAATGCATGTCTACTCGATGTATGTGGGTTTTCCATAAACTCAAGCATCACATCTACTTTTATTTCATCACTCAGTGCATTGGCAGCTGGTTTTTTTACGTGCCTTACATGACCAAACTCTCGAAACTGCTTCTCTATCTTACTTATTGTTCCTTGAGCTGTAGGCGGTAAATCAGGAAATTTCTCATGAAATAGGCGGGTTACTTCTTGTTGTGTTCGGGTTCTGTCTCCGTAACCAATCATTTGTATGACTGTTATTTTATGCACTTCCGTTAATCTAACCATTTCCCAGAATTGTATTTTACGAAATTCAAACTAAAATTATCAAACTGTCAATTTAAAATGACAACTTTTAAATACAAAACAATTTACTAAGGCGTTTTAAACAAACTAATGTTGCCACGGAAACTTTTTAAAGTATTTTTAATAGATACCATCTAAAAAGCACATTGGTATGGTTTTTACTCACTTTCTTATTATGAAGACCTAAACGGGAAGTAAGTAATGCAATGATGCCTTTGATGTATGTATTAAATCTTTATAAACGCAAATGAGCATCAACTTCATTGACATTCATATTTTTTTCTGGCGTTTTAAATTTTTCTTTACATTTTGCATTAAATTTTATTTTTTGAGTATATTGTAGCGAATTTCGATAACAACATGATTTTATTTTATTCTATCTTAATTGTTGCAACAAACATGAAAATTATAACATTTTTGAATAGAGAATAAAGAGACCTTTACAACGATATATCACAAGCCTATACTTCCCATTTAAAAAAATGGGGGTTGTACCTGTCATTCGAAGGGGGTTGAAGGTAGGGATCGCATTTTCACGTTGAAGAATGTTAATTTATAAATTAAATATGACATGTTTCGGGATTTTTTATAAATATGTACAGTAACCGAAATAATGAATTTATTCCATTTGGCTTATACACACTGTATATATATATATATATATATATATATATATATATATACATATATATAACATTTGATAAATTATTGGAGTTTTTCGGCTTTATTATATGAAATATTTACAAATATTAAATTAGAATCTATGTAATTGCAGAGTAAGTGGGGATGTAAACATTGCTGTCTACAAATTACAAAGCAAATCATACGAAATTTTTATTTGAAAAATATGGTCTACGTTGGGACTCGAACCCAAGTCTACAGCTATCCGGGCTGTCGCCTTTACCACTAGGCCACAATAGACCCAGGTTCAAGCCATATAGAAATGCATTATAAAGTAACAGTGTTAATGAATCAGATGTCAGTTATTGAATGTAGATGTCAAGCTGAAAGCAGAAGTCAGTTTTGAAAGCTCATGTCAGTTTTGATAGCAGATGTCAGTTAGTGAAAGCAAATGTCAGTTATTGAAAGCAGATGTCTGTTTTGAAAGCAGGTGTCAGTTATCTGACGTTTGCTTTCATAACTGACACCTGCTTTCAAAACAGACATCTGCTTTCAATAACTGACATTTGCTTTCACTAACTGACATCTGCTATCAAAACTGACACGAGCTTTCAAAACTGACTTCTGCTTTCAGCTTGACATCTACATTCAATAACTGACATCTGATTCATTAACACTGTTACTTTATAATGCATTTCTATATGGCTTGAACCTGGGTCTGTTGTGGCCTAGTGGTAAAGGCGACAGCCCGGATAGCTGTAGACTTGGGTTCGAGTCCCACCGTAGACCATATTTTTCAAATAAAAATTTCGTATGATTTGCTTTGTAATTTGTAGACAGCAATGTTTACATCCCCACTTACTCTGCAATTACATACATTCTAATTTAATATTTGTAAATATTTCATATAATAATGCCGAAAAACTCCAATAATTTATCAAATGTTATATTTAATGAACGGCTAAGAAATTATCTAAACACTTATATATATATATATATATATATATATATATATATATATATATATATATATATATATAAACGTAGTGCTAATGAGAATTCATAATTATTGAATTCTCACATTACACGCCATTGCCGCTCTAATTCGTTGCATCAATTTCTACACATGACAAAATCAGCTTTGTCTAAGAATGTAACTGCAACGTGTCACGGCGCCAACCGTCTAGGTTGTCCGGGAAAATGAAAAAATGTGTGAAAGCCGTATTTCTGGGTAAGGTGTATTGACAATTAGTAATAACTATGAAACGTCGACGTCTGCACATCCCGGATGGATACGGCTTCCACACATTTTTTCATTTTCCCGGACAACCTGGACGGTTGGCGTCGTGACACGTTGCAGCTACATTCTTAGACAAAGGTGATTTTGTCATGTGTAGAAATTGATGCAACGAATTAGAGCGGCAATGGCGTGTAATGTGAGAATTCAATAATTATGAATTCTCACATTACACTACGTTTATCATCATCTGTATATATACACGCAATATAGAAATGAAAGTCGTATCTATTTCTGGGTAAGGTGTATTGACAATTAGTAATAACTATAAAACGTCGACGTCTGCACATCCCGGATGGGTACGGCTTTCACACATTTTTTCATTTTCCCGGACAACCTGGACGGTTGGCGCCGTGACACGTTGCAGCTACATTCTTAGACAAAGGTGATTTTGTCATGTGTAGAAATTGATGCAACGAATTAGAGCGGCAATGGCGTGTAATGTGAGAATTCAATAATTATGAATTCTCATTAGCACTACGTTTATCATCATCTGTATATATACACGCAGTATAGAAATGAAAGTCGTATCTATTTCTGGGTAAGGTGTATTGACAATTAGTAATAACTATGAAACGTCGACGTCTGCACATCCCGGATGGATACGGCTTTCACACATTTTTTCATATTTTGTATTCTCTTGAAAAAGGCGTATACAGCCGAAACATGTAGAGTTTTTTAAATACATATATTTTGAAGTAATGTACAGACCTTTAATCGCCTACTGATTAGGTTTACCATATCATACCAAGGTCACGAAGTTATTATATATATATATATATATATATATATGATAAACGTAATGTTAATGAGACTTAATTCTCATTAACATTACGTTTATCACAATTAGTATATATACACTTCGTATAGAAATGAAAGTCGTGTCTATTTCCGGATGTGGGTGCACCGATGATTGGTAAAACCATGAAACGCTGGCGTCTGCACATTCCGGGGTGGATACGACTTTCACACATTTTTTCATTTTCCCGTACAACTCGGTCAGTTGGCGCCGCGACGCGTTGCGACTACATTCTTAGGCAAATGTTATTTTGTCGGGTGTAGAAATTAATGCAAAGAATTAGAGCGGCATTGGCAGTAATGTGAGAATTTATTGGTTATTAATTCTCATTAACATTACGTTTATCACAATTAGTATATATACACTTCGTATAGAAATGAAAGTCGTGTCTATTCCCGGATGTGGGTGCACCGATGATTGGTAAAACCATGAAACGCTGGCGTCTGCACATTCCGGGGTGGATACGACTTTCACACATTTTTTTTTATATATATATATATATATATATATATATATATATATATATATATATCATTTGATAAATTCTTGGAATTTTTGGCTTTTACATTAAATATTTTAAATATTTTCAAATTAGTGTGTTACTTTCCGAAGTAAATGTTAATGTAAACATTGCTGCCTATAAATTACAATGTAAATTATACGAAATTTTATTTGAAAAATTTTCGTCTACGTTGAAACTTGAACCCAAGCCTACGGTTTGCCGGACCGTTGCTCTAACCAACTGAGCCACGAGGATCTAGGTTTCAAGTATATTGGAAACGCCTTATAAGGCACTGATGTTAATATTCGGATCTCAGTTTGAAAGTTTGAAGGTTTGAAATTGCTCATTTTTCATCCTTAGCTATTAATGTACAGAGATAACTTCTTTTCCCTTCATTTAATATATCATTTGATAAATTCAGGAGATGATATGAAGTAAAAGAAAACGGCCACATTAAACAAAAGAACCAAGTTTATTATAAATGTTTTCGTCGAAAACTAAATTTACAAGATAAAATAGAAAAGAAGAACGTATTATGTTTAAAAAAGTATCTGAATGGGTGAAGCCCTGTATATAATTAAATTAAAGTACTTAATAATTTAAATAAATATATAATTGGTAACTATCGCCATTATTTAGTTATAGATTCAGAATGCAAAACAAGAACCTATAACTCTTGTGCGAGCCTGTATAACTCCAGGCTGTATATATTATAAGTGGACATGTATTACATCGCTAAGTACAACACGCAGTTATTGAATAGCACTATTCATTCGGTTAACCGCACATCTGGTTTTTGCCGTTGAATTGCGACGCAATTACTTCAATGTTACAGTTAAAATTCCTTTCTTCATGGGCGTAGATAAAATCGAGCGGAGCTTTTATAATTTCTTTTATTTATTAGCTTATATTTCGTAAAATAAATAAAGTACGCGAAATTAGTTTCTTTTTATCATTGTTTAACATTCTAGGTAATTTTTCTTACAGATCCTGTTTAATATCGTTTCATCGAATCTACTTCTGCCAATTATTTTGACGTAAGTGTCCAGTGAACTTCGTTAAGTTTCAATAACTTACGCAGCATTCATTTTTAATTTTCATTTATTTAGATCTAGAACATCGTTTAAGTTACTTTTTTAGTATGATATGTAACAACGGCGAGAATGGCATAGTGAAACAATGGCGAGTTGGATTAAGGGTCATACTGATTGTATGTCCATTTTCAGTTATTCCGAAATTTATTGCAAAATTTGTAAAATATCCCAAAAGAATTGCAAGAAATCGCACGTAAAACGTCACATCGCAAACAAATACACACAAATTAGACCCGTTGGAATTTGACAATTTTTTCGAAGAACTCTGTGAAATTTTAATGGAGGCACATATTCCATTAAATAAACTTAACAATCCCACCTTCAAAATATTTCTCCAAAAATATACTGGTCGAAATGTTCCTGATGAATCCACCTTACGCAAATATTATATTCCTAGGTGCTACACGAAAGCATTAGAAGCCACCTTTCGAATCAATACCTATGGATGAATGCCGACGAAACTGTCGATATAGTAGGACGCTGTGTGGTAAATGTTGAGCTGGTGTACTACATCCAAATTTTCCATATAACGCAACAAAAGTTATAAATGCAGTTGATGCGGAAACAGTAGCCAAAGCCATTTACGAGAATATGCACCAAATGCTTCATTCGGACGACAGGTACAAAGTAAAAATACTTTTATTTGTCAGTGACAGTGCTGCATATATATTAAAAACAGGCAGACTATTAAAGGAAACATAAATATGCTGCATATTACGGACGTAGCACATGCTCTCCACAGAATCTGTGAATATATCAGAGACACCTCTCCGGAAGTTGATAGACTTGTATCCGCTTTTAAAAAAGTTTTCAGAAAAGCACCATTGAGAGTAGCTTTTTAGAGGAAAAAATTTCCATATTTGTCACTGCCTCCCTCTCCAGTAATAACTAGATGGGGAACATGGTTCGAAGCTACTAGATTTTATGCAGACTACAAAATTTCGTTACGTTTAAAAGACGATGCTCGAAGTATTTCTGAGTGCAAGGCACTAATAGAAATTCCAAATTTAAAAATTCAGTTGTACCTTCTTCAGGAACACTTTGGAAATTGGCCAAAACTAATAACTTATTTTGAAGATCAAAATCTCAAATTAAATGATGGGTGAACCACATTAGATGTGGCTATTAGTAATTTTAAAAATGCTTCAAGTGACTTCGGATGTGGCCTTCGGCAAAAGTTAGATGCAGTTTTTAATTGAAATCCAGATTGAATAACATTGCGGCAATTGTGCATGGGGACAACGCCTCCAAATCTAACTACTAAATATGCTGAAATAAAAGAATATTTCCAGTATGCACTTATAACCAGTTGCGATGTAGAAAGGACGATTTCTATCTGCAAGGATGTATTTCATTGAAAGAGAATGAATTCTACAGAAGAGAACTTTGAAATAGTATTGCTGGTTAACATGAATACTCCTTTACTCAACTTGAACTACAAAATGAACAAATAAAAATATATTTCGTATTTTATAGATCACCACCCGTTTATTTTCCAATTATATAAATAAAAAAACTCTTTAAAAATACAAATTTTCAATAGTACGCCCGTGGGCGATGAGTCATGGGCCTCTCGTGTCCGGTCCCTAATTATAAGCTTAAAACGAAGTACAAGAATGCAGTATACGTATACGTGAGATTCTCAAGTAAGCGTTCACAAACGAAATTAAATCTTATGTACGTAATCTCACGACTACATTACTTATGACGCTATTTAAATAAATTTAAAAAAAACAAATGAAATACATTCTTATGCACGTAATCCTTAATTAAATTAAATCGAAAAATTTCTGTTTAATCTAAATTGCATAAACTCAAAAATTGAAATACACTAATATTACAAAAAGGAGTAAACAACTTTTAAATGATCCGAGAATTTAGTGAACGTTCAAGTCAAATAGAAATAATGAAAAATCACTATGAACTATACTTATTTTGGAACAAGAAAATTATTTAACGTTCAAAACAAAAAGGAGGTAAATTAATGATTCCGCTTCTCACATGGTCCTCGATGAAACTTCCGATCTTCAAGAGATTTTCCTTTTTTTTTTTTAAACTTAAAGTTATTGTATGCATTAGAATTAGCGAAACACGAAGATTGTGCTACAAAAATGTCACATGAAAATTAGCGGGCAAAGACATTCACAGATGTTCAAGTGCATCGGCAAAGATAATAGCGCCAAGCTAATCAATTATTGATGTCCATCAAATAATGCCTGCCACCATATAAACCAGCTATTTCGGTGTACATTAAACATCGTTCGATACTCACACATTAACCACAGCGACAAACAATCAAATACCGGCAATCTAGCAGAGGTTGTAATCTGTAATGTCCGAAGTCACACGGAAACATCCAACCCATCTGCGACGATAGGCGTGTATGACCGTTAGGGTGAGCAAGGAGGTAACGGGTATATACCACCATTCACTAAAAACTTGTAACAAGATGTGTTTTATATATATTTTTGTACTCGCTTATCAAAACCTGTCATTTCACGATTCGATTTGCGTGCGTAAAAAGTCACTTTAAACACGAGTGCGTAAAAGTAAAGTTGGTACTTCCTGGAACTTGATTAATTTAGTGACATTTTAAAATCATAAATCCCTAACCTTAATAATATGCTACCCAGTTCGTTGTTTTTCTATGAAAATAAAAAGAAATGAAATTGAAATTGTTATATTTGGAAGGTATGTAATTCAATGTCAGAACAGCAACAAATATTATATAAATTACCATTATTCATTCTTGTCAGAAATTGAAACGGAACAATTATTAAAAATTTTGATTGGGCAATTTTGACAACCAGAGATTGATACCCCAGGGATTAACTGGTTTGTTTGAATTGATCTTGATTGCGAAGGTAGAGTAACGTTGATTGTATTATTACATATATCTTGTATTTCAGATTTCGGAACAAGTTGCAGGCGGAGTCGATATCTCTAACGGGGTCATTGTTTTAGCTAATTGAATTGAAGACAATTTTCGATATATCCTTATGCAACCGTAGATGATTTCCATCCACCATGCCTTTTAATTGAAAGCAAGTCACCTCCTTGGTTTGCCAACAATGTCGCTGAACTCCTTCGAAAGCAGTGACCTGTGAAGTTACTTGCGCTATCAAGCTGAAGGTACTCAGCTATTCGCATTGGAATTTTGCAAATTGTATTAAGACCAACAGGTGAACAAACACACTTGCAATTGCGATATGTTAAAAAGAATCGCTGCTGGCTGTCCGGTCTTAAATTTGCATATTGCCGAATTAATGCAATCCATTCAGGCTTAATGATTGCAAATGTACGGCTGTTATCTGTTTTAGTTTCTGGAATTGTTACGATAATTAAATTCGATTTAAATTCTATGTCTCGCAATGACATTTTGCAAAGTTCTTCACGTCGACACGCTCCAGAAATACCCAATATTAATACAGCCTATAAATACATATAGTGTTGTATGGAATTTAAATATATGGAAATGACTTTACCTTCATTAGTAGGAACAAAGAATTTGGTGCTTCAACAATAAATTTAGTAATTTGTTCTTCGGTTAATGTTGCTTCGTTATCTGTTTTAAATACGCTATGAGTTTTGCATATTTAGATATATCCGTATTATCATATATTATTAAGCATGATTTTAACATATGCATATTTAGATATATCCGTATTATCATATATTATTAAGCATGATTTTAACATAGAATAAGTGGACCATAATGATTTATTTGATTGTAAATTTTGAAAATAAACTAATAAACAATTTTCGGAGTATTTTTGTATATTTTTAGATCTAGCCCAAGTTACGAATTTAGTATAAGTGCTTTTGTATATGTTTTTTGATTTTATGGGTAATAAATTATCCACTGCAATATTGGCAGCTTCGCGAATTTCAGGCGGTGTACATTGCATTTCATTATCAGAATTCATGTTGTTGGTGAGGTTTTTATTTTGTATGGAATTTTTTGAATTTGATAATTTTAAATTAAATGTCTCTTCAAATAATCAATACTGCCAACTCAAATTTTTTTAATTAATATCAAGAGATTAGTAGTGTGCCATAAACGATAACGTATTTAACAATATGTATTAATATTATAGTTCTCGTACAAAAAATATTGTACAAACTTCGTGCGTGAAACATTTCGCGAATTCGTGTCCATTAAACTGGTCACTCATTCGCGAAATATGATTTCACGCACTTGGTTCGTAAATAACTATTGTATTAATTTGCATGCGCTTGATGTGTTTACACATCCATATCCTACCTTATCCACCTTATAGTCCGGATTCATCGAGTGCTGTCTATTTGCTCAGCGCAAGCGTGTTTATTATTCATACCTCCTTGGTGCCTAAGATAATGTAAATAGTGGTATGAGACTATTATTTGAAACTCATTTGCAAACGTTGGTAACAAAATACGGTAACGTTTTAGGTAAATAAAACAATGAATACTACATTATCTGAACCCCGGCAATAAACAACATTCACATTACAATATACATTGAACTTGATTTACTTTTCAGTTCTGAGTGAATGTTATTTCTTTTTCTCGTAGTTGTAAAAGAAGGCACAAGCAAAACGTGCGAAATCATGAAGAAAATGTATTATAAAAAAATCGATATTGAATAAATGTTTGCAAAAACATATGTGTGCTCGCATAAAAGAAACTTATTTAAACTGTGTCTGTTTAATTTTCTTTTACTTACTAATCTGCAATTTTAAAGAAGTTTCTAAAAATAAATTCCACGCTCAATTAACCGCCCCGCATTGGTCAATATCCCAAGTTTAATTACAAATATTTTGCAATCGATCAAAGCCATGTAAACCATAAAAATACTTACTCGGTTTGGATTTAAAAAGATTGTTTATAAACATCATTACTAAATAATAATTGAGAAGAGAACGAATTGAAAAAAAAACTTTACACTGAAATAATCTAATTATATGGCTAATAATGAATATAAATTTATAACGGTTTCCTGAAAAGCACCGATTGTATCTAGGTGACTCATCTAGTTGAGCTTAAAATAATAAAACGACGTAGAAATATAGAAAGTATGCGTATCATATATATATAAAAAGAAATAACCGTAATGTTAAATTACTTTTGATACAATATAAATTTAATTATCTGCAGACATATACGTACACAAAAAGATACAATTATTATATAATATGATAACAAAAGTAAAAGCAACTAAATTTACATATAAATAAAATTATTTTTTTGCTTTTTGCAGGTTAGAAAGGACAATAATGTTTGACATATATAGTTAGAGTCAATTGCGAGTAAAAAGTACTTGAGAAATTATTAAAGTACTTAATTGTTTAAGCGTTATTATTAATTTCGTTGAACACAATCACTTTAATGCCTGATTAATGTTAATGCTCGCGATTATAAAACCGGTTCTTTTCCAATAATTAAAAAACATTTTTAACCCGTTATGCCGTTTAACAATAAGATTAGTCATAGAAAATTAAATTATAATATTATAATTTATGATACTGTTAAATGGTATTTTTTTTTGAAAATCATTTAATTTTTTAGAAAAAAGGTGGGACCTTGCACCTACTTAATTTTGTAATCGCACTAATAAATGATGCACTTTTATGAATTATAATTGCCTGATTTCTCATTAAAATATTAGTTATTCTGTTGCAATATTTAGTAATAGCTAATATGATTTTGTAATATGCATGAGATTTTTTTTAGACTTCTAAGTATAGATATACATACACACTTTTTGGCGTATATAAATTATATTAAAACCAATCTTCACTTGTATTTGTTTATTTTCTGGTGTCTCAGTGTTATTTTATTATAAAAAACTAATATGCCCAACATTTTTGTAGTCTTATTAACAATTTCTCAATTTTCGCGAAAAAAATTTTAATCACTAATATAGGGAATTCCAAAACGCATTGACGGTTTTTAATATGGAATAAATTTTTACTGGTTAAACATTAAAAAATGACAACGACAACAACTGAGTCTATAACTCTGGGAGTTTCTTTATTTAAAAATTGAATGGCGTAGGTGCCCCCTTTTTTCTACTACACATTATTTTAGCCATCCCACGAAATTATCCATCGCTTTGTCTAGTATCTCCACTGGAATCGCTTCAATTTCTTTTAAAATATTTTGATTAAGATTTTCAAGATTACGGTGTCCAGTGGCGGCTCTTGATGACGTACGATGTGCGCTGCTGCACGGATGAGACTACTTCGAACTATTTCGGAAGATTTCGGTACGGTTACTTGCTTCTCTGTATATATGAAAGCTTAAACGAAGCAGTCTGATCCGTGCAACAGCGCACATCGTACGTCATCAAGAGCCGCCACTGACGGTGTCTATTATTATACACACGACATTTAAGATATCCCCACAGAAAAAAGTCTGGCGCTGTTAAGTCAGGCGACCGAGCGGTCAGGTTATGTCCTCATTGCGAGAAGCGGTCGGGAAACACATCACGCATCATATTAATACTGATCCTCGTCATTGTGGCTCGTAGCCCCATCTTGCTGAAACCAGTAATTACCATCAAGTTATTCATACCTTGGCTGGAAAAAAGTATCAATCATGTGACAATATCTCTCTGATGTTACTGTTACGCTATGCCTGTTCTGTTCAAAAACCGTTACTTTTGCTGCGTGAAGTGGTCGTTCGTGAAGTTAACGTGGATTTGTTGTTACCCAATATCTAAAATTTTGTTTATTAACAAAGTCATTTAGATAAAAATGAGCCTTGTCGCTCATAAACAGACAACGTGCAATATTGGGTTCGCCAGCAAACAGTTCTAAAAATTGTCTGCAAAATTCAATTCGATTTTGTCAATCTAATGAACAATTGAACAAGTACCAATTTATAGGGGTAGAATTTAATACGCGAATGTATTCTATGAACACTGGTTTTCTTGAAATTTGAAGTACGTGCATGTTGTGCTGTAGAGCGTTGTGGACTCATAGTAAAGGAAACTTTTACACGCTCAATATTTTCAGCAGTTATAGCACTTACGTGTCTCCTAGTCGGTTTTTTGTTCCCAATATTACCTTCATTCTCTTCTTATACCTTTAGTTCCTTTATTAGTTCCTTCGAACCTGTAAACTAATATGTATATATATATATATATATATATATATATATATATATATATATATATATTGTTTAGATAATTTCTTAGCCGTTTATTAAATGTAACAATTGATAAATTATTGGAGTTTTTCGGCTTTTATATGAAATATTTACAAATATCAAATTAGAATGCATGTAATTTGTAGACAGCAATGTTTACATCCCCACTTACTCTGCAATTACATACATTCTAATTTGATATTTGTAAATATTTCATATAAAAGCCGAAAAACTCCAATAATTTATCAATTGTTATATATATATATATATATATATATATGATAATTTTGATGTTCTCGCGGTTGTATGATGAAATGATGGTTTCTCGGGTTCTTGTCCGCGTGTGAGATGTATCCTGAGAAGGATTGTTGCCTCGACGTTTCGACGGGATCGCACTCGTCATTTTCTAGAGTTGTTCTTTCACTTGACGCTGAAGAGTAACTGCCGGTCGTGTCCTCGGGTCTCTGCTATTATGTTGCACAATGGGAGGTGGGGGTTGCGCTGCTGCCGTCGTGCGTACACGGCTTCGCGTGATTGGTCCGGGTGTCTGTGATTCCTGTGTGGGGGCGTGTACCTGTCTCGATGTGTTGTGTTTCGCATGAGTCTTGATTTGCATGCCGGCTAGGAGTGGCTTCCAGGTGTACGGTAAACGTTGGCCGTCGTCGCGTTTGTTTAGACTTTTGGGTCTCTTTTCTATTTCAATCGCTTCTCTAGTAATTCTAGTAGATAGACTTTCGCTCTTCGCTAGGATCTTCGTATTCTCGAAGTCAATAGTGTGCCCCGTTAGGAGGCGGTGTTGTGCTAGAGATGATGTTGTTTGTTTCTTGAAGACTGCGTTTATGTGTTCCTCTTTTCTCACGCTTATTCGCCTGTTCGTCTGGCCTACATAGGATTGTTATGTATCCTATGTAGGCCAGACGAACAGGCGAATAAGCGTGAGAAAAGAGGAACACATAAACGCAGTCTTCAAGAAACAAACAACATCATCTCTAGCACAACACCGCCTCCTAACGGGGCACACTATTGACTTCGAGAATACGAAGATCCTAGCGAAGAGCGAAAGTCTATCTACTAGAATTACTAGAGAAGCGATTGAAATAGAAAAGAGACCCAAAAGTCTAAACAAACGCGACGACGGCCAACGTTTACCGTACACCTGGAAGCCACTCCTAGCCGGCATGCAAATCAAGACTCATGCGAAACACAACACATCGAGACAGGTACACGCCCCCACACAGGAATCACAGACACCCGGACCAATCACGCGAAGCCGTGTACGCACGACGGCAGCAGCGCAACCCCCACCTCCCATTGTGCAACATAATAGCAGACACCCGAGGACACGATCGGCAGTTACTCTTCAGCGTCAAGTGAAAGAACAACTCTAGAAAATGACGAGTGCGATCCCGTCGAAACGTCGAGACAACAATCCTTCTCAGGATACATCTCACACGCGGACAAGAACCCGAGAAACCATCATTTCATATATATATATATATATATATATATATATATATATATATATATATATATAATATTTTCGTGACCTTGGTATGATATGGTAAATTTAATAAGTCGGCGATTAAAGGTCTGGTTTATTACTTCAAAGTATATTTATTTAAAACAACCCTACATGTTTCGGCAATGATGCCTTTGTCAAGGATATAAAAAATATTTTTTATATCCTTGACAAAGGCATCATTTTATTACACTTGCAATGTATGGTTTGAGATTACTAAAATTTAAGTCTACATTTTTTAACATATTTTAATTCTTTTCGACCCCTGATTCAGTTACCAGTATATGTATCATAACAATATATATATATATATATATATATATATATATATATATATATATATATATATATATAATGTAATGGGGCAAACAACACCCAAATTCCAGGATCTATAATAAGAAAAACAGCATTAACGATAATAAAACTCATAGAAGAAGGGTTACATAGGCGGATTTTATATGAAAAATTAGTATCGAAATGTATATAAATTAATATGACGATAACTTTGTATACTTTAATTATCCTATTTTAATTTCTAAACTTACTTTTATATTTTTATTTTCAATTTCATAATTCAAATATTTAGCGCGAAATAATAGATATCTAATTTATCTACATTAATATTTTGTATCGATACTAGTTAAACAAAATGCCCACTTATTTAAAAGGCAATTAACCCGCGAAAATGATATTTTCTATACGCAGATACAACATAACCCAGCATTAGAAAACATGTATTGACAACTTGAAAAATATTCTATAAATGTTATTATTAAGACAAAATTATCAAATTGTTTATATTTATCTTGTTTAATGGATTTAGTAAAAGTAAAACTTCGAGGCTATATCAAATTATTAACTAGGCTTTGAAAAATAATAACCGCGATAGGCGTCTTTTCCTTAAAAATCTTATAACGTTTGGCCGTAAGTTTGTATAACTCCGAAGAAAATTTATTTAATAAGTAAAATACCAGTGATATCATAATAAATTTATGCTGAAACAAGACATTAATAATTGGACTAATATTTGAAAACAAACCTGAAGCCTAACGCTTGGTAATTTACAAAATTCAAGACGAGCATCTTTAAAATTGGAGTTCCGACGAGGAAGCAGAATTGAAGCCGGTTACGCACAAACGCCGACATCTAATATTTGGAGGACCCGCACATTGTATATCCCGATTACTTCGCCCTTATTTCGGACAACTGCAGAGATCATAGGATAAAAGGTTCACTTCTATCAATTTTCTACAACAAAGTCGAAATAGTTAATATTATTTGATAAAAACTAATCTTTATTATTAAAATAAAAGCCAGAATTTTACTTTTATTCATATCCAAAACCTTCATATTATACTCGTAGATATCCCATATGAATATTTAAAAACATAGCAGTACTTGCCTAATTTATTGTGTAAACCGTAGTAATTTAATATAAGATCACATTTCTTTATTACACATAACCTTTTAAGTATAAAACACACGTGCATTATTAGTAGTTTATTTTATTTGTCGCTAGACACATTTATTTGTTCAATTTACAGTTTTCTATTTATTTCAATAAGTTATTTTATTTTTATTAACAAATTCACTCTTTTATTTGTTAGTGTTAAGTTCTAGGAGTTATTTCATATCTAATTTATCTATTTAAACACCATACAAAGGAGTAAACAGTCACATTCTATCGACGAATATCCTGAGAAGTCAAATTCTAATTATTACATGCTCACGACTGCTAGTTGGTATATATAGAATATAGGTAGCGTTGATCTAAATATTATCATATTAAAAGGCGCCCAATTATAAATTCAAATCTTTTAACTTTAACTTTCATAACCTTTATTATTTTCATTATGACATTTTGCTAGATTCTTTATTAATAGATCTTCACAGCTATGTTTCATTATATATATATATATATATATATATATATATATATATATATATACCCTTAATTTTGTATAGCGGCAAATAGAAAAAGTGGTGAAAGGTGGTAATGTCTACATACAAAAAATCGCAGTCCAATGTTGAGGTAGTAAGGTGAATCTAGATACGATCTTTGCTGTGTCTAGCTGCGTTCACAACGGCATCCTTAATTACGCAGATTAATTATAGGGCTGTCGACATATTCGACGTTAAGGTTATTATTGATATACACAAAAAAACATCCCAATAAAAAGACCCTATGTGCGGATGACCATATTCCATAAATGTTTTGGTAAACAAGCATTCACTATTTTACGTCAGTTAAAAGAACCACTTATATTAAATGAAACTTCTCCTGTCTTCTTATTTATATTGATTTAGTAATTCGTTTATTAGCATACTCACATATGAACAGCAATATTTTATCCATTCTTTTTGCAGATTAGTGAACTTGAATTCCAGCTATATTTTCGTAAATATAGAATAAACAAAGATGTGAACCGATTTTAACTAAATTTTGGCCCTAAAAACTTGGAAATTTTTGATGAATTTCAAAGAAATTCCTTTTTGATTTTCAGTTAGACATTGATACATATTATTTTCAGATGCGCATAGCTTTAACGCTATTTAGCATTAAACTAATATAAAGGGCTAGGCAAATGTATGGATCCATATAAATATACTCATCGAATCTCCGATTTACATTTAATTAATAGTGAAAAGTCTTATTAAAATATAAGTAGCCATATCAAAGATATTCGAATGGATCCATACATTTGCCTAACCCTGTTTATCAGTAAATAAATAATAGGTCTATTGTGAAGGAATAATTTTACCAGATCGCATAAATATTAACAAACATTAATCAACACATCTTTCTTAACCTAGGAACATACGTGCATAACCTAATATCTAAAGGTATTTTTGAAGAACTTTTAACTTTAGACAAATTTATCTTGTAAGTCTCTTTAGAAGTGATGAAACCCATTTTTGTATTTCTCTTATAGTTATCTATAAGATATCTTTATCGGTTAGATATCTATAGGTTTCTTCACCTATACATACATTTCACATTGTTTATACGTCATCGGATAATCGCTTACTTATTCCTTTACTACATTCTATGTTTTATAAATTCAAATTGGAACAGGAAAATTGAAATGAAGGTTTTTGGCTTTATATAATTTGTCAATATTCAAAAAGACATATTATTTTTATAGATTCATAGATTTAAGAAAGCACTAATCCTACTAAAAAATATAAATAAATCATACATTGTAAACATGTACGCCTTTAGAACCTTTCCTTATATCTTGAATAGAAATTACAACTCAATTAGTAACATATCGATATCTCGTTATTCAATATAGCCCAATAATTTCCAATACTGTACTAATTTAAAAACAATGGCATCTTTGAAGCAATTATCTCTTATACGTTAAAACGCCCATGATGTATGAATATGAATTTAAAACACGTTGTAACTGTGTAGTATAATTAATTCTTCCAATAACACCTATTATTAAGATGTATGTATTCTAAGGTAAAGAAAAAACTTCAGCAAAGTAGTAGGTTTGATGTACAAAGAACGGTATGTTTTGCATAAAATTTGTAAAATTAATTGTGAGAATTATAAACGATAATAATAAAATGTAGTATTGTTAAATAACATTACGTCAGTATATATATTTTGGGATTGAATGGTCAGCTATCAAACCCACAGATAAAACATAATTACGTACTTGACGAACCTAAATTTCTATATTAATTACGGAAATATTATTTTATTTAAAATTTGAATATGGAGGAATGTAGAGAAATTACTTTAGTAGCGATTTTTCTCGTTTTAAGAAGGCTCAGCATAATTATAAGTTAATATTTCGTATAATAAATTAAATAATGAGGAAATTAATATAAACGCAACTATATAATATGGAGGTTATTCTCTTTCTGTGAATCCTAGTAAAGTATTACATACATATTTTTGCACCCGTGAAACCAATCTTCAAAATTATTTCTGCAATATTTTTGCGTTAGATTTTTCGTTTCATTTTTAAATTCGTCAACCCGTTTTTCAAACGACGTAAAGCGTAAATATCGTAATTTATCTTTTACCCGTGGAAACAAGAAGAAATCATTAAGTGTCTACTCTGGATTCTACGGCGAATGGCCCATTACTTTAATGTTTTGGATATTCAAATACTAAGTGGTACGCAAAGCAGTGTGAGCTTGAGCGTTATTGTGAACCTAGATTATTCTTCTTCTTTGATGACTTTCGGGGACACTTTGGAGAACTCGAGGCAAACTGTGGTTGTTATGTTTAAAATGATTGTATTCTGCGTTTTTGTGTCGTATTGCATTGCTGATGTTGACACAGAATGTACACCGTTGGAAATGTATGCAAGTGTCCACATTACGCCAGTGCTTCCCTCTCCGATCTCGTATATGCGCGCCTAGGGACGCGCACCGTCTTTACTTAAGCATTTATAATTGAGCTGTCGATTTAGGCGAAGGTGAAAATGTGTGCTGCCGTTTTTTTGTTTGTTTGAATATTGTGGATTTATTGATTAATAACCTGGTTAGATGGATCATTAGCTTCCTGTTGAACTAGTTTAGCACCGATATAATCGGATTTCTGCCTTCCTCGACGTGATATTTGTTGTGCCCTTAAACTACTATAAGGTGATTGATGTGATTTTCTTTGCGACATTACCGTTCAAATATCTACGCATTTCTTCTTTGCTAATTCATGAAATATTTTATCTTAGGGCACCTAGTCACTATTAACCTAATTACTGCCGAAATTAATTACTACCGAACCTAGTTAACGCTGTTTTAAGTACTGCTGAAATTATTTACCATTGGCCATTTGGAAGAATTAGTTTGTCCAAGCAGAACTGGATGCTACGGGAGAGAGTCGCTATTTGAGTCCACCTATCGCTTGCATCGTGTCGAAATACGACGACTGAAGCTAGGCTGTTAACCATATTTGATTTAGTTATACAGTTTATTCCATCAGTTATTATTCATATATTATACAGATATACAGATCTTTCATATTCGTTTATAATATTTGTAAATTTAAGGATCTTAGTTTATTTATGTGATTTGTTTTTAATAATTTTAGTAACGTAACTTCAGTAACTTATTACTTTATATCCGTTTTTGCCTTTGTTATTTAATATATAACTTGAACATTTAATATCTAATATTGGGTACATCATTTTGTATTTATTATTTTAATATTTATTCATATTATTATTGTCTGTAGTATTTGTATAATTACTTATTGTCACATTTATTGTAAGTTCTCATATATGTTTGTGTTTGTTTGATAGCGTTTACAGAGACCTCCAGTATTCGAATATTTCTTTATCCATATGTAATATACCATTTGTTAATATACAGCGTATCCCCGGATCGGGGCATGAATAAGTAAAAAAGTCTGAAAATTTTTGAGTCGATATTTCATCTTTTGGGGTTCAGCCTTGTTGGATAGAAAATAATATGTGCCATACTTGCAGTTTTGAAAAACCAAATATGCCTTGAAAATGTACACGAAGGTAATTATACTCACAAATAAAGTGTTTTTTCTGTAGGAGATACGACAAAATGTTATTAAGAAAAGTTGTTCAGATTGATAAATTATGCAACAAGTGTGCAAAATTTCAACAAGATCAAGTACATATTGGAAATATTTGTATTGTCTTACTTTTCCGAAATGCAATGTGCTATGGTCATAAGAAAATTAAAAATAACATTTTGGCACTTGTGAAAAATAGTTAGTTCTAAATTGATGTAGTGTTTTCTGTTCTCTAAAACTGATCTACAATTTTGTAAATACCATTGAAAAATATCACAAATGCTCTGCTTACCAGAACGGATCTATAATTAATATGGTATAGGTAAATTATCTATTCCAGCGGTTATTAGACAATTTAATGTGAAGTTTCCAAACACAGTATTGGTCCAATCTACAGCATCCAGAATAGTTAAAGAATTTCTGACTACTGGCGGTGTATAAAAGATACAAAAATAAAAAAGCTTTAATGAAGATGACATGAGCACTGTGTTAGCAATGGATTCAGTACACGAGCACCTCAAGCTATAACTAAGAAAGCGGTTAGAGCAGACTCTCATTAGCAGATCACATTTGCAAAACGTTTAATGCAAGAAAAGTTAAATCGTATAAATTCGGATTTCGTCACACGTTAGAATGAATACCGAAGGTTGAAATTTTGTCTTACTTTGGCAGAGAAAATTCTTCAAGATCGATATTTCCATAAAAATTTTATTTTCTCAGATGAACCGACTTTTACTACTAATGGTGTGCCTTCCTCAGATAGTTGTCGATATTGGTCTGAACATAATCCCGATTGTGTAATAAATTCAAAGCGTGAATATTTTAATAAAGCTAACGTCTGGTGTTCAATTTTCTATCGTCATGATATAATTTAATCATATTTTATTGAAAGAGGACTTAATCGGCATACGTATTTAAATATTTTGAATTGGTTTGTGGACGAACTGCCATAAGATGCAAGATTTTTTCATATTTTCAACACGATTGTCCTGCCCTCTCGACTTCGGGAGTTTGTTAATGGCTGAATGATCATTTTCAAGAAAAATGGGTTGAATGGAATTGTTTTTTTGGGGATCAGATCAAACAAATATTATATTCGAATAGGATTCCAAATGATGTAAAAATGCGAAGCTTCGCATAAAAGATATTGAGAATTAAATTTGCCTGGAGGTGATAGGAATTTTTTGGATCAAAATTAAGGAATGTGCGAATAAAAGCGGCACACTTATTGAATAAATGGATATTTCAGATTATTGACTATTATTATTTCAGTTTCAAAGAAATAAATTGTTTTGAGTTTTGTTATTTTTACGTTTATACTATTAAGTAAAACCGATCTTGTTGAAATTTTGCACACCTGCAAAATTTATTAATTAGAACCAGTGGCGGCTGGCGCATAAGCGCTGCAGTGCTGCAGAGCTCCCAAAAAATTGGGCGGGTGAACCTGTATTAGTTATAACTAGTTTTCTTTTACATAATTTTTCCGACATTTCTGATGTTCATAAAAGCGTAACATATTGTTGTGAAAATTCTCCCCCCGTATATAAAAAAATTTGCATATTTTTCTACATCATCCTGTAGAGGACATCAAACCCTACAATTTGACACCTCAATCATCAAAATCCGATCAGTAGAAGCCGAAATATTCGCTTCCGAAATTCCAACACTAACGCGGTTATATATAGTATATTATAAAATAATATACAATTGGCGACCAGTGGAATAATCAACCTAATTCGCGCGATCGCTCACTTGTTCCTTATCTGGTCCACACGAACGTGCGCACAGAGCTCTTTCAAACACCCGCGCGCACCCCGCTTCCCCGCTACCCTGCTGCTGTCTAAAACCAATGCGTGATTTATCAAGCATCTTCGCTGCATTCTGTCCAGCACCTTCATATGATTCGGTATAGGTATTTAATATTTTCGCGTGTTTTTTACTCTGCGGCGAGTTTAACGTAAAAACAATAATATTAGAGTGCGCGTGCTTGTTTTTGTGTTTGTTGACAATTTATATAAACTCTGTGTATTATGGAGGTGGTCTTTAATTTAATTAATGTGAAGAGATTCTTTAAATATTCATTCGAAGAAAAGATAAAATTAAAAGCAAATGGTAGGCATTAGTAGATATCACTATTGAAAAAACTGGTGTAAGTAGAGGGAAAAATTATACACGTAAATTTAGTAGCGATATTTATTCAAAAAACGAATGGATTTGTGGATGCAACAAAAAAAATGCTTTATATTGTTTTCCCTGTTTACTTTTTAGTGGCGATAAAGCTTGGACGGAAATAGGAGTCACGGATCTAGAGCACTTGAGTTTGAAAATAAAAAGACATGAGAATTCTAAAAGCCATCTTCATAATTGTATGGAAGTTGCGTTACTAGGGTCAACTAATATTATGGCTCAACTAGATTTTGCTTATTGGGTAAATATACAGAGACATAATGAAAATGTGTCAAAGAATCGTTATATTTTATCAAAAATTATTAATTGTATAAAATTTTGTGGAGCTTTTGAATTGGCCCTTCGGGGACATGATGAGAGCGATACTTCCGAGAATCCGGGGATATTTCGTGGACTTATGAATTTTTCGGCTGAATTAGATGCAACTCTAAGTGAGCACCTAAAAATTGTTCGGTATTTAAAGGCACTTCCAAAGAAATACAGAATGATCTGTTACAGTGCATACTTGAAGTCTGCCAAGAACAAATAATTGAGGAAATTAATAATTCTCCGTTTTTGGCAATCATGGCGGACGAAACAACGGATGTTGCTGCAAAAACTCAAATAGTAGTTATTTTTAGATATGTTCGTGATGGTGAGCCAATTGAACGTTTTTGGAACTACGTCATTCCTGAAAAATGTGATGCAGAAACACTTAGCAAAACAATTTTAAGTGTCATAGATGCTTTAATTCAAAATTCACCTAACAAACTGATTGCACAGAGTTACGATGGAGCAGCGGTGATGAGCGGACAACACGCAGGCGTTCAAGCATTTATTAAAAAAAGTACCCTTTTGCGCACTATGTACATTGCTATGCCCATCAATTAAATTTAATTATATCTAAAGCTGCTTCTGCAAATTCGCAAGTACGTGTATTTTTTGGAAATCTACAAGACATTCCCGGCTTTTTTAATAATTCACCCCAACGAGTAGAAGTGTTAAACAAGATTGTAAACAGAAGGATCCCCCACGGCGCTACAACCCGTTGGAATTTTAATATCAGGACCATTAATGTTGTGTACGAAAATAGGGCTTCTCTCATTTAGTGTATGGAAGAAATAGAAGAACAATTCTCCAACAACACAGTCTGTAGTGCAGCCGCCTCTATTCGCCGTACATTAAATGATCCAATCTTCGATTTTTGGCTGACTTTTTTCCATCATGTAATGCCCCATGTAGATATCCTGTTTAATCAATTGCAGCAAAGAAAAATTGAACCCACTCTAGTAAAAGACGCTATCGAAAATTTTGAACGCAGTATAGGCCAAGTTCGAAATAATATTGACAACATCATAAGTGAAGCATCAGATTTAATAAGCGATGAGCCACCACCAGAAAAACGCAAACGTCCAAATTACAGCAGATTTAATCATCGAATTTCGGCTTTAGAGGTGTGTGATGTTATTCTAAATTGTGCAAAAGATCGATTTCATTTTAAAGAGCATCTAGTAGTGGCATCACTTTTTTTTCGGAATGCTTTGGAGAGTATTGCAGTAAATTTCTTAAGGACAAACTCACTTCCGCATGCTCCTATTATCCCACCCTTGATAAAGAAAGATTACGAACTGAATTGTCTGTTATTTACTCAAGAACTGATTGTAGATCTTTAAAAGGCGCACTACCTCTTCTAAAATTTTTAATAAAAAACAATCTGGGAGATACGTTGAAGGAGACTAGAAAATTCTTAGAAATTGTAATAACAACTCCCATGACAACATCAGAGGCCGAACGATGCTTTTCAACACTAAATCGAATTAAGACGTTTCTCAGAAATTCAATGACCGAAGATCGTTTAACATCTCTTTCCATGCTATCTATCGAAAAAAAGTTTATTTCCGAAATAGACAATTTTAACGACAAAGTGATAACAAAATTTGCAAATCGAAAAGAACGTAGAATAGATTTAATTTATAAGAAATAATTTGTTAGTAAAGTAGTGCTTAGTGACTCTTATTTTTTTGTGTGACAATTGACAATCGTTCCAGAAATCCATTACTTCAGTGCGGAAGGCGAAGAAAGCACGATAAGATCGATGGGAGACAACCTCTTACTGCCCGTGCAAGGTAAATTTTTTTGTAAAACTTGCAGAACAACTTAAAATTTTTAGCACGAGCCGCCACTGATTAGAACCAATTTCCTTAATAACATTTTATCGTATCTCCTACAAAAAGAGCACTTTGTTAGTAGGTAAAATTACCTTTCTGTACATTTTCAAGGTATGCTTGGTTTTTCAAAACTAAAATTATGACACAAATTACTTTCTATACAAGCAGGACTGAACCCCAGACTTTAACCTATTCATGCGTCGATCCAGGGACATACTGTATACAGTACGGTTCAAGCGTATAAAAACTTACTATTATTTTAAAACTTATATAAATATTCATGTCTTTGTATTGATTATTTATTTATATTATTGGTGTTTTTGGTCCAAATCCCGAACAATACACCAAATGAAGTTACATTTGTAAAAAAAATGGTATTTTCATGTGTTGGCTATGATAAAGTCCCTAAAAAAACACTAGAATTGCAGCTGCGTACAATAGAAATAGATCATATTCTATTATTTACAATGCAAGAAAAATTGAATCAGCTGACCGAAAATAGTTGCATGCAATAAAAATTGCTACAAGAAAAATTGCATGCAATGAAAATTGCAAACTGTAAAGCGGCCTTCAGAAAAGTATCACTTTGATCTCCGCCATGTAGAATTATGTGATAAAAATATCTTAAATACGTATTAGACTTCCTCACGCTTCCTCATTAAAAGCACTCTATACCATCGCGTGACATTGTGACCTCGGATAATAAGTAGTAATACAAGATCAGCTTCAAACGAATACGGCCATTTCTCCTACGTGGACGGATTGATATAATATGTGAGCCAAAGAAAAAATTTTTCAAGTAGGCTATGAACGAGAAACATAACTGTAGCAGTCATGTCCAAGTATAACTCATACTTAGTTTGTAAAATGTCATCTGTCATTCAATTATTAAATTGTCAATCTGCGAAAATATCATCAAACAATGACTAATGTATTTAACGAACAGCAAAGGAGATCTATGGTTGAGATTGATTTAAGAAATGGCAGAAAAATCATTGGTGAATGGACTTATTCTCGGAGAGATGCCTACGAAGATTTTTTAAACGAATTTATAAATGAGGCTGTCCCATATGACAATTTCTGTGTTTCCATTCATCGTTTTAATTTATTCAGACAAATAGGAAGCGTAAATCGTAAAATGGAAGGTGGTAGACCACTAGGAAATAACTCTCGATACGGTTAGGCAAGTAGTCGAGGAACGTCCACAAACTTCTGGACAGCAAGAATTCAATCTTTCTTACGATACCTATCGACGTCTCCTTACAAATGATATACAAGTAATACATGAGACACATCCTGTTGATAGGCCACGAAGACAAGAATTTTGCCACAGATTTATTAAACAATTCAACAACAATGATGAAGGATTGTCGAAAGTTATGTTTACAGACACATCATGGTTCCACCTCTCTGGGTATATCAACTCTCAAAATATGAGAATGTGGAGTACAGATCATTCACACTTTTTGACAGAGACTCCATTACATTCTCAAAAATTAGAGTTTGGGCAGCTATTAGTCAGATAAGGATTATTGGACCTATATTTTTTGAAGGTATGTTAAAAATAGTTTTTAAAAACATTTAATTAGATTTCTAAAACACTATATTGGCACAGTAATGTCATTTTTTTAACTTTTAAGAACGATAAATGCTGAACGCTACCAGTTGAAAATTTTAGCTCCATTTGATAATATCTTACACGATGCTGAGCTACAGGAAGGCTATTTTCAGCAAGGTGGAATTCGTGCACATGCTACTAATGCAAATTGTTTTCACATAGGAACTTTTTGGAGATCGCATCATTAACTTGAATACAAATATTATCTGGCCACCACGATCTCGTGACTTAACGCCATGTAATTTCTTTTTATGGGCACATTTAAAGAAATTGATTTTTGTAACACCCGTTATGAGCTTGACGATTTAAAACAAAGGATCACTAACAAGATTGAAGAAATGAATAATACACCAGGAATTCTTCAAAAAGTTCTTAATTCGTTTTAAAAAAGAATTACTCTTTACAGAGATGTGAGTGGTGACCATATAACACATTCTATTTAATATAATTTTTCTGTTTATTTGATCATTCTATATTTTTTGTTCAATATAATAATAAATAATGTTTTGCTTTAAAAATGTTTACTATTTATTTTTTTAGGAGATATATTATAGCTGCTGATATTACAATTAAATTGAAAAATATATTTTTCTATTTTGCGTTCGAAATGAACTCATTACGAAACCCAAAACAGTATCGAAATGAGCTTCATTTCGATACGCTTTTTTTCATTTTTCAATGTTGGCGTTGTTCGAATACAGAAATAAATATCATTGCTGTCATATGATTTTAAGAATTTATGTACATTTGACAGATATGATATATGTTCGTATTTTACACAATCAACGTATGTTGTATACAATTGACAACAACATATATATGTTTCTATGTCACTCATGTTTATATTTTTAAATGAAATATCAAGTAATGTTAACGAAAATTAGTAAATAATATGTAATATAATATACTTCGCGGATAGCAAGATTTAAATTTGAAAATGTCAAGTATCAATGTGACCAACTGCATGCTTTATATAAAAATTAAACTCTGAACTTTCAAATTAAATAATTCCAATTTAAGCAATTTATTAATGTAAAAAACGCAAAATAGAAAAAATAGTATAAAAAACTCGTTTCATAAGGCCTTTTGCCGCACTCGCTCTTTAGAAAACTCGCCGCAAGCGGCTCGTTTTCTAAACTGATCTCGTGCGGCAAAATGGTGCCTTATGAAACTCGTTTTTTAATATACTATTTTCTATTTTGCGTTCGAAATGAACTCATTATGAAACCCAAAACAGTATCGAAATGAGCTTCATTTCGATACACTTTTCTTCATTTTTCAATGTTGGCGTTGTTCGAATACAGAAATAAATATCATTGCTGTCATTTGATTTTAAGAATTTATGTACATTTGACAGATATGATATATGTCCGTATTTTACACAAACAACGTATGTTGTATACAATTGACAACAACATATATATGTTTCTATGTCACTGATGTTCATATTTTTAAATGAAATATCAAGTAATGTTAACGAAAATTAATAAATAATATGTAATATAATATACTTCGCGGATAGCAAGATTTAAATTTGAAAATGTCAAGTATCAATGTGACCAACTGCATGCTTCATATAAAAATTAAACTCTGAACTTTCAAAATAAATAATTCCAATTTTAGCAATTTATTAATGTAAAAAACGCAAAATAGAAAAAATAGTATAAAAAACTCGTTTCATAAGGCCTTTTGCCGCACTCGCTCTTTAGAAAACTCGCCGGTATCGCGGCTCGTTTTCTAAACTGATCTCGTGCGGCAAAATGGTGCCTTATGAAACTTGTTTTTTAATATACTATTTTAAAACAGATTATTTACATTGAAGTATTATTAAAGTAAACAAAGTAGCTTTAAGCTGAATCAAATAATTAATCATGGCATACGCTGAAAAACTTTTTTTTGGCTCACACATAAGGTTTCCAACTCTATAAAATAAGAATAAGAAAAATAAAATGGAGCAAGTCTCAAAATGAACTAAATTTATTGTACTACTAACTTACACAATTATTTTTAAACATAATCATAATTTAGTGCTTCACATTTCTGCAAACGCTGAATCCATTTCTTCATTTCGTCCATGAAAAAACTTTCTTATTCATTGTTGATTCAATTGAATCAACATTGGGAACAACCAGACAACAACCAACAATCTGAAAGTGCGAAAACAGGACTATACAGAAAGCCCGAAACAACCGTAAATTTCAGGCTCGTGTGTTCACCGTTTTGTTGCTGAAATGCAGTCTGGCGTTATCATATTGCAAGAAAGAATTCGACTTTTCCTACCTTACTCTGCGGATACGATTCTTTACTGATCCTAAAGTCTTGCAGTATCTTGATGAATTAATCGTTGATCCCTTGCGCAGATATTCAGTAATTATTCCCTTTACATCCCCAAAATTGGTGAGCATGATTTTCTGCGCTAATGGAACTCTGTTGAATTTTTGTACACTTGGAGAATCAAGACGACATTCCATACACTACTGCTTATTTTCGAGGTCATAATAACGAACCCAAGATTCGCCCCCGGTGATGATGTTCATGAGAAAATCATCTCCCTCACATCGATACCGGTTAAGAACATCAGTTATTTGTCGCGGGACCTATCTGACTCAAATTTTTCAATAATTCAATGAACACTGTACTGCACTCTTTCTTGACTAATGCTTAATTGCCAAGCAATTTGTTTTTGCAAAATCCGGCGATTTCCTGGAATCAGTGCATTCACTTCTCTATTATTCTTTTCGTGCGTCGCTGATACTAGTCGACCTGATAGTTTTTCTTCACCTTCCTTTCGTTTCCATGACAGAGTTTTGCACGTCGAACCCACTGATAAACATTCTTTACATCTATAGAATCGTTACCATAAACAGTTTTCAAACGTCTGTAAATTGCAACCTTCCAGCGAAATTCTATTACAGTTCATTGCTTGATACAAAATCGAACTGGTGATCAATGATGATTACTCAACGAGGTACATAGGAATATGAAACTTTGCAGGCTAAGATAAGATCCATTTTATTTTATTCAGCAAGTATTTGCAACTTATTGCCTCTTCTAGCATTCTAAACACCATCGATTTTTATCAAGTCCCCTTCATGCAATCCTCTCTTTCTCATTTCACTTCTTATGTTACTAATGCATTTCTTTCGTAATCTTCCCCATTTATTTCTCTGTGCTGGAATCCAATCCCATACCTTCTTATGCATTCTTTCTTTGTTCATTCTACGCAAATATCCGCACCATTTCAGTTGCTTTCCATTTATTCTATCTTCAATCATATTTTCGACTTCCATTCTATCTCTGATATCTTCATTTCTAATGTGCTCTGATAATACACACAATGTCTTCTCTAAAAAGCCACTTTAGCTGAGAGTAGCTTCTGATTCATATTTCTATCTATAAGCCTCCAACCCGTATGTAATTAATAACTCGCTGTATTATAATTCTTCTCTATTGCCTTTGATAGATTTTTGTTCAACAGTATTGAATGTAACATTTTGATAGAGTTTTTTCTCTTGACACTTTTTTTCATTTTGTCTTTGTCATCTCTTCCATTTTCTTACTATAATAATGGGATTATAATTCCCAAATATTCATACTGTGTGACATTTTGTATCATTTCACTCTGTAGTCCGATATCTTCTATTTTTCGTCGTATAACCATATATTGCGTCTCTTTTGTGTTTATCTCCAAGGACTACGTATTGTATTTTTCTATACCATATCTTGTTGATCTGCATTTTCATAGCGTTGTTATAGAAACAAATTATGAAATAACATATTAGAGAACGAGAATCATAAGATAGGTCTAAATGCATGGGCCCCAATTTAGGACTTGACATTTATATACTGAAAATAATACTCTTAGATATGCCCATGTGTGCGTATGTTAGGTATATTAAACCACTTCGTGAGTTCGCGTCAATATTTGTAATATAAAATGGCACACACATATTTAATTAACTTGGAACAAGGAACAAATAAATGGAAAAAGATTAACATCCGCTTTTCACTAATGGTAAGTGCATTTTTAACTGAAACATACATACATACAAGGTTTTATATATACAGGTGTCTTTTAAATATGGAAACAACGATGATAAATGGAAAGATGTAATTATGTAGAATATAAATCCAAAATATTGTTAGTCAATTATAATGCGAATCCCAAAACTAAAAAAACCCCTGAAGATTGTATTACGTGACGACTATGAATTCAAAATATTCAGAATATGTATAAATAATAAATACCTCTGCTAAAGTTACGCACGCAAACGCTACCGCGTATGTCTACATACATAACAGCTGTCGATGTTATAAAAACTATAATATTGTTGTATGCTAAGGTCAATAACCTCAATCAAAATCAATTATTTATACCAGCAGTCGGCAATCAGAGACCCGCGGGCCGAATGTGGCCAGTGATCCGCCCCGGTGCGGCCTGCAAGCACGTCCCGGTTATTCCATATAAAAATCTCAAAACTACTGGACTGTCTTTGTTTACACCAAACGATTTTTTGATTTGAGGAAAGGATTTGTAACTTCATGGAGATGAAAGCAAAGCCAATAAACGCACTTTCTAACCATCAGTGAATTATATATTGGATTTTTGACTGATTTGACCGCCTAACTGAAGCTTATACACGCTTAGAGGAAAACAATTTAATATGTAATATGTATTTAGATGTGAATTTATTTGAAATGAAACTCAAACTGTTTATCAAGCAGACTTATGAAATAAAGTTCGATCATTTTGCGAACTGGAAGAAAATAGAAGCGTTTAGGAATGGATTTTGAATGGCAAACGAATTTGGTGAATTTCTACGGAAGCTTGCCTTCTGAGAATTACCGGAAACTGAAAGTTTGCTCAGCAAATTATAACAATGTTTGAAAGTACATATTTGTGTGAGCAGACTTTTTCAATTCTCAATTACCATAAAAATATGCACTGTTCACGATTAACTGATGCACATTTGGACGCAACACTGCGCGTCTCTACGTTTAAAATGCAAGTCAAAAGCAGCCGCGAAAATCGCATTAGTTTCTAATGTCTCACTACATCGTCTTGCATTTTTACCTTTTACAGTTACATTAGCTACCTACTATGTATTTAATATACGTAAAACTACAATAAATGTGATTAAAAGTGTATTGTATTTTATTCCAAAATTTATAATATTTGCACACAAAGTTATAACGCGGCCCGCATTAATCTTCACGTAAAATTTGTGGCCCTCTTATAACAAAAGGTTGCCGACTCATGGTTTATACATTTTAGCGAATTAGTAAAAATTAAAAAATGTATATTGCGTGAATATTTTTTTTTGTTACGGGAAGTAACAAATATTATGGATTCAGAATGTCTATAAAAAATGCCGCTATTGAATACAATATTTATGTTCATAAAAACGCTAGAACATAACATTGTGTACAAGTTTTGTATGGTAAGGGTTCGATATCTGGTATGAAAGTTTGCTGTTAAAAATTTATACTTGGTTGTGAATTTTTAAGACAATGTATGAAAGAACATGTAAGATGTGTGCTCTAAGGGCATTTAACTTCCTACTTGGTAGCAATCTATTTTTAGTCAAAGACATAAATGTAAATAATGTCGAACGTACGTAATGATCGACAAATGATGAATCAGATAGGATACTTAACGTGAAATCTACGATAACAAAACTATTCTTTTTGTTATTGTCGATCAACTTCAAGATATCGCCTCTGATACTTTTTATAATATAGTCAGTCGAACAGTGGTATCACAAATTTTTTTTAAATATCTTCATTTTTTCTCACTTCTGAGAGGGAAGATAACTTGTATCTGCTAAAATAATGAATTCGTCTATAACATTTTTCTCTTATACGTTTGTTGACTGAGATACAGGGTGTTGTAAATGTAAATTAAACAATAACTCAGAATTGTAAAATCATTTTTTTTTGCCAACTTCACCTAACATTTTAAATTTTTCCAGGCTTACTTTTTTATAGTAACTCCCAAAGAAAAAGCTGACCAGTGGCGTTATAGTAAATGCAATCAAATATCTTGTTTGTAAAAAATGTTAAGAGGACCGACATTTTTGAAAATTCCATCCTATTTATAGTTTAGAAAATACATCTTAGGGCCGGCCGGTATTCTCTGAATAACAATAATAATAACTTGAAGAAGAAATTTATTGAAAGAATAAATTGAAATTTGCTATTATAAAAATTGCATACAAGTAAAATAAGTATTTGTAGAATAACTCTGAATAGTTATGTATTTTGTAGTTTAGCGTTTCGATAAATGATGGAGCAACTGAATAAAATGAAAAACAAAAAAAACTAATTCCTTATGATTTCCTTTTGTTTGTATTTGTATACTAGCAGGTTGTTTGTTTCCTCCGTGGTTTGGCACTTGCTTGTGATATTAGATTAATTTTGCTATTGCATATATTATAGTTTATTGTATTTATAAAATGTCTGAAGATAAAAAAGGGAACGTTCTAGAAATGATATAACGGGTGTTCAGAAACATTCGAAGTCAAGTGGGCTCTGAACAAAAAATCGTATATCTTTACTTAAGTATCTGATACTAATTTGATAACCTATAAAATTGTATTAAGTAAATGTATCAATCTATCTCAGACATGACTTCATATTTTCAAGGACTACTTTGACTTCGAATGTTTCTGAACACCCGTTATTTAAAACATATTGAAATGCCTGTTTTATTAAACGAAATCTTGCTTTAAATTCATCATTTGAATACATTTTGAATAGATCGGTACTTTCGCGAAACACCTTTGGCACACGGCAACGTCGTAGATGTTGACGACATTCATACGGTTGATTTTCATCATTTGATAATTCAGATACCCCTGAAACTAGTGATACCGATAAATCTGACACCATAATTCACGTTTCAAGTTATCAAACACACAAAATATAAACTTTTCAAAATAAGGTTATGTTTATTTGAAGCACAGTGAAGCAAACAGCTGATCGCATTTAACCAATGAATAACATTTAATTCCACGATTTTCTAGGGTGTAATTAATTGGTAGATTTACTTACATAGTTTCCTTATTCGCTATTTATAATACCCAATCTATAGAATAAATTAAATTTCCTTGCTTGCTAAATAAAATCTGCAGATTTTTATCGATTATAATACTGGCCCTTAAGGCCGGTTCTACAATACACTTTAACACATCGATTATACCGTCGAATTACCCGAATGAGGATAAAGTTTAGATAATCTCTAGTTAAACATTCTACAGTACCGAATTTTAAATAAAATTTGGAATATATTACAGTATACTTAATTAACACTTGTGGCAAAGCGTAGATAAGTTGAGTTTTGTATAAAGGTCGACATAAATATATGAAATCGCAGTACCCATGGACGGATTGTAAACACAACATATTAATACAAACTTATTTGTTGTGAAATAAGTTTTTTTTGTGTAGAAATTATTTATTGGCTGCTAGTAAATTAAAACTTGTACAATTACAGAAAGACATTTTGAAAAAGGAACATAAAATAGAGCAAGAAAAAAAGTTTATTAATTGAACTTTTAAAAATTGAATTAGAGCTAACAAAAAATTTTACTTGCAATAAGTTATAGATTTATTATAACAAACATATAATATGCAAAAAATAGTTATTTAATTTATTGACTTCACCAAATTGTATGAATTTGTTTTGTGTATATTAACGAGCATGAAAAATAATATCTTTTTTATATAGAAAATTCTGTAATTTGTTTTTAATTTTTTTTTAAGTAAAAATACCGCTGATAAGCTCAAAACTTTTTAAGTTAGCAGCAGATGATTGGAGCCAATAGACACGAAAACAAATAAGGTAGTCGAAGCACATTGCACTAGATGTATCTCCCAAAAACTTGCTACAAAAAGATGAAATCACATTCAGATGTTGTATTTAATTGGACAAACATTTTTATACACATCGTATTTTTAGCTCCAAGTATAAAAATGGCAAAAAGAAAAAGAATACGTAGTAAGGAAAAGGAGCAAATTGAAACAAAACCTTCAAATACATTAAATTGTCAATGTAACAGGAATTATAATTGTTTAATAAGTATGTAATAAGCATTTATTAATACATATGTAATTATTTAAGAAAATGGCTTTATTTGTTTAATAATAAAATTAACATAAGTGTATATATATATAGTAAACCTAATCAGTAGGCGATTAAAGGTCTGTATATTACTTCAAAATATATGTATTTAAAAAACTCTACATGTTTCGGCTGTATACGCCTTTATCAAGAGAACACAAAATATGAATCTTATTCACGGACACTCGGACACCTGGTCTCGCCGCGATAACAATGGACAAGCCAGCTATTGTATTCCGAGAATATAGTGCTTTTTAAAGTGTTTTCATGAGCGTAGATAGAAGCGGGGTTTTTATAATGTATTTTATTTATTAGTTTATATTTCGTAAGATAAATAAAGTGCTGTGAGTAAGTTTCTTGTTTTCATAGTTTTAACTGTTAATTACATCGTAATTTTTGTGATAGATCCTGTTTAATATCGTTTGATTGAATCTATTTCTACCAATTATTTCGACGTAAGAGTGTGCATTGAATTTCGTTCAGTTTCAACAATATACGCACACATTTTTAGTTTTCATTTATTTAGATCTAGAGCATTGTTTAAGTTACTTTTTCAGACATGATATGGAAGAATGTCGAGAACGGCATTGTAAAACAATGGCGAGTTGGATTGACGGTCATACTGATTGTATGTCCATTGTCAGTGATTCCGAAATTTATTACAAAATCCGTAAAATATCGTCAAAAATTCGTCACTTAGGATCGCAAACACATCTGAACTCTGTAAAACTTTTATGGCGGCTAATATTCCATTAAATAAACTTAGCAATCCCACTTTAAAAATATTTCTGAAAAAATATACTGGTCGAAATGTTCCTGATGAATCAACTTTACGCAAATATTATGTTTCTAGGTGCTATACGAGAACCGTAGAACGCATTAAAAGCCATCTTTTAAATCAATACATATGGATAAGCGCCGACGAAACGGTGGATATGTTAGGACGCTGTGTGGTAAATGTTGTAGCTGGTGTACTATATCCAACTATTGCCTATAACTCATATGTAATAGCAACAAGTGATATAAATAGAGTTGATGCGGAAACAGTTACTGAAACCATTAAGGAGAATATGCAAAAAATGCTTCATTCGGACGCCACGTACAAAGAAAAAATACTTTTATTTGTCAGTGATAGTGCTGCGTATATGTTAAAAACAGGCAGACTATTGAAGAAAATATATCCTAATATGCTGCATATTACTTGTGTAGCACATGCTCTCCACAGAATCTGTGAATATATCAGAGACACTTTTCCGGAAGTTGATAGACTTGTATCAGCTTTTAAAAAAGTTTTCAAAAAAGCACCATTGAGAGTAGCTCTCTTCAGGGAAAAATTTCCATCTCTGTCACTGCCTCCCGCTCCAGTAATATGTTTCCCATCTAGTGCTGCTAAACACTGCTAAAGGAGGATGCTAGAAGTATTGGTGAGTGCAAGGAGCTCACACAAATCCCAAATTTAAAAAATCAGTTGTACTTTCTTCACGAACACTTTGGAAAATTGCCAAAACTAATCACTTATTTTGAAAATCGAAATCTCAAATTAAATGACGGATTAACCACATTAGATGTGGCTGTTAATAATTTGAAAAGTATTCCAAGTTACTTCGGATGTGGCCTTCGGCAAAAGTTTGAAGCAATTCTTAATAGAAATCCAGATTTAATTACATTGCAGCAATTATGTATGGAGACAATTCCACAAAAGCTAACGGCTAAATATGAAGAAATAAAAGAATATTTCCAGTATGCACCTATAACCAGTTGCGATGTAGAAAGGACATTTTCTATTTATAAGGATGTACTTAATTCATAGAGAACAAAATTGACAGAAGAAAACCTTGAGAAACTATTGCTAGTCAATATTAATACTCCTTTACTCAACTTGAACGACAAAATGAACAAATAAAAATGTTCCAATTATAGAAATAAAATTAAAAACTTTAAAAATACAACTTTTAAACAAATACATATGTATTTCGTAATTTTATAGATCACCTCCCGTTTGTTTTCAAATTATATAAATAAAATTAAAAACTTTATAAATACAACTTTTCAACAAATAAATATGTATTTCGTAATTTTATAGATCACCACCCGTTCGTTTTCCAATTATATAAATAAAATTAAATATTTTAGGAATACAGCCTTTCGCCAGTACTGCACTGGGTGGTAAGCGTGTCCCATTCTCTAGTAATAAGATAAGATTGGAAATCTTTTTAAAACACCAACAAATTTCAATCCAGTTTCTGTTTCTAATATGGGATGCATCGTACAATTGTTCAGCTCGACTTTGAGGATTTGCCAAAGGGGTTAATAAATATTTTGTAATATCGTAACCACTATCACCAAGTATAAAACGTTCATTTTTTTTAGCTTTTTTAATTGCTGATGCATTCAAAATTGTTTGGTCATGTGTAGATAGATCCTGGCTATCTAGCTACGATGTTACAAATTCTTAATTGAGAATATGTTTTTCCCTGAATATTCCACGAAAAATATTCTTTTCTGTTTCGGTACATATCAGCATTATTACCACCAGGAGATTGTATTCTTGTGTGAGTGCAATCAATTGTACTTCCAACATTAGGAAATCTAACTATTTGATAAAATCTCAGGTTACTTTTTTGAAATTCTTCTACATTTCTAGGTATATTTAGGTAAAAATTGTGGACACATAGTCTGGCAATTGCATGTGTAACATTTTGTATGATTATTTGTATTATTATCATTGTACCTGTTCCATAAAACTTCAGAGTCAATAAAAGTTTAATTTCTGAATTTATTCTGTGATTTATGTCATTTGCAGACTATTTCTGGTCTTATAAGTAGTATTTTTACTTAATCGAATTCGCTTTTTGAACTCTTCATCCGACAAGGTGTTAAAATGATTGACTCTGCAATAAAACGATATTCTTATTGTATGCTCTATAAGCCTATCTTGAAGATTTTACGGCTCCGAAAGTAACGCACACGATATTTAATTTCGCTATCTGAATCAAAGACGTTAATATCCATTTTAATTTATAAAATGTGTTATGCAAAATGAGTCTAGAAAACTAATATTACATAAACAAGTACTACTGTTTACTAATACTTGTCAGTTTTACTTCCAACACAAGAAAATTTGATGTATTTCAGGGTATAACTATCTGCGAATTAAAAACGACGTGTAAAGCGTCCTCTGGCGTAAATCTCGGGTTATAATATGGAATAAGTTAAAACATGGGATAACAGAGTTTTATCTGCGGTCGTGTAGAACCGGCCCTTAGTCGTATATAAAGAGAAAATAATGTGTTAGGGCAAATGTTGTACAAATGTAAAATATTGTGAAATTTTACTTTAATAAGTATTTGTTTGCCTGTAATAGCGCCAGTATATTATTTAAATATTTATAGAAACGCAACGCATGTAAAAGACGTCTTAAAAAATCTGTAAAATTGTTTAATGACAACAAAGCTTGCTTCTACACATGAGATGTTCATTAAAAGAAATCTAAACAATTGTTTAAATTGTGAATGTGCTACAAAAGATATTTACAATTTAAACAATCGGTTGTCACGTAACGAAATCGAGTAAATCGACTAAATACTCATTCGGATGTTAGAATGACCCAAATATCTATATATTTCTCTCTTTACATAACATGTCAACAAACATTTTGCAATAGCATCTAAAATATTGGCGATAGGTATGCACATTATGCGTTCGTGGTGTTTTATTTTTATCTTTTTTTTTCCTCTGGAGTTTAAATTTAAATACATTATTTAAAAGAGCACAAAGAATTCCGATGTCATGGCACACTGGATGGAGCGTATACATATAATATGTATACTATACACTTTCTAGATGTAACAGAAACCAGGTCATCGAATGAAAGCGAAAACATAGACATTCTCACAGAACCACTAACTGGCACAGCCATTTGAATACAAAAGACAAGAATATACTTTCGTTGCTAGGCATACTTCAACAAATTAATACTCTGAACTATATAAATCTTGTGTTTTTAAAAGCGACAATAGACAAAGAATGAATGAGAGACAATGTACATGCAGGAGATAATTACAGGATCTATGTTCTGTCGTTCTTACTAAGTTGTAACTGTTACGTAATATTAGGATGAATTTATTTTGCAATAATTCTTAGTAGAATCTTTTCTTAGACGAATTTTTTTAAAGATTTATACTAGTTTTTTAGAATATTAAATACGAGGGGATGTTAGAAACTATAATTAGAATCTCCTCTATTTTTCTAACATTATATTTGTGATATTCTGCTTACACGAGTTTAAGCAGAGTAGATTCTCAGAATTGAATCATTTATCTTAGCAATAAATTCGTTTTGCTACTAAAAGACCGGAAATCGGATCATGCAGTTTTTTCGCTATTTTATTCGGATAATACTGCCCTGTTAAGCATAGAAGTCGTATCTACATTTTTTCATATTTTCAGCTGATGACGTCTACAACTTCATAATTGATAAATCTATCAGTCTGTTAAGAGTCGTATCTGTAGTTTTTATAGGCTCTAGATACCTGCAAAGGTTTGTCGTATCTGCAAAACTGCCGTATTTATTAATTTGGAGAACTAGGAGAACTTTATTCTAACCTTACTTGTTAGTGTTTTGTGATGACACGTGGATAAGTTGAGCTAGTAAATAATTATTTCTTGTAAAATAAGTTTAAACAATAAGTGCCTTGTTCTCTTCTTCAGTACATTTTTGTGGTAAGTCGTATTTTTAGCTTAGTGAGTGAAGGATTTTGCATGTTATGTATAATAATTAATAACAAAAATAAATATAATTATAATTATTATTGTGTAGGTTAGATACAACAACAACTTGAAATGGATCCAAGTAGTAAATCTTTTAAAATGATATTAGCGCTAAATAAAAGACAGAAGGAGAAATTAAAAGAAAAAAACGTGAGATGATAGTGTTAAAAAGTAACACAACCCTATGAGATAATGATCCAGACTTTAATATTCCTACCGATGATTCAGACAGTGAAACTTCTGAAACCGAAGCTTCTAAATTTAGTTGCAATAGTTCTGATGTCAATACTTTTCAAAAGCAAGAAGAACCCAGATCAAAAATTATTATCTTAGCTAATAATGTTCTCTTGCCAACTTCAGAAAATACCGATGAACTGCATAATAAAGAACCTAATAACAGCAGCAGTTTTATCACTGGAATATTGGAAAATATTATTTGCAATACCGTGGACAAATCAGCTTATAAGAATTTTACAAAAAAAGGAAAGATTCGCAAAAGAAACAAGTTTGATTTGAACCCAACTCAAAGAAAAAAAATAAAATTAAGTGCCAAGGCAGAAAAACATAATGTAAAGCAGGCTTGCAATGAAAAAACTTGTAGAAGACAGTGTTTTAAGAAAATTAACATGCAGAGACGAGCAGAGATAAATAGAGAGTTTTGGAAGCTAATCGCGAACGAGCAAAAGAACTTTATTTTCAACGGTGCCTCGCAAGAAAATATAAAAAGAAAAACCACTGATTGTCTTATCTCAAGAAGATCTAATACTTGCTTTTATTTTTTAAAAGACGTAGGAGGCAGTAAGCAAAACGTATGCAAAGTATTTTTCCTGGGAACTTTAGGGTATGAAAGTAAAAATGACAGAGTAGCAAGAGATGCATTAAATAAGACAAATTGGAAAGTATCAGCTAAGCCCAGTCAACAAGGAAAGCACATCAAGATGAAATTTGATAGAGATTTAATAATTAAACATATTGAATCATTCAGGCCAACTATCGCTCATTACCGTCGTGAACATGCACCAGAGAGGCGCTATCTGCACTCGGATATTAATATTACAATGATGTACAATCACTTTCGGTTAACGTATCCAAAAATTCAATTTTCAATTCAATTTTCAATTTTCGTATTATTTATATAGAGAAGTGGTCAGCAGCTTAAAAATATCATTTGTAAAACTGGGGCACGAGGAATGTTGGGTTTGCGAATCTTTTGATTTACATTCTAAGTTGACTTTCCATAAAAAGGATGTCTTAGACGACAGCTGCGATGAATGCAACAAATTTGCTGCCCATAAGGAAAAGTACACTTCAGCTAGGAAACACTATCACGAAGATTCTTCCACCACCACAACAGATGAACAAGTAATTG
The DNA here is from genome assembly GCA_935421215.2 of Melolontha melolontha. Lineage (NCBI taxonomy): Eukaryota > Metazoa > Arthropoda > Insecta > Coleoptera > Scarabaeidae > Melolontha > Melolontha melolontha. The sequence goes on along the minus strand of OW285236.1, from coordinate 99,348,471 downwards.
TATCTGCAGATCTACAAAAGGTAATCTCACTAATCTAATAATTTAAGAAAGTTAATTTAACTAAATTATTTGAATAAAGTAATAATTTTATTATTCTAGGTCATTATGCTTCCAAGAATGGAAATGTTTAAGGAGGTAATTTTCACATCTAGAATAATCGTTTTTAATGAAAGTTTTGTGATAACTCGGCAAAAGCAAACAATTCCAAAAGCGGTTATTTGGCATGAAGCCATATCTGGACGATCTACCCAAGATATTACCAGCACGTTCTATGCATTTTTATTATCGATTCGAGATGCCAGGCATGTTATTTTCTGGCTGGATAATTGCTCCTCTCAAAATAAAAACTGGACACTATTTACTTTCTTTGTTCATATTGTAAATTCAGCAGAGGTTTCCCTTCAATCACTTAAGGTCAAATATGTTGAACCAGGACACACGTTCATGGGAGCCGATTCCTTCCATCACCAGGTCGAGCGATGTCTCAAACGCAAGGGTAAAGTCTATGATTTTAGTGACTCAGTAAAAGGTGCTGCCAGTAATGCAAAAGTAATTAGTATGGAAATAGGCGACTTTTATAATTGGCAAAATGGTACATAACAATATAAACTGAATAAAATCTCTGCTCGCCCTTACCTCAATGAGATGGTAGAAGTCAGTTTTTTAAGAAGGAAACAAACGCTGATAAATAAGACAGATTTTGACACTATAGAAGAAGAAAGGGAACTACATTTTCTAAATGCTAGAATGGCTAAGCAAGGTGTGCCAAAACCTTCTCCGCAGCACATCCCAAGAGGAATCACAGCAAAAAGAAGGGATCTTATATTATCAAAACTCTGTGGTACAATGCCAGTAAATAGAAAGGCATTTTGGGAAGGTATTCCTATTTCAATGGAAATTCGAGATTTAGATGTTTAATATTAATGACTGCTTTTGAGCTGCGATAATATATACTGAGCTTTGTAATACTTTTCTGTTTTGTAATACAATTAATAGTTTTCTGTTCAATAAATTTAAGTTTTTTATAGATATGCCTTTTTGTTACTCTGCATACCTGGAATGATGTTAGTGCTAAATGTCGTATCTATCAAAACTCTAATTTCTGCTTGTGTGTTGAAATAATGCTCTGGCTTATTAGATTCAGGTTTGCAACCTCTTAATAAATGCTAAATTCAAGTTTTAATAAAATATTGCAATTTGGTGGCATAACAAATTTTACTAAATGTGGAATATCTCGAATCAATGATTTTGTCAGTTACGACTTCTATGCTTAACAGGGCAGAATACTAAACTATTTTTCCATTTTAGGTAAAGTATGAAGATCGAAAGACTCCTTAAAAACTCCAGGGCAAGTGCAAAAAATATTTATGACCAATACCTAGATGGATGAATTTACCAATTACCTCTAAAAATTACTCTGCAATAAATAAAGTAAAAAGTAATTTGATACTAGATGGTTTATACACATCGAGATACTGTCTTGATACAAAATTGTATAATCACTTCTGCCTTCATAGCAACGAAATATGAATTTGTTATCAAAATAATTGTAATAACAACAATACTCATAATAGTAGTGACAATAATAATAATAATAATAATAATAATAATAATAATAATAATAATAATAATAATAATAATAATAATAATAATAATAATAATAATAATAATAATAATAATAATAATAATAATAATAAACCCGCACAGGGTAGCCTAGAGATAGGTTACTGGGGACTAGCGACCCCACGGGTTCCTGAGCTAACCATTGGGTTGGGTTAGCAGCCACAATGTGGTAGATTTGCTCCAAACACTGGATGAGAATGATACTATGGTGGGTCGGAGGAGCAGGATCAGGTTGGATTAACCAGCAAAGACCGAAACAGCAAATTGGAAATGAAAGGCAAACATGGCACGCTTCAGTAGAAACAAAGAACGCAGTCGAGGATGTTGTTGTGATATCTTCATCTCAACCCACTTCGTCAACATAACAACTAAAGCGCCGGACCCTATGGGCCGTGAAAATGAACACCCCCCTATATGGTGGGAGGTGTTATTATCTGCTTACTAAGAATGAAGCATGCCATATGGACGAGAGCTGCATGGTTAGGTTACGGAAAAATACCTGGGAATAAGAAATAATAAACAATAATAATAATAATATTATGATAGTTATGCCAGCCATCTTGTTCTCACGAACCGATGGGTTAACACACTGGCAACCAAGGACAAATTGAATGTTCTTGTGAATGGAGGAAATAATAATAATAATAATAATAATAATAATAATAATAATAATAATAATAATAATAATAATAATAAAACCCGCACAGGGTAGCCTAGAGATAGGTTACTGGGGACTAGCGACCCTACGGGTTCCTGAGCTAACCGTTGGGTTGGGTTAGCAGCCCCAATGAGGTACACTTGCTCCAAACACTGGGTGAAAAGGATACTGTGGTGGGTCGGAGGAGCAGGATCCAGGTAGGATTAACCAGCAAAGACTGAAACAGCAAATTGGAAATGAAACACAAACATGGCATGCTTTAGTAGAAACAAGGAACGCAGGCGAGAATGTTGTTGAGATACCTTCATCTCAACCCACTTCGTCAATATAACAACTAAAGCGCCGGACCCTATGGGCCGTGAAAATGACCCCCCCCCCTACATGGTGGGAGGTGTTATTATCTGCTTACTAAGAATGAAGCATGCCATATGGAGGAGAGCTGTATATAGTTAGGTTACGGAAAAATACCTGGAAATAAGAAATAATAAACAACAATAATAATAATATTATGATAGTTATGCCAGCCATCTTGTTCTCACGAACCGATGGGTTAACACACTGGCAACCAAGGACAAATTGAATGTTCTTGTGAATGGAGGAAATAATAATAATAATAATAATAATTTCCGACCGCCCCTTTCCGACCTCTGGTCGATCACTAACACCATCTATCCTGCTTCCTAAGACCAACCCAGTGCATTGTCGTAGGAGGCGGAGTTTTTATGGGCTCTGGCTACCGCATTGGGTTAGCACCCCACTGTGTGTTTATGACCGCTATGACAACTAGGAGTGGATGTCGGGGTGGAATGGGGGAGCAGGCAACCCCAGAACGGAGCCACCATAGACTACCTGCACCAGATGACGAACATGGCAATGGAAATGGACCTGGGACACACCAAGACCAACCACAAGCAGAAGCTTCAATCCCTGAAAGTGTCATAATCATCACAAATAAGTCATGCCTTAGTATTCCAAAAAATAAGTTTTGGAATACTAAGGCATGACTTATTATTATTATTGGAATGTATCTTTGAATAATTTAAACCATAGCAACTCAATTATTTGACATTTATATTCTGTCATTTATATTTTTTATATCCTTGACAAAGGCATCATTGCCGAAACATGTAGGGTTGTTTTAAATATATATACTTTGAAGTAATAAACCAGACCTTTAATCGCCGACTTATTAAGTTTACCATATCATACCAAGGTCACGAAAATATTATATTTATATATATATATATATACATATATGTATAATTCTACCAATGTTTCCATCCATATCAAGCAGGATAGATGTTGATATGCTTGCCTCGCGGCCGTGTATCAACTTTTTCCCTTTCTCCCGAAAGGAGCTCTCACATCAATAATAATAATAATAATAATAATAATAATAACAGCAACAACAATAAAATTCTCAACAAATATTTGCCCAGAAGTGCAATACAGTACAGTTAAGCTCACATAAATCTGGTATAACCTAATTTGTCAAAATTGTCAAAATTTTCTAATATTGGTTAGTGTTAATTAATCTTCTTTTGAAAGACAAGCCAAATGTAAAGTAATTTTTTAATACAATTTAGAAAACACAAATAAACTAATATTTAATTGATCGGCCATTCGCATCAATTACTGCCCTTAACCTTCTAGGTACAGAATCAATGAGACTTCTTAAAAAATTAGGGTTTTCAAAAATATTTTCTCAAATATTTTCAATAGATTCCCATAGTTATCTCTATTAGTAAATCTTATACAAGATCTATGGATTTGCTTTGTCATTTTTTTAATTTTCTCTCAAATATTCAAACAAATTGTGATCTTCTACATCAGTTGATATTCTTTTAAGACCAGTTCCTCGTTTCCGACTTATACAGCTATCATTTTCACTTCTTTTTTTAACTTGTAATACTGTATAGATTTGTTCAAATGGAATTCTTCTGCGACTTGTTTAATGATGTAACTTTTCAAATTTAACAAAATTTGTACTTTGCCGAAGTTTTCTTGCCATTTTGGATATCAAAAATTGACAAATGTCATTTTGACGTTATGAGAATGAATTACAACGAAACAAAAATTCAAAAATAGTTTATACAAGATTTATGTTAGCTTAACTGTACAAACTAATGATTATGACATATTATTTTATTTTAGATTAGTTAAAAATTCTATCTTTGGAGACTGTGGCTAAGTAAAAAACTTAAAAAAAGTGCAAAACCCCTCATCATTATTAATTATTGTATCCTATATACGTATTTCGAGAACTAAGTTGTCGTCCTCAGTAAGTGCTGCACTATTATTTGAGATAGCTTTTCTGTACCCTATGTTCAACACTGTGTTTATTAATGTTACCTATTGAGGACGACGTTAGTTGTCGAAACTTATTTAGGATACGCTTATTAACTGTAGTAAGAGGCTTAATACCCTTTTTTATTTTTTTAGATTAGTTAGTTATTTTAATTTATATTAAGAACGAATACAAATGCATAAAAATGTATGTAAAAGACACGAGCTCGTGATCAATGCAATTGTAAAATCTATCCAGTATACTTACAATCTAAACAAATCTAAAAAACTAAAGAGGATATAAATTAAAAGGATATTTATATTCAAACAGACTTCCATAATCTAAATAAGAATCCATAAGAATCAATATATTATAGTGGCAGTTTTCCATCGAAAGTTCAATACCATTCTAACGCTAAAAAGAAGAGTTAAAATAAAATATTTCATGCACAGGTAAATAAATTTTATGTAATTTGTAGTGATATCTTACATATAAATGTGTCGATGGAAACAATACTTCCGAACTCGAATAGAAGTATTGGTACACAACACATGGCAATTAAAAATAACTACCTTAATAAAAACACTAAATAATCTAACAATAAATAACAATATCAATATTCATTTATATACCCATTTATGTTTACGATGTTAAGTTCACGACAATTACTAGTTGATCGAATCACCCTTCCTCTAGAGCGTTTATATAGTAATCGAGTCATTCTAGATCCTTCTGTGTCTAGATATTTGGAAGAGTCCTATGATGTGCTGACGTGCACAGCCGGTGACATCATCGCTAAGGTCACCTGCTGTCGTAATGCCGCATGACGCAATACGTTGCATGGGCAAGAAAATGGAAGAGCGTATCTGAGACGATACTATGAACAAGGACACATTCTTAGGCACTATTAATAAACAAGTTGTATTCATTGAAGAAAGAAGAATTAAAGTATTTAACGACATCTTTACAATCAAAGAGAATAAAACACCTAAAAATAAAAATAAGAAACGTATTAAATTACCAAATGGATAAAAAATTAAGATTAACATGAACCATGAGGAGTAAAAAACTGTACAAACCAATTTAGTAGCGTAACACATTGAAAATAAAAGGCTTTTAAACTTCTTTATCAGAAATATTGGCTGTTTCAAATAACAGGTGAAACTTAACCCAATTACTACCAACGTCCTTTTAAAAGGTCGGTACAGAAATCTTTCTTTTTGTACAACTTAAACTACTTTCCGAAAGATGGTGCTCCAGCCTATAATTAAACAGAGCATGTACAACGTCTTTCCAAGATTTGCAGCAGTGTAAGTTTTGAAGACTTGCAGATATTGTAAATTGTGTGTGAAACATTTTTTTACGTTCTATCATGGACAATTGGAGGTAAGAATAATTACGTAATTACAAACATAACATTACTATTTCTTTACACTGATGAGTTGGTATAGTTATAACTTTATGGTTTTACACTTAGACATCTTTGTTTTTTGCTTCATTTTTGCAACATAACCTTACAAACACAACCGTCCTTTTAAAAGGAGAATGGTTAAAACACGTACTATTTTGTTTTCATTTATTTGAAAAGACCTCTTACACTCCATGAGCTATTAGAAGAAGTAGAATACATTGATGATGTTCACAGTATACCAGACGCTATAGCAGTGTTTCCTCCCGTTAACGCTAATGAAGAGGTTACCCATGAAGACTCCGGAGATGATGAAATTGTTACTATGAACAATCTTCCAGGTAGAATATTGAATACTCAAGCTGAAGCTATTTTTGATACCGATCACGATAGTGATGATGATATCCCATTGTCACATTTTAAAAAATATAAAAAAAGACAGAAAAGTAATCATTGGGTTAGGGAAGGCATTACAAATAATTTACCAAAATGGCAACATGAAAGTACGGCAAATAATAATATGTCTTCCTTGGACTTGTTCAGTCTTTTTTTTGACGAGAAACTTTGGCAAATGATACTAAATTATAGTAATCTTTATACAGTGCAACATAACAGAAATGGAGACATTACACTAGATGAAATAAAATGTTTTTTTGGAGTACTTATTTACAGCGGTTATACAAGTGTCTCGAGAAGATCTTTGTGTTGGGAAAACAGCTCTGATGCTAATCATCAAATTGTGTACACCGCAATTTCACGGAATCGTTTTAATTTTTTAATGCAAAACCTACACTGTTGTGACAATACAAATCTAAAAGTTGGTGACAAATTTGTAAAAGTTAGTCCACTGTTAGAAAGATTAAACCAGAAATTTATTTCTTTTGTCCCTATACAAGAAAACCATAGTGTAGACGAGTCCATGATTCCGTATTTTGGACGGCATGGTTCGAAACAATTTATCAGGGGCAAGCCCATTAGATGGGGTTTTAAATTTTGGATGGCCACAACTATAAACGGCTACATAGAATGTTTTGAACCATATCAAGGATCCACCACAAATCTTTCAGAAAGATACAAAGACTTGGGTTTGGGCGCAAGAGTGGTCTTATCATTCGTTGACAAAATAATCGCAGCAAAAGGTCAGCTGCCTTTTCATGTCTACTTCGATCATTTTTTTACGTCGTGGGAGGTACTTTTGGTGCTTAGAGACAGAAATATAAAAGCTACTGGTACGGTGAGAGAGAACAGAATTCCAGTATCAATTATAAGGTCTGGTAAAGAATTGAGAAAAACAGAAAGAGGGACATTTGAATATGCTTTAGAACGGGAAGAGAATATAATAGTCTGCCGATGGAATGATAATAATATTGTTACAATTGCTTGCAATTGTAAATCTGTACTACCAACGACTAATGTGACTCGATATTCTCAAAAAGAGAAGAAGAAAATATCTGTGCTTCAGCCCAAGTTGGTAAAAAAATACAATCAGAATATGGGTGGAGTAGACAGGGCAGATCAGAGTATCAGTCTTTATCGCGTGAGTATCAGAGGAAGAAAGTGGTACTTTCCTATAATTTGTCATGGCTTGGATATGGCTATTCATAACGCCTGGCAACTTCACCGCCACTGTGGAGGGAAAATGGACCAGTATGGCTTCCGTCGATCTCTTTGTAAAGGTATTTTAGAAACCCATAAGAAAAACACTAAGAGAGGACGTATACGAACAAGTGTCAATGAAAACGAAATTTCGCGATTTGATGTTAAAGATCATTTGATTGTTTACCAAGAAAATCAAATCAGATGTAGACGGTGCCACAAGAAAGTCCAATTTAGGTGTGCCAAATGCAAAGTGGGGTTACATCCTAAACAATGTTTTGTTGAATATCACACGCAATAATATTTTTTTATGTTTATTATGTTCCAATATCAAATTGAAGATTGTATTTAAATAAACTTAAGTTTTTTAAAGTTAGTTCTGATTACACCTTATAATGCCACTGTCCTTTAAAAAGGTCGGCCCTTATCTAAAAAACTACTAAAAAAATAAAAAAAGTTAAAATTAAATGTTGTTGATTGGGTGCCAGTTAATGTAGAAATAGACAAGACAACAAATGTATTTTTTCAAGAAAAAATTAATTTGGGAGTATCTGGGTTAAATATACACAAACAAATATAAATTGAAAATAAAACTACAACACATAATAAACTAAAGCAATATTGATTAAAAATCGAAAGTAGAAATGCTAATAAATATTTAAACATATCATTTAGAAATATAAAGAGTTATTAATTACGGCGGAAGAACAAAATTTCAACAAGTCCGGGAAACGAAGAAATGAAATGGAGGATTCGGGCAAGATCGGATGAGCAAGTGGATGTTATATAAGCCTAAGCACAGAGAAGAATAAAGGAGATCTATCTGGTGATTCAAAATATACACCATTAATATTTATCGAATATATACAATACGAAATAATTACAGATACCGGAAAAAGTTATTCGGTAAAGAGTTTTTTTTCGGATTTCATTAATTAATCTACGAACCGATTTGGACAGTTTAATTTAACTAAAATTAGTTTATATATATTTTTTTTATTATTAGTAAACAACAAACCATGACCTTTAGACATTTAGACTTAAAAGTAAATTTTTTGGAGTCATAAAATTTAAATGTTCTTGAACAAGTATATAGATGACTTACAACCTTACAACGGATGTGTATCTGTATCTACATTTAGCGTAAATGTAGATACAGATACAGATCCGTTGTTTAACAGATCTGTATTAATTTGTATATACATTGCTTCACTAGTTCAACCGATGAGGCCTAGATGGCTGAAACATATGTATTGAACAGAAGTAAATGCTAAAAACACGAGGTGTTTGTCCTTGTTTACAGTTACGGATATGTATTTTGCATATCCGTTCTATTATATATTTAAGATTACGTCTATATATAAAATATTGTATTACAACAATCAATAGAATCCGTTGGAATGATTGTATAATCTTGGAGGGGTAAAAAGGGTAAAAAGTGAGATTAGATCTTGATATCATTCGAGGCACATAAAAAGCTATACAGTTTAATATGTCAGGCGAATCAGTTTGACCATCAATTAACCTAAACATTAATCGCGCAGCATTATCCTCTCGACGATGTTTTAAGGACTTGAATTTATGTCACACGTTTTCAAATCAAATTAATAACAATTTGTAATGGCTCTACTAATACCTCACCGGTGTTTCGAATAAAACAACTGGGTATTAAATCATCATCCACTGTTGACTTATCTGAGAAAGCAGACATAATTTTCTCAATTTTAATTAGAGATACAGGCTGAAATCTATAGGACACTATGTTTGTGACAGTATATGGAACAATTGTTACAGATTCAGGCAGAAAGACACCAAAAAAAGTTTGCAAAACCATCAACTGTTCCCTGAGAATCATTCAATTCACATTCATCATAATAAAGTCTCCCAGACGTTCTTGTTCTTAATTTTTTGTGGTTAATATACTTTCTGAATTCCGAGGAATTTGTCCGAATTGAATTCTCCATATTAGCCAGACAATTAACATAAGCAGACCTGGTCTGTTCCTTAGCACAAGACTCATTCTTTTAAATTATTGATAGTAAATTACACTTGTTTTGGTATGCCATTTCCTTGTATAATGTTCTTTCGTTTTTAAATTTTTCGTTAATTCAGGTGAGAGGAGGAAATTAGAGTTAGTAGGGAATATATTTAAGGTACAGGTTTGCAGAAACTGAGTAGCCCCAACAGACCCACTAAATTGATAAGAAATAGACAAAGTAGGGTGGTGCGAATCCTTGGGAACGGTAGGTGAATCATCAAGATTGCCAAACACTAATCAAGAAGTCCACCATTAGTGTTGATAATGTTATTCACTAGTTTTAAATGATGAAAATTGTAAAATTTATTAAGAATATCAACCTTTGCATTTATTTGATGTGCGAGGTTGTTATTAATATCGAGTACGTTATAATCACCGACAAGTAAAGTAGAAACTCTGAATAGCAGCGGTACAACGAAGAGTAGCTCAAAATCAATACAGGAAATAATAGATGGAATATATGCTAATACTTAATTAAATTTGTAGCCAAGAAAATAACATCTACAATCAAGCAGCATTAACGATATATTATCAGCGATATAAGAAGGCTGTTCTCTTTCCACTGGGCCTGGTAAAGTAAAACACAAAATATTTACAAAAAACATTTATTTATAATTTTAAGCGTTATAAGTATTCTCCACCACAGTTAATGAATTTTTGCATCCGCGAAAACCAATCTTGAAAACATTTTCTTCAATCTTCTGGCCGTAGTTTGTTTAATTCATTTTTAAAAGCATCAACAGCTTCTTCGGCCGATATAAAACGTAAACCCCGTAATTTATCCTTTCCCGGCGCAAATAAGAATTCATTGGGTGCTAGGTATGGACCATACGGTGAATGACTCATTATTTCTATGTTTTGGGCATTCAAATACTCAGTTGTTCGAACGTCAGTGTAGGCTCGAGCGTTATCTTGATGCAAGATTATCTTTCCTCTTGGACGTTTTTGCGAACATTTTGGAGAATCTGACGCAAACAAACTATAGTATACCATTCAGAATTTACAGTACGTCTATCCTCCTGTGCTACAGTGGAAACATGCCCAGTAATTCCGAAAAATGTGGCAACCATCTTCTTGTTTCGGTTTTTTTCACAACTTTTGTTAGAGCCGACTCATTCTCAAAGACCCAAACTGACGATTGTTACTTTTTTTCGGGATCATAGCAATATAGCCATGTTTCATCACCTGTCATGATGTTGTACACCAAATGAGACGATCCACGGTCAAAGCAATCAAGTGTAGATCTGCACCATCTCTCACTGTCAATTCTTTTTGAATTGAAACCAAGTTGTGGGGAATCCGAACAAAGTTACGAATCTTCATATGTTTGTATAAGATAATGTTAATTGCTTTCACACTAATCATTAAAGTTATTTGAATGCCTCTAACAGTAGTATGACGGTTCTCTTCAATCATGTTCCGAATAAGACCAATATTTTTTTAGGTAACTGCCGTTTTTGGCTTAGAAGCTCGAAAAGTCGACCATGTTGAACTTCATTGTACCACCGCTTTACGGTATTATTAGATTATTAATTAGACAATTGTGATGTAAAAATAGGTTATGTTAATATAACGTGTAAATATTGATATAAAAATAGTTCAATTTGATAAATACTTGTATTTAAACGTCTGTGGATGGATTTCAGGAAGTATTCGGGATCATTTAAACGGCAGGAAGGCTTGGTTTAGGTTTCTTAGTGGAAGTCTTGGTTCAGAAAAGGACGCCAGCGGTTTATAGAGGATTTATTATGGTTATAACGATGCGTGATTACTTTCTTCTTATATTGAGAATATTTATTTGTGAGTATATTTGGTTTTTACTACATTTAATGAAATTTAATATTTTAACTTTATTTCTTATGTAGTTTTATATGTACAACCCAAGCGACGCTATATATCTCTTTTTTTTTCCTTGGCCTCCATATGATTTATTTTGCAATATTATAAGTATTTAAATTGGTATCTTTGCTTTTGATTTACTTTTATATCACACCAGTGTCAACATAGCCTTTACAATAAATACTATTAATTATAAAATAAAAATTATGTTCCTTTAAATGTCTATTAATTTCATATGCGCACAAGATAAAATCATGATTCCCGCGGAAAGTTAATTCAAGTAAATAATTATTAAGATCAATAAAATAGATATCCATATGAGATTAATATTATTAATCGAGTTAATTAATTTCGGATTTCCAATTAAAATAATGAATATTGATAGTGAGACATGACCTAAATAAATAATAAAAATTATACAAAATAAATTTTCAATTAATTACGCGACATTATCTTGTTTAATATCTTATACTATTAATGTATGGTCTTCACTTGCATTTCTTTCTTTTCTAGTTTCTCGTACCTATTGAAAATGATTTGACTATTCTTTAGTCGTCGAACAATAAACGTTTATTATAATAAGTTGTTTATTTGTAGAATGCTTTAACAGGAACAATAAATATATTTTATATTAATGACATGACCTTAATCAAATCTGACAACTATCCCTATATCAACATACACATTGCTTGGCTTACTATATAATATTTAATACTCCTCCTCAATGTGGATGTTGCTTTACAATATTATTTAAGTTTCAATTATTCAAGTTTTAGTTGTTTTACAAAATTAACATGTTTAATCTTCGATAAGTTTTTAGTTAGTACATCAGCTATCATATTTTGTGTTGGACAATAGGTTAATTTGATCTGCCCATCACGTACCAGTTCCCTTATATGATGATACCTGATATCGATATGCTTACTTCTCTTATGGAAGACAGGATTTTCTGCTAACTTCATCGCACCTTGATTGTCAATGTTAAGTTTTATTACTCCTCTTTTATAACCATCAATTTCAAAAAGTATTTTTTTCAAATAAACAGCTTCTTTGGCTCCATCTGACGCTACCATATACTCAGCCTCTGTGCTACTAAGTGCAATCGTATTTTGCTTCTTAGATTCCCACGAGATAAGAGATCCATCGTAGAAAAATGTAAATCCCGTATATGATTTTCTGTCCATCGCGTGACCACTACCATCAGAATCAAAAATCATTATCAGGTTTCGTGTACCAGATAAGTAGCGCAATATATGTTTTAGTTTGGTCATATGTTCCTCATGCGCATCAGTATTGCGTTGTGCCATCTTTGACACGGAGTGTAAAATATCTGGTCTGGTGGATATAGCCAAATACATTAGAGTCCCTACCAGCGATTGATAATCGTGTTGATTAAACTTTTTACAATTGTCCTTGCAATCAACTTGATATCCAGCTTCTAACGGTACAAATACTGCCTTGCATTGATCCATTCCATAATGCATCAAAACGTCTGCAATATACTGGCTCTGACTTAATTTAATCATACCTGTTTCTCCCTGGGGCTCAATTTCCATTCCCAGAAAATGTTTAAGTATACCCTTATCATCCACCTCGAATTCGTTGGAAATCTGTGCTTTTACTTTATACACAATCTCCAAATTTCCACAGGCAATGATCAGATCATCCACATAAACAGCAATCAGCACAAGTTTTCCATCTATGTTTGACCTGTATAAACATGGCTCATTTTCACATGGGTTGAAATTCATACGTCTCAGTACACTATCAAGCTTGTTATTCCACTCCTTGCCGTTTTGCTTTAAGCCATAAATAGCTTTGTTCAATTTCAAAACAGCATTTGGTGATTTCTCGTCAATAAAATTTGGGGGCTGTTTCATATATATTTCGTCCTGTAGTTCGCCATTTAGGTAAGCGGTACGCACATCCATTTGATGCAAATGCATCTTATGCTTAACAGCTAACGCTAGAAGCAAGCGTATTGTCGAATATCGTACGACTGGAGAAAATGTTTCTTTGTAATCAATGCCGAATCGTTGATTACAACCTTTAGCAACTAATCTTGCTTTGAATCGTTCGACTTCGCCCTTAATATTTTTCTTCAAAGCAAATACCCACTTACACGGAATCGCTTCCTCTGGCAAATCTGTCAGACTCCATGTTTTGTTCTTACGCAATGCATACATCTCATCGTCCATTGCTTTTACCCACTGTTGTTTATTTAAACTAGCAAGGGCATCCTCAACCGTCTCAGGAATTTCTTTCTCAATAGCAACACACAGTTCATTAGCTTGTTTAGTGTTAAACTGTTTCTTTGGTCTACCCCGTTTACCATCCTGTATAATTTTAGGCCGCCCTCGACAATGAATCGCTTGCTGACCTACAATTCCATTATCAGTATCATCATCATTATCAGCTGTACCACACGATTCTTCATCACTTTCCATCTGCACAGAAGATCGGCTATTACAATCAACAACATCTGCATATTTATCTACATTAAAGCAAAATGTTAAGTAATCATCTGCATTAAGGGATTTTTTCCCGTTTTCGTCGTTACTGTTGTCTACATTGTGCATCTTCTCATCAAATATAACATTGCGTTGTTCAATGACCTTGCGTGTCGTTGTGTTAAATAGACGATACGCTTTTGATGTTGCTGAATATCCTACCATAATGTATGACAAACCCTTGGCTTTGAACTTAGATTTATCTGAAGATTTGTTGAGACTTACAGCATACGCACCAAATGTTTTCAAATGCTGCACACTTGGCTTACGACCGAACCAAACTTCGTGTGGTGTTTTATTCTCCAACCGCTTTGTAGGACATCTATTTCTTATGTACGCCACTGTATTAACAGCCTCTGCCCATAAATATTCCTTAACACCAGCATGAACCATCATGGATCTTGCCATTTCTATTAATGTCCGATTAGCTCTCTCCGCCACTCCATTCTGTTGTGGTGTATATGGGACAGTCAACTGTCTACCGATACCCTCTGCTGACAAAAAACTTTCAAACGGCGAATTTATGTACTCTCCACCGTTATCTGAGCGTAATGTTTTAATTCTACAGCCTGTTTGCTTTTCTACATAGTTTTTGTACATTTTGAATTTTTCAAAAACTTCGCTTTTATGTTTTATAAAATACACACAAATACGTCGTGACATGTCGTCAATAAACGTAACAAAGTACCTTGCACCACCTACAGAATTTACTTTAAACGGACCGCAAACATCCGAATGAACCACCTCCAATAGTTGACTCGTTTTTGTTTGACTTTCATTGGGAAAAGGCAATACATGTATTTTACTCAACATACACGTTCTACATTTAAAATCACTTATGCTATTTAGGAACATCCCTTTTACCATTTGGTTGTCATTCAAATCTTGAAGACTCTTAAAGTTGAGATGACCATACCTGTTATGCCACAACACCAAATTATTTTCTTTAATAGCGCATACCCTTTCTTTTGTCTTCTCATTATCTGCTACAAACATGTTATCCCTGCGTTTAGCCACCAATACGATAGTGCCGTCTGATCTTTTAATCAAAGCCTTTTGCGCATCAAACACTACTGATAGACCACAGTCAACAGTTTTATTGACCGAAATAAAATTTGCCTGTAATTCGGAGCAGAACAAAACATTTTGAAGTAAAACTTCAAAATTTCTGTTCTTTATCAATACATCACCTTTAGCACTGGCAGTTATGAACTTGTTGCCAGCCAATGCGATTTCTTCGTTATGATCACGTATACGAACGAACAACTTCCTATCGTTACACATATGCGACGTTGCACCGCTATCGACATACCAACCATCTGCTTTCAAACTTTTTGTGTTTGCTGCAGCCACCATCGTCATCGCCTGCATATTGTTGAAATTTCTTTGTCTTTTTTCACATTTATTTGCAAAATGACCTGCTACACCACATACAAAACATTTCCCTTTGAATTTCTTGCTGGTTGAATATTTTTTATTTCCTTTGCTATCGCTTGTATTTTTAGCTAAAAACGCTTGTTGCTGTAAACTTGTTGGCTTAGCTTCGGTTTCCTTCCTTCTCTTGCCTTCTTCTAGAAGCTTCTGTTTTAGTTGTGAAAGGTTTGGCAATGCGTCCCTTGTTTCCATAGCTATTACGAAGTTTTCGTACTCTGATGACAAACTGCAAAGCAAAATAATTGCCAAAAGCTCCTCCTGAATTTCAATACCACTTTCGGATAGTTTTTCACAGATTTCGGCAAACTTGTTTATATGTCCCACAACATTTCCATTAGCCATGTTTAAACTCACCAACCTTTTGTATAGTGACACTTTTTGTAAAGGTCCTATGGGCATATGCACATTTTTAAGCTTCTCCCAAGCTTCGGAAGAAGTTTTGCAGCTTCTAATATAAACCAATTGAGTAGGTTTTACACCAAGAAAAATAGATGCTAGCGCCTTCTCGTCGTCAGACTCCCACTGCTCCTTCTTTACATCAGCAGAATCAATCTTAAGTACTCCACTGACAATTTTCCAATGTCCACTGTGGACTAAGACACTCTTCATCTGGATCGACCAACTGTCATAGTTCTTCTCGTCCAGTTTTTCTATGTGAATCACAGGTGCACTCATTTTTCTTGTTCTTTTCCAATTATTTTGCACTCACTTCAACAAATATAAATACTATTTATTGTTTTAATACGTGGTTATCTGGGCCCATAACCTATTGAAAATGATTTGACTATTCTTTAGTCGTCGAACAATAAACGTTTATTATAATAAGTTGTTTATTTGTAGAATGCTTTAACAGGAACAATAAATATATTTTATATTAATGACATGACCTTAATCAAATCTGACAACTATCCCTATATCAACATACACATTGCTTGGCTTACTATATAATATTTAATAGTACCAAGATGAACTACATCATTATATATATATATATATATTTTTTTTTTGGAATACTAAGGCATGATTTATTATTATTACTAGAATGTATCTTTGAATAATTTAAACCATAGCAACTTAATTACTTGACATTTATATCCTGTCATTCATATTTTGTATTCTCTTGATAAAGGCGTACACAGCCGAAACATGTAGAGTTTTTTAAATACATATATTTTGAAGTAATATACAGACCTTTAGTCGCCTACTGATTAGGTTTACCATATCATACCAAGGTCACGAAGTTATTATATTTATATATATATATATATATATATATATATATATATATATATATATATTATATATATATATATACATCTCCTTGATGTAACTCAAGTCATCTCCATAAAGATTCGATACCACTGCCTTTGATATCTTAGTGGTTAAAGCGATGGTCCGGCGAGTCATGCACATGGGTTCGAATCCTACTTACGGGCGAATTTTTTTTCTATAAAAAATTCGTATAAATTAGCGTCGTAATAGAAAGCATATTTACATAATTTCGCGAAAAACGTAACACATTTGTATGTAATAAATCATTTTTCAGATTTTAGAGAGCGGAAGATTTGATATCAAGTTTATATCTGTTTGAAATTTTTAATCAGTAATTACAACATACTCATTAAGACAATCCAATAATAAACATACATTTTACCTCTTACCTGGAATTCCATATAAATTTGACCAGGAGCCCCTACTGGTACGAATCTATCAAGTTTGTTAAAATATCAAATATAAATATAAAATATAATATCATACATAAATTAAATTCTTATTGATTTAAATTGATATAATTAAAATATTAACATCTTTAAAATGCTATTACTAGTAATCGTGTAGGAAACAAGAAATAATTTATAACAAGAAGCTACCGTTCTAGAGCATATTTCCATAATATAACATATGTACATTAATTTACATCCATTAAACGTAGGTATAGAGAAATAGATATATACTTATGTACTCAATACATTCTATTGAATCAAACGTACATGTATGAATACGTGCGTGTTTACATATAAACACCAAAGCAAAATACACCCGTCCTCCGATAAATCAGATCATTTTTGTCGAAACTGTACGCCATGCCACCTGAACGAAAGCCACAACCTTAATACCAAAGTGCTGACCAACTCAACTGAACCAGAGATAATCCCTATTACAAAACAGCTCTAATTGTTATGCTGCTACGATGTTAAATAGTAAATTCACATCAATTAAGCCTTTTACATAACGCAGTAAGTAGAGCATGGACTCGCAGTCTATCTAGCGCGCAACGATCGAACAATGCACACACAAATGATGAGAGGAAAAGTTGAAAATTATTAACCATGGCTCGGTGTTGGTTAAAGGGGATCTTTACGTTATTTACTCGTACTTTACTGTTGATATTATTAATGTACCACGACGTATCCGTCAATTTAGTTTTAAATGAATCGTAGTAATGCTATTTATATTGAAATAAGAAATTTGCAGTAAGTATGACTGTTTGTTTACAGTCTATCTAGCAAAATAATACGTCGTTCTGAACTACAACAACAAAATTTTCAAAATTTTCCTCTTATTTATATTTAAACATTAAATAAAAAATCTATTATACTACAAAGCTTTATATAAAACCACAAAGGATAGGAACAGAAAAATATAATGTTTTTTAACTTGTTAATTTAAAAAATTAAGTGTACTTCACAACACAGTAAAGAACTCCAGATCAAATACCAAAGTATGTTATTTAGTTCATTTTGTTAGCAGGTAAGCAGTGCACTTTTTGAAATGATATCATTTTACAAGAATAACGATTGCGTGAAATCAGCAAACAATACGAGAATTTTGTTGCTTTCAATTTTGCGGTCATTATTTAATTCCGCGAATTCCTTCGACTAAGGACCGTTTTTTTAACATTTGGCTAACCAGATGTATCATTATATAAATTGTTTATATTAAGTGAAATTTGAAAAAGACAAAGCTTCGTATATAATCTGCTGTCTGTTGAGGTCCTTTAATTCATTTATTTTTGTCCTTTTGTTCATTTATGTGAATTACTGCAACACACATTGGATATAGGTATGACTGCTGTTTTCTCTGAATTTTAATATGTTGACAATTTGGTATAAGATGGATTTATGGACAACATTAAGGCCAAAATATTAGCTTAACCAAAGTCTAGAAATGTTATACCACTACATTAAATTGTTTTTCTCATATGTTTTAAATGGCATTAGGTGAGCTTCTATAATTAAAAAATATATTATTATAATAACTCCAATCCTGTTGCACACATGGTGATGATAATACAAAGGTAAAGTAGTAAAAAGAATGTATTATAAACTTAATCTTATAAAATAGAAATAAAGAAAAATATAAATGTCATGTAAAAATGGTTAGGTCATGTTATAATATATATATATATATATATATATATATACAGGATCACCACTGAATAGCAGCCAAGCTATGCGAATCTGAAGAATATGTATAAATATATGTTCTGTTAACCGTTTCTGTTAACGGTTAGCAGAACATATTAGAGATATAAAATATAGTGTTAAACACACAGGGTTCGCAGAACATTGTATAGACCAGAACCACTTACCGGATATAAATAGCTGTAACCTCATTCATAATGTAGTAAAAAGTAAAAAGTTGAATATATTAGAGATTTTTTAAATTAAAAAAGCCCAAAAACAAAATCGAGTTATCACAAACACGCAATTAGAATTCATAAATACCCCCTATATCGATGCAATTTTAAATATCAATTACCCACATTCTCCCACCCATAATGAACACAGGTATATAAGTTAACCTTAAGTAGAGTAAGTTTAGTTTTAGATAGCTCTTTGATAATGGCTTAATAGCCGAAACAACTGTTAGTATATCTAATTAAAGAAGTCGTGAAAATAAGCCAAGTGTTTTATTTTCGAATAATTAATCAAGTTATTACAAGAATGTTTCACCAAGAAATATCTGCGAAGTCAACCAATGAAAAAAAAAAAAAGAAAAAGAATATAAAAAAGTAAATTTCTTTGTAATTCATCAAAAATAAAAATTTCCAAATTTTTAGGACCAAAATGTAGTTAAAGTCGGTCCATATATTTGTTTATTCTATATTTATGGAAGTTACAGCTGTATTTCGATAAATATAGAATAAACAAAGATATCGACCGACTTTAACTACATTTTGGTCCTAAAAACTTGGAAATTTTTTATGAATTACAAAGGAATTTACTTTTTTATTTTCAGGTAGACATTTATACGTATTCTTCAGATTCGCATAGCGGTCCATATCTTCGTTTATTCTATATGTATCAAAATACAGCTATAATTCAAGTTCATTTACCTACAAAAAAAATTTATAAAATTCCGGACGACAGTTTTAACAATAAGTTCCTATTCCATAGATAGTGAATGTTGTTTTCCTACCAAATGGCGATATTTTTTTTGTGAATATCAATAATAGCCTTTACGTCGAATATGTTGGCGAACCTATACCGCATTAATTAAAATGTGATTAAAATGAAATACATTGACCTTTAAACTTGAACGATACCTGATTTTTAATTATTAAAGAGAGTTACTGTTGAATTGGAGGTGAAAGACCGTGTTCCCCCTTATCTGCGATATGGGAGACCAGTCACACACATGGATCTTCACATGCTTGGTGCAATATAGAGGTATCTGTATCATATACATCCTTTATGCTGCCAATCGCATGCAAGTGGAACATAACCTACAAATACATTCTGCAAAGTGCATCGATACAGTGTGCATTCAAAACAAAATAAGTAATTCTGAAAGCGACTTGGAGCTATTTAGTGGTGATTCAAGGCACAACTGTGAACTCGAGGTAGATACTACTAATGACGACGATGTTCTTGTGGTTTTGAAAAAGAGAAAAGTGAGAAATGAGAAAAGTTGGCAAGGAAATGTCAGTAGAACTCGAACGCAGAAGCTAATGCTCACGCAGACTATAACAATAAGCCTGTGCCCCCTAGATCAACTGGAAAAGACTGGCGTTGCAAGTATAAATGTTTTGAGAAAATCCCAGTGCGGACTGATAACAGCGGTTTCAATAAATCGTAAAAGAAGCGCAGGACCTCGCAAGAGCTATAGCTACAAATACTAGGTAAAATCCTTTTGTTTGAATAATAATAAACACATGCTTTGTTGTAATAATAATGTGATATGAGTCATCCGATGATACATCACGCGTCGAATACGTCGTCAAGTCTCCTAGACTTTCGAAAACAAAACGAGAGAAGTCCGGGAAGACCTAGAATATGTGACGGCCTATATATAGGCCACCGAGGAAAGGATTAAACCATTCATTCCACGAGTAATCGTCGTCGAGTGATATTATATAAACAAATACACATTGTGAAATAAATCTTCTTATTATTAGTTACTAGTTTTTAAATTGTTATTTAGTGTATTTCGTTTTTATTTTTAATATAGTGTGTGTTTAAATTACCGTTAGTTTTGTTTAAGAAACCAGAAAGACAAATATTTTACAATAATTACAACAAAATGTGTATGTTTTGTAATAATAATATTAATAATAATTATAATTATTATTCTTTTAGTTTCGCGCTGAACCATTTCAACCTAGAGTGTATAAAAAGGTTTTTTATACCCCACATAGAGCATCAATTAAGAAGGTGTATTGTCTTCCCATGCATTTATTTAAAAAGGAAGCTGCAATTGCCCCACCAGATAAAAGAGGCAAGCATGCTAACAGGTCAAATGCTGTGGCAGGCGACATCCTGAAGCAAATACTCGTAGATTAATGCAAAGGTATTTTTAATAATATAAAATATTATTAAAAATCTGGTGTGAAGAACACGAATGCAGGTTCACTATTAATATTTTCCGTGAACGTGTCCGAATATATCCTATCCCCAGAGAGGTAGATACGTATTTCACCTTTCTATAGGCTCATCGGTACGCCCCTGCTCGAGAAAGGATATTCCCAGACACATTCACAGAAAAGAACCACATCGCCCTATCACCGTAATTATCCAGACCGAGCGCAGAAGTAAATTCGGCGCTGCCTGTCGTCAGACAGCCGAAGTACCTCGCATACCGTCCACATAATTAATGTGAAGTAACGACGCCCTTCCAAAGGTTAGCACAGCCAATCTCTCTAGAAAACTGCATTTTGTTTGTGTCTTCACTCATACTACGGCTTAACCGCATGTGTAATGTATCAGAATAATTGAAACATGCAGGGGCGTACCGATGAACCTGTAGAAAGGTGAAATACGTATCTACGTCTCTGGGGATAGGATATATTCGGACACGTTCACAGAAAATATTAATAGTGAACCTGCATTTGTGTTCTTCACACCAGATTTTTAATAATATTTTATATTATTAAAAATACCTTTGCATTATACAAAACTGGTGGGGTTTACCTACTCATGTGTGTTTCAATTATTCTGATACATTACAGATGCGGTTAAGCCGTAGTATGAGTGAAGACACAAACAAAATGCAGTTTTCTAGAGAGATTGGCTGTGCCAACCTTTGGAAGGGCGTCGTTACTTCAAATTAATTATGTGGACGGTATGCGAGGTACTTCGGCTGTCTGACAACAGGCAGCGCCGAATTTACTTCTGCGCTCGGTCTGGATAATTACGGTGATAGGGCGATGTGGTTCTTTTCTGTGAATGTGTCTGGGAATATCCTTTCTCCAGCAGGGGCGTACCGATGAGCCTGTAGATAGGTGAAATACGTATCTACGTCTCTGGGGATAGGATATATTCGGACACGTTCACATAAAATATTAATAGTGAACCTGCATTTGTGTTCTTCACACCATATTTTTAATAAAATTTTATATTATTAAAAATACCTTTGTATTATACAAAACTGGTGGGGTTTACCTACTCTTGTATGTTTCAATTATTCTGATACATTACACATGTGGTTAAGCCGTAGTATGAGTGAAGACACAAACAAAATGCAGTTTTCTAGAGAGATTGGCTGTGCCAACCTTTGGAAGGGCGTCCTTACTTCACATTAATTATGTGGACGGTATGCGAGGTACTCCGGCTGTCTGACAACAGGCAGCGCCGAATTCACTTCTGCGCTCGGTCTGGATAATTAAGGTTATAGGGCGATGTGGTTCTTTTCTGTGAATGTGTCTGGGAATATCCTTTCTCCAGCAGGGGCGTACCGATGAGCATGTAGAAAGGTGAAATACGTATCTACGTCTCTGGGGATAGGATATATTCGGACACGTTCACACAAAATATTAATAGTGAACCTGTATTTGTGTTCTTCACACCAGACTTTTAATAATATTTTATATTATTGAAAATACCTTTGTATTATACAAAACTGGTGGGGTTTACCTACTCATGTATGTTTCAATTATTCTGATACATTACACATGCGGTTAAGCCGTAGTATGAGTGAAGACACAAACAAAATGCAGTTTTCTAGAGAGATTGGCTGTGTCAACCTTCGGAAGGGCGTCGTTACTTCACATTAATTATGTGGACGGTATGCGAGGTACTTCGGCTGTCTGACAACAGGCAGCGCCGAATTTACTTCTGCGCTCGGTCTGGATAATTACGGTAATAGGGCGATGTGGTTCTTTTCTGTGAATGTGTCTGGGAATATCCTTTCTCCAGCAGGGGCGTACCGATGAGCCTGTAGATAGGTGAAATACGTATCTACGTCTCTGGGGATAGGATATATTCGGACACGTTCACAGAAAATATTAATAGTGAACCTGCATTTGTGTTCTTCACACCAGATTTTTAATAAAATTTTATATTATTAAAAATACCTTTGTATTATACAAAACTGGTGGGGTTTACCTACTCTTGTATGTTTCAATTATTCTGATACATTACACATGTGGTTAAGCCGTAGTATGAGTGAAGACACAAACAAAATGCAGTTTTCTAGAGAGATTGGCTGTGCCAACCTTTGGAAGGGCGTCGTTACTTCACATTAATTATGTGGACGGTATGCGAGGTACTTCGGCTGTCTGACAACAGGCAGCGCCGAATTCACTTCTGCGCTCGGTCTGGATAATTAAGGTTATAGGGCGATGTGGTTCTTTTCTGTGAATGTGTCTGGGAATATCCTTTCTCCAGCAGGGGCGTACCGATGAGCCTGTAGAAAGGTGAAATACGTATCTACGTCTCTGGGGATAGGATATATTCGGACACGTTCACAGAAAATATTAATAGTAAACCTGCATTTGTGTTCTTCACACCAGATTTTTAATAATATTTTATATTATTAAAAATACCTTTGTATTATACAAAACTGGTGGGGTTTACCTACTCATGTGTGTTTCAATTATTCTGATACATTACAGATGCGGTTAAGCCGTAGTATGAGTGAAGACACAAACAAAATGCAGTTTTCTAGAGAGATTGGCTGTGTCAACCTTTGGAAGGGCGTCGTTACTTCACATTAATTATGTGGACGGTATGCGAGGTACTTCGGCTGTCTGACAACAGGCAGCGCCGAATTTACCTCTGCGCTCGGTCTGGAGAATTACGGTGATAGGGCTATGTGGTTCTTTTCTGTGAATGTGTCTGGGAATATCCTTTCTCCAGCAGGGGCGTACCGATGAGCCTGTAGAAAGCGGAAATACGTATCTACGTCTCTGGGAATAGGATATATTCGGACACGTTCACAGAAAATATTAATAGTGAACCTGCATTTGTGTTCTTCACACCAGATTTTTAATAATATTTTATATTATTAAAAATACCTTTGTATTATACAAAACTGGTGGGGTTTACCTACTCATGTATGTTTCAATTATTCTCGTAGATTAACATGTCAATAGTTAATATTAAGAAAATGCATGAATTATACCTCGAAAAATTCGAAGTAGAAGTATTTAAATACTAGTTTACGGACAAAAAGAATGACCACAAACCCAAAGTCAGCTATGACTTTGACTTTCGTTTTGTTAAAGCCAATTTTATTTAATATAAGTTTTGGACATCCCAGGTCTGATACCTGTAAGGTTTGTGATAAGATAGACACTCAATTAAAAAGCAAAACGTTGCTTACAAAGGAGAAAATAAAAGCAATGGAAAGAGAACTACAACTGCAAGGCCAAAGTTTTTTTTTGCGATCTCAAAGAGAAGTCTGATTTAGCAAAAAATGAACCAATATATGAATGTGTGTGTTTTGAACATCACCGAAATACTCCCTTACTAAAAGTACCATCTACCGACACTTTTTAGACAACTTTGGATATATAACGTTTGCATACATTCTTCAAAATCTGAAATGGCCCACTTCTATATGTATGATGAAATTATACCACGTAAAACTCCAAACAAAATGATTAGCTTTTTGAACCAATATTTCGTTAAAATTATTAACGAGGGTGTTGAGATTTTATACATATTTTCCAATAATTGCAGAGCGCAAAATAAAACTAATGCTTTGATTCACTATTTATATACTTTGTAAAAACTGGTCGATTTGAGAAAATCGTATCCCGAATCTGGGCAACCTACGCAACAGAAGTTTCGGAGTTGTAGAGAAACATGTTAGAAAAACGCATCTATTTACCAGTCGAATACTTGAAACACTATCAAAACAGCAGCCCTAAACACTTTTAGGTTGTTCCTGTTACTCAGGAAATGATTTTCAAATTAACATCTACGTACAGCCCTGAAGATGTCCCTGTAACAGTGGACGAAAAGTTGGCAATTACGCCTAACTCGACGCCGTTTCAACACGGAAATCGAGATCTACATTTACTTCGTTATATATTTTTTACAAAGTTATTTAATTTTTATTGCTTCCTGAAAAATTTGAGCAATTACACATTCATCCTTTTTGCAGCAGGGCCTTCAATTTGGACTGCTAAAAAGAAAATCTGAGAGATTAGGGTGAAAGCTAATAGAGGCAACCGTAGACTTCATGAAATATATCTATTTATGAGGTATCGAATAGAAAATCGACAAGCTCTGAAGAGGTAACAGCAATGAATAGAGACTGGAAGCAGTGGGCAAAATTAGTTTATAAGCATGGATAAAAAAGGTTATGATTATGTAGTTATGTATATATAAAGCGAACATATTCCAAGAAAATAGGGATACGAAAATTCTTGTAGGACGATTCATTTTGTCCTAATATTTCACCAGCGCATTTGAAATCTAATGCAAGCGAATTTCTCGAATATTGAATTAATTAAAAATTCCTAAAATAATATATTCACTTTATTTATTGACCCTGTTATGGATATCAATCATGATCATTTACATATAATTTTTATAAAATATTAAAATACATAAGAAGAAATTTGATTATATTCATAATAATAGTTTTACGTATGTAATTTTGAGTATTTTCTACTCTACGCCTATAATATCTAGATAATAAAATTACGACTGCATGTAAATGTCAATGACAAAGCAATGTTAGTAAACAAAATACATACCGACGGTGTTAATTGAGACTGATTACCTATTTTCTTAATTACACAGTATTATACAATAGACGCATATACGTGTATACTATACAGCACGTAAAATGTTAATTTCCTATATTTTTTACGATACAATATGCAGTTATTACAGTTTTCTTCATTAATAACTTCTGTTTTCCATGTGGCACCATTTGCTCCTATTTTCTCCATTTCATTCGGATATTAGGCCTGCTAATTCATCGCATCTTTTCATTGAGTTTTTTTTACCAAAGTTTTCGGAAAAATTTTATACGATTTGTCGTTGTACTAAATGACGTTTGCTGAAAGTCGTATGTCACAATTAACTTGTTTTAATTATGAGAGTTTAGTTTTTGTGGTCTATTTCAGCAAAACGCTCTATAAGTTAGATATTCGTAAAGTAATTTACAATCTAGTTGGGCGTGATATTGTTGTAATTTGTTATGAACAAGATACTTCTTTGCCAACAATTTATCAAACCATAAAAGATTGTGAAGAGGGCATACCCTAAAAACCGTCGTTTCCCTTCATATCTGAATGGGATAAGGTGAAACATTTCTCATCCATCCGACAACACGTGGGTATTCTTTCTAACTGGGCCGCCATATATTTTGAGTGTTTGCCTTCCTTTTCGAAACACCATGTTATTTCTTTGAAACACCGAATCTTCGACCTATGCGGCTTCAAGCATTCTTTGTTCCCTCACATGGCTAAAAATTCTTGGCCGACCACTTTTGGTCAAATTAATGCAGGGTATTCCCTTTTCACATTCCTTTATGGTTTGGTAAATTATTGATACAGAAATATCTTGTTCACGATAAATTGCAACAATATCCCGCTTAGGCATTCTACCAACTATACCTATTGTAAATTCCCTTAAGAATATCTAGCTTATAAAACAGTTTGCTGAACCGGATTACAAGAACTTGTCTGTCATAATCAAAATAAGTTAATTGTGATATATGACTTCCAGCGACAACTTAGCCAAATGCCGTTTAGTACAACTACAAACCATCTAAAATTTTTCCGAATACTATGGGACCATATGTTATACGAAGTGCGATCGAGATCTTTCCAGACTGATGCCCTAAAAACTCGAAACTTAACTTTTATTCCAGGCGGTTGCTTTCATCTTCGAAGTAATCAGTCTCCTTACGCAGCTATGCACCGATCATAGTGTTATTCCCAGTTCTGGAAGATAATTAGGAAGTCGTTTTCTGTGAACGAGTGGAGTACTGCTTACGATTCAACTTGAATTTCTTCAATGCCATCAAAACGTCAGCTTTTTAGCTGCAGTTTCATCTTCAGAAAGAGACCAAAGCGCTATAATGGCCAGGCCTGGCCATTATAGGTAGGGGAGGAGACCGGTAGTCGTTAGAATTTTCGTTAATAGACTTGTGTGAAAAACGAACGGTAAGATAGCGAATTGTCGTGATGTAGTGACCAATTTGCTGCTCACTAAAGTTTGGGGAATTGACCAGCTAGAACGAATTCTCTGTGCACTATGTCAAAAGAACAATGAACATGGTTCTTCACATTACTTTTCACTTGTCGGTATTACTTGAGTCTTGACGAGTTTCGATTCGTCCACTGACTTGATTGTTGTTTAGTTTCTGGATCACAGCCATAAATTCAGCTCTCATCACCAGTAATCACTCTTGATATAAAGTTTTTGTCGTCCGCAGCAAGTTCTTTAAGTGTAAGTCAGAAGGTTCTGAATGAATTTCGCAGCAATGCTTCAGTCATAATTCGCAGACATGTACCATATCCGATTCCAACTTTGCAGATGTCAAAAATAGTTCGACTACGCTCTTCCAGAGTGAGTCGTTTAGTGTCGCGATATTTTAGGATGTGGTAAACATTCAAGGAGCTTCCTTGTCATTTTAAGCGAATGCTGTCAGGAATATTTTGTTTTAAAATCACAATTATAACAAAACAGCTCATTAGGACCAGTTATCTTTAACCAAAGAGATTTTTTTTTGTTATCGAGTTTATCAGTGACAAACGTTTTGCACTTGGAAGATGGACCGCCCAAGAAATTCATCGATGGTGGAGGAGGAGGTAAGACAAATTTGATAGGAAGAAATCATTCCAGCGTAAATCGCATGCATGGACGATTTAACGAGACAGGATCACAGTTTCTAAGACCAGGACAAGGGCAAAAACAATGTACCAATTTAAGGGAAGAACATTTTCTTAAATAATTCGCTACAAGAACCAGAAGATTCACTAGCAATATACTAAGTAAATGTGCATATAACTGCTAGGAATTTTGTAATATCGTCTTGGACGCAGCAGAATACCGCCAGGAAAACCATTAACCATCAGTTAGCACAAAGTTCAAACACTGCGTTTTGCAACAAATCAGCGACATTGGCCGTTAATGTTTGGAAGCGTGTACGTGTCTGGTGAAAAGCAGCAATGAGAGCGATTTGCAAGTTACAATGTATGAAAGTTATATGTCTGACGAAGCCCAGGCTGGTGCGAAACGACTCGTTACAGTGATAATTAAAAAGTGAAATTCATAAAAAATTTGTTTTATTTTATCTTAAAAGTTACAATGTTCCAAGTGTACCATTTGGTGGTGATTTTGTAATGTTTTAGGTAGGAATCTGTTTCAAAGGTTGTACAGAATTGTTACCTGTGACTCTATCGCATTAGGTTAGTGTTAATTTAGATGTGTTAGATATAAACATGCGACGACGCAGTTTATTAAGTGCGACGAGTGTGAATAAATTCATTAACGTACGATATTTTTGCTTGTAAACAACCTGTTAATAGCGAATGTCGCCTATTCAATGCGAAACGTGAAATACCATACTGGAAATTTGTATATAATTTTATTATTATGTTAAGTGCAACATTCCACGAAATATGGTAGACAATGAAGAGTTTTAAATGTTTTGGAACAGAATGAAAATTACCAACAAGAAGACAATCACGATATAATCTACCGCGGGTCAAAAACATGATGACATATCTAATAAGTACAGAGTTAAAAAATTTAACAAACATGGCTGACGGTCGATGATACAATACTACGCCACATATTCGCGCCAGTCTTCATCAACGACATATTCGAACTGAAATGGTAACTAATTCCGTACATTATGTATTATATTTATTTATAATCGCAATACTTCTGCCTACCCGGCAAAGCTGTACGCTACTGAGAATCGTTAGGCTTGTCCTGTTTCTTCAGTGGTTTCGTTTATTCGTCGTCATTAATGGACGTTCTACCGATCTTAAAACATGTAAGCTACTCAAAAGTTTGTGTTCGACTCATTGATTGTTCACCGAATGCTTGCTGAATTATTTCACATGTTTCAGTAGCTGTTTTTCCGAACTTAAAACAAGTGCGTTGCTAATGTTTCTCATCCCTTATAATGATCGCAGCAGGACACGATTACCACTTTTCGCAGTTTCGGCTAGGCTACGTGGGAACGTAGCCTAGCCGAAACTGCGCCGATCGCGTTGGAACTTGTTACATACACCACGTTGACATATACCTCCCACAATTTATCGGCGTGCGCCGATATTATTTTTTGTTCTAATGCTACGGGAGCATATGTATCATTGGGTGGACAATTTACATTTACGAGAACTTTTTAAATGTAGTTTTTACTTCTCATCACCATTAAAAGATGGCGCAACGGTATATTATGGTTGATGTCTATAATCATGGAAACTGCAATATCAACTCAGTTTATGTCAAACTTATATGTTTATATTTTGTTTTAAAATTTTTTTGGACAATTATAGTGAAGTTTATTCTCAGTGCTTTATTATTTCGATCTTTAAAAACTGTTTGTACATTGTGGACAATTACAGTGATTAAGTTTGTTTTGAGTTAGTGCTTGGTTTAGACTTTTATTATTCTAAACTTCAGGGTAGACTGGCGTTGTTGTGGTTATTGTTTATAAAAGAGTGGCAGGCCAAAAAAATTGTTGTGTTTAACTGTGCAATAATTGTAAATCACAACCCAGATATATGTGGGTTATTTCATGTTTCCTCGAAATGACAGTTTACGAGCAATATTGTTGTCAAAAATAGACAACCCATATGAAGTGCTTAGGTACAAATATGTGTGGTATTCATTTTGAAACAGCACAGTTTCAAATTCCAACCAGCAAAAATTTAATTGAAGTGCTGTACCAAATATATTTTATCCTGCCCATAGACAAATGATTCCAGTGTTAGCAGAACAGGAAGCACAAAAAAAAAACAGAAGTTAAATAACACATTAAATGTAATTATTTAAAATAATGTTAGTCTTGCGTACATAATTCAAATATAATCTTAATTATTTCTACAAAAGTACAAAACTGATACTTCACTGTATAATCCTCTTTTCTTTACAGCTTGCAAACCTGATACAAGTGAGCTTCACCCATTTTCTGCATCTGATCAACTTTATTCGTCAACATTGGAAATTAGCCATACACCATCAACACCTGTGGTAAAAAATGGTAGAGTAATGTATTTTCATTAATAATGGGTAAGTGAATAATTCAATGAAAGAAATGTTGATAAATAGTTTTTATAAAATTAATTAAAATAATTTTCCATTATTGTGTATTTCTGTAAAAATGTTTATTAATAACTACCATATTTTAGAAACAATTATTACTAAAAATGTATGAGCTGTTATTTGTATTTAATGTTTAAATATATTGTGAAAATGATAAAAGAAAATAAAATTTAAAAGATAGACGGAGCTAACGAATTGATAGATAAATATATAACAGAACATGCAACAAATATTTTTGCAAAAAGATAAATTTTGTATTATATATTTTTTTACAATAAATAAATTATGTTCGTTACACATTTAAATGTTTCTTTTACCCTTTCTCATACCTGTTTCCAAAAATATTAAATATAGAAAAACATTAGTATCTATTTCGAATTCAGCACTTAGTCAAATGTAGTTCATAGATGTCGAAAATTAAATATAAAACTAATTGCTTAGTTGACGCTTCTTCTTTAGAAATGTTCTGGGATCTGTATCGCATTTTCTATTGAAGATGAAGCGATCAATGAATTTGGTTGGAACAAATATCTTATGCGATTTTATTTATAAATACGAGCTTTATATAAGTATATATTACTTGTCATGCAAACTGCATTTACGCATGAGTTTGACAATAGTTACATATAGTAATAAATAATTTATTTTCCATTAGGAAATAAAGAATTCAAGTAAAATGCAGAAATTCATTTCCTAATCTATTAAAATTTGATATATGAATCTAAAATATTATGCAATGCAATACATCGCATATTATTTTGTACACCTTTTAGGCAACCTTTCATAAAAAATGAATTAATACCAGCTTAAAAAATTTTACTGGCTTGGAATTGAAATCCTCCTTTCTTTAACATTTAAGTTTATTTACAATCTATACAAAGTGCGATAAGTAAATTGTGTGATTTAAATGCATTGTCATATTGAAAATAAAACCGTCCATTCATAGGTTTCTCTGCATTATAATTAAAAAACAAATTATATTGTACTCCCAATTTTGATTTCGTCCTTCAATGGTTTTATTTTTAGGTCATGGACTATGATGTTAATTGAGACATACCAAGCCGCCTTGGTAACGATACAGAGTACCTTGAACTGAAATACTTCTAATATCTCAATGTCAGAGATAGAAAGAGACCCCTAGAGCTATATTCTATAATTCCAAACGGGTTTTAATGATGCTTTGTAGACGAGGACTTTGTTCTCTAGGAATAGGTTGGATTTCTGATCAATTACAATTTGCTTCCTTTTCGAGAATATACCGGGTGTCTCAGTTATGTTGTTCCAATAGCGTACCTCTGATATTTAATAAAATAAAAATTTGAAATTTTGAACATCTGATAAACATCTAATGTTCTTCAAGTTGAGCCTAATATTCATATTCTTTCACTTGCGGTTTAACCGGAAACGACCCTAACTTTTTTATTTTAAATATCACCTTGTATATTTTCCTCAAAATTTGAATTCACTTTCCCGTGAAGTATGACACTTTGTATTTAGACTTCAAAACACAGGTAAAATTGCATTCTAAATATTTAAAAATTGGGAAAGAAACCAAAGCGATCTATGGAAACTACAGCAAAATTTGACAATTCATAATGTGTTACTAGAATATGTCGCAAACTTGCTTCGAGCAAAGTTGTATTTAAAATTAATAACGACGATTATACAAATGAAGAAAACTTGAATATGATCCTCATTTATGGGGAATGCAGAAAAGACAGGCGTGATGCCTTCAGTCTTCACGGAGAGCAGTATCCTGACAGAGTTATGCCAAGAGCTATGTATTTTACACGTCTGGCTTCAAATTTTTTTAGACATGTGTCTTTTCAAAGAAAAAAACCGTTTTTAAAAGAAAAACTGCTACTCATGAAGAGCACTGTGTTGGTGTTTTGCGAAGTGTGCTTAATAATCCGCTTATTTCAATTAAAGGAATTGAAACCAAATGTGTTATCTCTCATTCTTCTATTCAAGGAATCCTAAAATCCGTCAAATCCAGACCTTTTAAAATTCACCTACATCGAGGATTATAACCAGAACATTATGACAAAAGACTGACGTTTCTTGTATGGCTAGCGACTGCCAGTGAAGGTGGCATTATTATCTCAATATTATGGCCAGATGAGAGCCGCTTTCCTAATAATGGAACCGTAAATCGACACAATTGCCATTATTGGTCTGTAAAAAGAGAGACCAACTTTTAGCGAATTTCGTGAATTAATGTATGGTGCGGCATGATCGATGAGTACATTATTGGACCAAAGTTTTATGAAAGAACCTTAACTGGTGAGACCTATTTAGAATCCCTTCAGCGCGAATTTCCAGGTTTTCTTGAATATGTTCCGCTGAATATACGTACCAACATGTATTTTCAGCATGATGGGGTACCCGCTCACAGTTATAGAATTGTGACTGATTAACTGATTATGTTAATCAGATTTTCCCTAAGAAGTGGATAGGCACACATGCTGTCACTTGTGTAGCACATGCTCTCCATAGAATCTGTGAACATATCAGAGACACCTTTCTGGAAATTGATAGACTTATATCCTCTTTAAAAAAAAGTTTTCAGAAAAGCACCATTGAGAGTAGCTCTTTACAGGGAAAAACTTCCATCTTTGTCATTGCTTCCCTCTCCAGTAATAACTAGGTGGGGGACATGGTTGGAAGCTACTGGTTTTTATGCAGAGAATTTTGATAGTTTACAAATTTTCGTTACATGTTTAAATGACGATGTTCGAAGTATTTCTGAATGCAAGGAACTAATACAAATTTCAAATTAAAAAAATCAGTTATACTTTCTTTAGGAACACTGGAAATTCGCCAAAACTAATCACTCATTTTGAAAATAAAAATCTCAAATTAAATAATGGATTAACCACATTAGATGTGGCTATTAATAATTTGAAAAATATTCCAAGTGACTTCGGATGTGGCCATCGGCAAGAGTTAGATGAGTTAGTTTTGAATAGAATTTTAGATTTAATAACAATGCGGCAATTGTGTATGGGAACAATGCCTCAAAATCTAACTGCTAAATACGCTGAAAAAAAGAATATTTCCAGTATGCACCTATAACCAGTTGCGATGTAGAAAGGCCATTTTCTATCTAGAAGGATGTATTTCATTCAAAGAGAACAAATTTTACAGAAGAGAACCTTATGAAAGTATTACTAGTTAATAGGTCACCACCCATTTCTTTTCCAATTATATAAATAAAATTAAGAACTCTTACAAATACAAATTTTCAATAGTACGCTCGTAGGCGATGAGTCATGGGGCTCTCGTGTCCGGTCCCTAGTCATGAAGCATTTACTAGAGGGTTGTTGGTGCGATTTTCACTATTTACACTAGCGGTTGTAGAAAAATAAATATCAGCATCACTCTTATGGTTTCTATATTTGGTAAAGTTTCTCTTCTCATCTGTTATTCTTTATTTAGATGTACGCTAAATCATTATATGAAGTGTGTTTTTCTTAATGCTTGCTTTACACGGTTAAAGGAAGCATTAAGTATTTTTGATCTGCCTTTGTTATTGCTTTGTGTAGATATCGTATTTATTGTGGAAGTATAATAATAATAATAATAATAATAATAATTTCTTTTCCATTACCTCTTTGGCTCACTTTATACTACCTACAAAAGAGGCTCTCTTCATTAATTTTTGATTTTTTTTAGCAACTATTTCAAACAAAAAATATACGTTTTCAAAATTATAGTTACATTTGGTTATAATAATTACTATACTATTATAAAATATAAACTTACTACTATTAAATGACCGCTGGCGATTGTGTTTCTGTAAAAGATGTATAACTTTAATTTTAGCCTCTCTATTTATAGAATAACGCCTTGATAGAATGGTTGAACAGTTTGCAAAACTAATTATGAGTTCGAAATATAATACCTTCAGAATATTTTGTCTAGAACTCTATCCGAAACACGAGCTGTATGTATGCATGTGTTTTTCATGTATGTTCGTCACTATAAGGCTGTTTTCAGGTCTACGATGCTCTGGGCAACATAGTCACATAACGGTACGCTGTGTTCTCGTCCGGATATTTATTCGCCCGTAGAATTTAGATGTAACCTTGCACATATGCACATTATACAGACATTCACGACGTCGAGAGAGAATCATTTATGTACGTAGATGTACCACGGTGATGCTGGTCCTTAGATCAGATATAGAATCATCGACCTGCCCACCGAGATCAAGATGCTGCAAGCGTTGTTTGTACATATGTACGTATGAATTTATGTACATGGACGCGTACGTACACAAAGGCGTTTTTCTAACGCCTATGTATTGCTCTTTTTTAAGTTTTGCCCGGAAAAAAAATATGATTGCATTTCGTAACTGTAAAATGTTCGTAGGTAACTGTACACGAATAAAGAACGATGAGACCATCGCATTAGAATAACACGATATTTTTGCGTGTGCGTGGTGTTTGTGTATTTATTTTAAAGATGCACCGATGGTGTGGGTTGCAAAGCACGATCTCCCTTCAGGAGTTAATACTGTTAAAGAATATCGGTGCGGCTTTGGCAATGTAAATTATGTAACTTCTCCTTGCAAAGATTTGCTGTGCTCATAAATAATTTAATATTTTTTGGTATTTTTCAAATCAACCTTGAATTTCGAATATTATCCATCTGTAATTAAGTAATTAATGCCATTTTATTTATTTTGATAAAAGTGTAGGCATATCATTGTAATACTTATGGTGTTTTTCTAAAGACCAACTATTCTTTTATGTTACGAAAGGCATTTTTTATCTTTCCGGACTAAGCAGCTTTAAATGTTAATATGTGTAGGGAACTTGTGTTTACAAAACATTCGCAGTATTATTGATTTTGCTATCTGTCAGTGTATGTTGTCGTACAATTGTGTTCATTTTATATCAAAATGTTCCTTACAAAACAAGAAAAAGCTCCAAAAACTATTTCTGAAGAAATCTTCGCTGCAGTGGCGGTTCCTAATGACGTACGATGTAAGCTGCTGCACGGATGAGACCACTACGAACGATTTCGGACAATCTCGGTTGCCGCTACTTGCTTCTTTGTATATATGAAAGCTTAAACGAAGCAGTCTCGTCCGTGCAGCAGCTTACATCTTAAGTCATTAAGAACCGCCACTGCTTGACTGTATACGGGAATGATTATCCTTCTGTTACATTCCCATATCTTAAGAATGTTTTTAATTACATTTTTAAATGAGCTATTTTCTCTACATGTCGAAATTATACATACCCCGTATTAATATTGACATAATTATAGCCACATTTAAATAGCTATCGTAAACCTTATCTAAACTACGTCATGCGACATTTCATGTTAAAATATTTTTCGCAAGGAATATTTTAATGATATTAATATCATTGACATCCCAACCCTTTTGCTCGCATTCTTAATTAATTCTTAATGCATTAGACATCATCAGCTTCAATATTATTGGCTTACCCTTAGACTAGATCTAGACTTTAGAGCTACAGCGTTTCCTTGAGCACAAACTTTCTTATTGGTTCCTGACTTTCTTGAGATACACATCTGTTTTGACACGTGCTGTTCCAGCATACACTGTAAAGTGCCGACGACGTTTCTTTTGTTTTCTACCACATATCCGATCGCGACATAACACAAAGGTAACCCTGTATTGTACCATACATATATTATTCTAATTACATTTACCACTATTAATTTACGAAATAACTAAAGGTATATTACATAGAGTCGGTCCTAGTACGGAGCCCTGCAGCTGTAACTTCCATCTCCAGTCGTCCATCTATACTGATTCTTCTATCTTGGAAGTAACTGCAAGCGATATTTGTTAGATATCCCGCAATGCATCTTTTTCAGAGTTCTGATATTCTTTACTCCAGAAAATGTCCCCTTCGAGGATACAGTGGGCACCGACTTGTCACTGAAGCCCCATAATTATCATCCATAATCGAGACAAGAGTTGATTCAGTGGCATGTTATGTGCTCGAAACACTCCAAGAAGTTTAAAGTCACCTCTTCTGCAGGAAAAATAATGGCAACTGTTTTTTGCAGGCTGTGAAGGAATCTTGCTGATTATCCCTCTGAATAAGTGTAGTACGGTAATGAATGCGGTAAATGATATGCAAGCTTGATGTATTGTCTCAGAGATTCTATTTAAGTGAAAAGAGGCAAGGTACCTTGTTGCTTCACGACAATGCACCAGTGCACAAATCATAACTTTCAAAAGCTGACCTTGCTGATTGCAACTTTGAAGAAATTGAACACCCCCCACCTTATAGTCTAGATTTAGCAAGCAGTTGTTTCCAAATCTCAAGAAACACTTAGGGGAACAAAATTTAAGGACGTTGACGAACTTAAAGCAGCTGTAGAGAATCATTTAGCAGAGAAACGAAATAGTATATTATGGGACAAGTGGTTGAAATAAAATTTCCACGTTGAGCGTGTTTTTTTCAACTCACTATCGCTCCTTGAAAAAAGTATATTAAGACGTTGAAATTTGATCAGTCACGAGTTGCATACACTATTTTTTTTACGAATTTTTAAAATAAACGTTAACAAACAATTTTTTACTATTTTTTATATATATTAACTATAATGGAATAATTTGTGCAATTAACGAGAATTGTATTTATACATTTATCGAAAGTATTTGTATTCATTTGACAGGACCCATGAGGAATAACTGAATTTGAGCTTGAGCTTGTTGATTGTTTATCGGTAAATAACTTGGTCGCTATATTTTTTCTTGCATACAAAGATTCATCGATTCCGATCTCCACCCGCAGTGTCTTTTCAACATAGTTATGTTGCCTCCTGCGTTAACTAACTTAGTGGCAGAATTTCTTCACATTGCATGTCCTGTGTTGTCTTGAGGATTGCTTAATTTTAAATAAATAGGTGGCTTTGGCACTGCTATAATTTTATTAATGCTATCAAATTGTCTTGTACACTTTCAAGCTCGATAATTGCAAACCAATCTTAAATTTTCTAAATTTGGAGAACGTAATGATACATACTATTTGTACACTTCAACTTCCTGAGGAATAACAAACTTTCTAGTGTTATTGTTTTTGGAGTTACAATTATGTCTTCGGTGGTTTCAATATCAGTCAACTATAACTAAAAAGTTCGTCGCGCCGATAATCGCGTTGATACTGTTCTATTCTCTACTGTCTTCCAAGTAGGTAAAAATATACCACTATCCCTACAAATTATTACATAATTAAATGGGCGTATTGTTGTACATTATATTGTTTGACGTCATAACGGGGAATTTGCTGTGTGATTCATTCGTAGAAATAGTACCTACCGGCAACAATACCCAAGGTTCACGATAGGGTCTTAAAAATCTTACTAATAAATACATAAATAAAATATCATTACTAATTAAGTATTAGTAGGTGTTATAAATCTAAGTATGTAGTTTTGGCTGAATTCCATTGTTTAGAAATGGAATTTTATTATAAATAGCTATTTAGGAAACGTGAGTCTATTATACATATTTAGTTACTAATAACAATTAGCATTAGCAAAATTAAATTAGTAACTGCCTGCGTGCAGTGCAAATTCAAAAATTGAGAAAATTAAGAAAATTTATATATAGTGCTTCAACTGTATTGTACAAAATTCCAAAAACAAGCCAACAAAATATATTCTACAATGCAAACAAAAACTAATAAAAAGAAATATCTGTTATTCCTTCCATCCACGCCCCTTAAAAGTAAATCGATGACAGAACTAGAAGGTGTGATCAAGTAGTATCATTCATTTAACACTAAATAACTTATCTAAATCGCTATAAGAAGAAATTTTATGACTTTTATTACCTAACTTTGTAAATATACGAGGGATATTGATACGTTCTTAACCTAGCCTACTATTGAAACAATTTAAAGTTGGGACTTGGGATATTTAATTATTCAACATAGTCTTCTCTTAAATTAATACACCTAATACAGCGATCCTGCAACGCCTTTAACCCTTCTAAAAAAATATTCTTCTTGGTCGGCGAACCAGCCCTCCACAGCTTCTATTACCTCGTCGTTACACAAAAATTGACGTCCTTTTAAACTTTTCTTTCATTGAGGGAACAGATAATAGTATGAGGGGGCTAAGTCTGGGAAATAAGGGGGGTGTTTCAGTAATTCGAACTCTAGATCCCTAATTGTATTCATGGTAATGCGTGATTTGTGTGCAAGAACATTATCCTGCAAAAACAACACACTTTTCGCTAACGTGCCATGTGTTGTTTCCTTAATTTTCTCTCTTAGAGTGTTTAGTACTTTAGAATAAGAATCTCCAGTGATGGTTTGCCAATTTTTTAGATAATCCATCATAATTATTCCACGCATATTCAAAAAAACTGAAGCAACAACTTTTCCAGCGGATTTTCGAATTCGAAACTTCTTAGGCTTTGGAGACCCATGATGCTTCTACTCCATCAATGGCTGTTTTGTTTCTGATTCGTAAAAAATGGACCCATGTTTCATCGATAGTCACAAGACGGTCCAAAAATTTGGATCTCTTTTAAAATGGGCTCAGATTAACCGTGATGCTTTCACTCTTACTCGTTTATGCTCGACGTTCAAGCATTTAGTAATCAATTTTGCAGAAATCTTTTTCATATCTTAATCGACGTGAACTATACGTTCCAGCCCAATTCGACGATCTAATAATATGTCATGAACTGCATTAATATTTTTGGTGAACACCGACATCGGTCTTCCTGGTCGCTTCCCAACTTCAACGGAAAGCATTCCTCTTTGAATGACGCAATTCAATTTTTAACATTCGCATATGATGAACATTGATTGCCAAGTACGTTAAGCATATCTTCGTAAATTTCCTTACCACTTAGCCTCTGCAAATACAAGTAATGGTGCCTCGGTACTCCAATTTATCGATTTTCCCATTTGCATTTAGACAAAATTTATTGCACACCAATAGTTCAACTTCTTGACATAAGATTTTACAGTGAGACTTTTAAAATGTCATTATTTCTTGACATTATAACGAAATTTTGTTTTGTTCAAGGAAAATCGCCTAGGCTAACTAGATTACCTGTATAACAGTTATTAATCCAAGCAGTGTCATATTTCTTCTGCACATCCTTCAATAGAGACAGCCGCCGCTTAATCAGATCTTCACGAATAACCATTTTGGTACGTTTCAATTTTATTATTTTATACTATCTGTTTGATATTGCAACCACAAAATTTGACTAAAATCGGTCTGTTGCCGTTCCTTTTTTTCTTCAGATGATGACAGTAATTAATAGACCAAACCGAGACATCTACACCAAGTTTTTCCTTACATACAGAGGTAATCACAGCATCGATATCTCCCTTTACAGTCTCCGGAGCGCCATACATTCTACGGCATTACTACGGCAGGAGTATTGCTCCAGTCCATCAATATTTTCTTAGGTCTTTCAAAGTTTAGCTTCAGGTAATACTATATTCCCTTCCTATAGATAATTCTTACATATAAAATTTATTTATTGTTGAATATGGGATAGATTGCAAATCATTCTTTGCGAAATAAAGAAAAACTTCTCTCTATTGACGATATTTTGGATATTTTCTAGGAATAAAGTTATGATCTTGCTACATTTTGTAATTGTGAATACTTACATAAATAAAACTTGGAATTTATATTCATCAAGTTCAATAAATTTAAAGAATCGTTAACGAAGCAAATTATAATTTATTCCAAAAAATAAATTCTTTTGGAACACCTTGTATTTGCATTCTGCTGATCTTTTCGCAATATATTTCATTTAAATACAATATACTTTATAATATCTTCAATTGTTTCTCCTTATTTATAGGCTAAAACTAAAGCTGCTTAATAACAAATCAAAAAAAAAAAAAGAATATAAAACCGTACGAGAAAAGAATAAAATTCCGATTTTAAACTAGCGACGAGAAATAATGAAATATACAAAGTTGGTTTTCTTTTAAATTATCTTGAAAATAGTTGCCCTACTTATTAATTACTAGTATATTCTTCACGGTTATTTGTTTAACTAATGCAATATGAAACATGCGGCTTAGATTTTTGTGACACGGAGTCGTACATCCTCTGAAGTAGTTACTAGTCTTCATAGTTACCTCTGCATTTAAAAATAGATAAAATTTAAAATATAATTGTCTGTAGATATTAAGTGGAAGTGCTTCAAGTTCTTTTAAAAAGAAGTTATTTAGCATGTTCAAATAAAAACGTTGGTTAACAATAGTTGCAAAAAAATACGGGGCAATAATTCTGTTGTATAGTACCGCACACCACATATTTACTTTTTTATAATATTGCCAATTGCGGTTAATAATAAAATTTGGACTTGTCACTGCAATACCGAGAATTTTGAGACGACACATGTCCATTTGTACTAAATATACACTCATCAGAGAATACAATGTTTTTATGAAAATTTCGATCACTTGCAATTTCGTAGAATACCCATAGACAAAAGTCTAACCGCTTAGCATAATCGCCAGGTTCGCCGAAAATGTGTTTTATACGCCTTTATCTTGTTCGCTGCATAAACACGACAGAGAAATGATGCGCTCATATGTAGATTCGCCGTTCGTTTTCTTAAAGATTGTCTAGGATTTTGTCTAACCGAATCCAAAGCTAAAAGAGTACCTTCATCTTCATTATCATAGTTCTTTTTCGATTTATTTTTAGGAATTCCCGTTATTTCGAATCATCTCACCAGTCTGAGAAGGGTTTTATAATGAATAACATCAGGATACTTATTGTGAAAATTTTTCAATTGCGTACTTTGCTGGTGCTTCGCCTCCACCATAACATTGTACCGCATAAACTTTTTATGTAAGTGTCAGCATTTTGACAATTAAATACTGCATGACAGTAGTTCACCTAGCACATGCCTAACATATGAAATGCATTACGTTCAATGTAACTAGATATTAGCACAACTAAGGACAACTATTTTACGCATTATTATGAAATTTATTTGAAAAGTCTAGTGCTAGGTATATGTGTATTTTCGATCAAGCAAAAACTTTAATAAAGAATGTTTTTTTTTTCATAAATCTAAAATAAAAATGTTTTTCCTATTGGGACATCTATCCGGCAACACACGGTATATATATAGCCAGCTTCTGATACGTATTATTTTGTCTTAAAAATTACTGCAATAAGTAAATATTGTCCTCTTTCTTGGAACTCGTCATAATTCATAATTTTATTTATATGTATATCGATAACAATTTATTTTGTAACAATCTGCTAATAGTAAATTTACGAACTAGTTATGTAATTAGCTAAATACTACGTGACAATTCCGTTATTTCGCAAAAAAAAATTGAATGCAGTATTGCAAAAATGTACATCAATATACAACAAACGACATTAATTGGAACAAGTTATGGAAGACATGTATTTAATGTATACTTTATTTTACATGATGTTGTAGGAAGAAAAAGATCTTAAGCTTATTCATTAATTATTATTAAATAGATATAATTATCTAGTAATAATCAATGCATACAATGTATTCAAGATTTAAGATCATCATTTATTTCAATTTGAAAATTACCAACATGTGTTAACATCGATAAAAAAATAACATTGATTCGCATTATTTTTATTTACACTTTAGGTATTAGTGTTAATTTTAAAATACGTAAAATAGTTTATCTTAAATTTTGACTACTACTGTAGTACATAAATTATAAACATAGTTGTATGGCAAATATATTATATGGAAGACATTGATTTTCAATTTATTGATTCCTATTTTTATATATTACAATAATAGAATTATTTAGTCCGTAAAGGCATTATATCAATGGAAGACTTCGTTGATTTAGACTAATAATACATTCCGAAGATATTTATTTAAGCAACAACATTAAGTTATGAATTTTAAAATAAAGAATTACAATTAAGACATATACAATACTGTGCGATAATATAGATAGAATAACTCTTATCGAACAAATACAAATAAAAAGTGTTGCTAAAATTTCAGTATGTG
Organism: Melolontha melolontha; assembly: GCA_935421215.2. Classification (NCBI taxonomy): domain Eukaryota; kingdom Metazoa; phylum Arthropoda; class Insecta; order Coleoptera; family Scarabaeidae; genus Melolontha; species Melolontha melolontha. The sequence goes on along the minus strand of OW285236.1, from coordinate 99,306,108 downwards.
ACAACACTGTAGTTAGAGCGAAAATAACAAGAAATCAAGATAATTTGTAATCGTGTCATTCATGAATCGAAATCATATGTCGTTACTTGAACTGCACTTATATTGCAAACGTCAAGTATTGTCATTTGACTGACATTTTATTTGACGTTTGTAATGTAAGTGCAGTTCAAGTAAAGACATACGATTTTTAATTCACAATGACTCCGTTATAAATTATCTTGATCGCTTGTTATTTGAAGAATACTACATAGTGTGGTCAATAAATGATAAAGTTACATTCATATTATTTCACAAAAAAACAAATATGCATACTTTCAGCTCTAAAATCAGTCCTGTTATCTAAGTTTTCTGGGTTAAAATGTTGATGATTTATCTTCACGACGTAGATGTTAGGATAGCGGTGAATGACAGCTTAAAATATTTTCATGAAAACATATTAGTAGATACTGTTCTAACAGTAAATTAAATAGGACGTTTAAAATACTAGTACATATTTTAAACATTAGTGAAATTGAATAAAGATTATGAGCTGAAGATTTATTTGTTTTTAATGTTGAATTAAAAGTTTTTTTTTATAATATGTTGGTTGCTATTATACTCACTAGTTATCTGTTTCATATAATCGCTTTCTATGAAATAAAATAAAACATGTACATTTAACCATATCCTATATGTAATATTAACTCGTAACTGGTGAGATAGAAAAAAATTACACTAGTGGTGACCTGGAGTCTGAGAGACTCCCTGCGAATTTTTCACTATTTTTGCTAAATTAAAAGCACAAATGAATAAACTGTAGTTATATTTAGTTATAATTTTAACATATAAACATCGAAACATTTGAATAAAGTTATCATATAAAAAAGTTATTGTACTCAGTAAATTCTAAATGTAACTTCGGAAAACAACGGTATCCTTCAAACTTTAAATTTGTCATTTTAGAAGTTTGACATGTCAAACAGAAAATGTTCTTAAATAGTAAAAACTATGGAAAAAAATAGAAATTGAAAGCAAAGTAAGTTAATTCATAGACAAAAAAAAATGTCAAGGGTTCAAGTCAGTCATTTCTGGCACAGCATTCGGTACACACTTTATTAGCACATTGCAGACAAATGGGCCGGTGGCACTTTCGACAGAGATATTTGGTCTTTCCTCTTTAGTTTTGCACACAAGAAACAGTACTTTCTTTTTTCTAGTGTTTCTGCAGGTGTTGGTTCTGACTCGATGTTCAATATTTTTCTGATACCGTTACGAGTCTCTAATGAAATTTTTACGTTGTCGACTCTTGTTTCCATATGGGTTTCACTAATCTGCTTGCCAAATCTTTCATAAAGCGTTGTAATTGACAATTATTCTTGTACATGTTGTACATGATAAAAGAGTTGACTGTACTCACATCCAATATCTGGAAAAATATTGCCATCGGCCAGCGTCTATTTCTTCCGCTTTAACTATATACGGCGCACTTTTCATCAAGAGAATCAACTCCTCCCTTTGTATTGTTGTATTGAAGAATCATTTCACGTTTATCATTATTATTATTTGACTTACAATGATGCATCGATGAAATAAGTAGTACCACTTTGCGTTCCTTCGGAACGTATGATAGAAGAGTTATATGTCTTGTAAAACCATACAAAGATTTTACTTGTCTTGTCTTCTTGGGTAAAAATTGGGATGGAATTTCTCTTTTGTTCTTTCGTAATGTGCCTGTATACGTTAAATTTCTAGCTTTTAGCTCACCTACTAATTGAATTGAGCTAAACCAATTGTCAGCTGTAATATTTCGATTTGTACCTTTCAAAGGCTTAGCACTTTGGGTGGGTTTACTGAGTTTCCTTTCTTCCTGTGACAAAGTTAAACACTCAGAATCTTTACCACAGTATATGTATCCATTATGTACATATCCGCTACGGGAATCTCTGAGCATCATGATTTTGATATTTAACTGGTTCTGCTGGCATATAGACTTTAAATCGACACCTTCCACGAAAGCCAACTAACATTTCATCAACGCAAGCGTATTCATATATTGTGAACGTTTCCTGAAAGTTTTTTATAAATTTGTTAAGCAGCTCGCTAATTGTCGTAGCCGGGTCACTTACTTGCCGCAAAGCTCTATCCTCTGGATTGTCAAATCGAAGACAAGATAACAGCACGGCAAATCGTTTCTGGCTCATAACTAATCTAAAAATATCTCTTCCCGTAAAATATTGAGGCAATATCTTCAGTGTTAGACTTGAAAATGGCTGTATATATAAGGAGCCCCAAGAACGCTTTCATGTCGATATCATGAACTGGTTTGAGTTCCGGTTTGTCCGCTCTTTTATATTTTTGGCGTACTATGTTTAATTTTACATTAGTCCATCATACAGTAAGTGAAATCATTGTGTCATCAAACAGGAGATTCCAAACCTTTTCAGTGTTCTGATGTTCATCTATCATTGCAGGAGCTCTTACTCCTGGTAGATGCGACACGATGTTATGAAGTGGTGTTCGGGTATTTCTTGTTGGTTCCTGACTGGACCATTTATATTTATTTTTTCCATAGTAGTATCGCGTTCTCGAAATATCTTCTACATCGGATGATCGTGTTTAATCTACTTCTATGCTTGCTTCCGGTTCGATATCATCAAAAATTGAAAGTATATCTTCTGCATGCGATACCGATTGTTCTGATTCTGTGTCATGATCGGAAACTTCAAAAATATCATCTATCATTTGTTTGTTATTAGAATCACTTGCAAGTTCGTCAAACCACTCCTGCAGTATAGTTTCAAAATCTTTGTCTCCAAATTTAACTCGTTTTGAAGTTGAAGGCAATTTATCCATTGTGAAAATACTAAAAAGTCAAGCAAAATTCGAATGTTAAAAAGTATTAAAATTGTGAAAAAACGTTACACTTACAGTGACATGGAGTCTGGGAGACTCCGCCTGAACTTGACAGGCATACACCTACACAACAGCAAGCCAAACAGGACTGAGCTGTGCACTGCACATTACTTGAGTAAAGAAATGAAGGTACATAGAATCTGGTGGGGGTTAAATCGGGATTTGTTAAAATACAAAGCAGACAAACTTTGTATGAGTCTGGTAGACTTCACGTCACCAGTTACGGATTAATAATATTATTACTTATATTTTGAAAATAATAAGAGAACAAGAGATCATACATAGCTAGATAGTCAGTAAGATATAGCGAGTGCGAGATAGATCTCTCCTTTGACTACTGTTCTATTTGTTGTTATGTATATAATAAATGTGACTTGTTAAATAAGTGTTAACTAATTATACTATGTTAAAACAACTTTATCTGCGTATTATTTAAATTCTTATACGCATCTGCGTACCAACGCAACGATGTAGCCCCGCAGGACCAGGCTACATTACATGGCGCTCCTGCCAGCCACTTAGGCACATTACATGGGATCCTGCCAGCCACTTAGGCACATTACATGGCGACCCTGCCAGCCACTTAAAGACATTACAATGACGATATAAAAAAAATAATAGTAATAATAAAAAAATCTACCATAAGATACATTTTCTGTTTTAGATAGCCCCACAAAAAATAATCTAGGGGATTGAGATCGACGTTGTTATATCTTATATCTGGTCAAAGTACCGAATGTTGCTTACATTCGACACTCGAAGGACCATGTACATATAATTTTGTGTTTGACCCACCGCTCACGAGGCGTTAACTTCCGTATATATATATATATATATATATATATATATATATATATACTTTTACGTTGATATTTCCGAAAATATATCATTCCAGTGCAACCATTGGACAACTATGATTTCATGAAAACATCTCAAAATGAAGTAAATTTATTATATTACCGATGTTCATAATTATTTCTCCACATAATCGCCATTTAGTGAAATACATTTCTCTAAACGCTGAATCCATTTCGTCATCCTGTCCATTAAACAACTTTTATTTACTGTTGATCCAAATGCAAACAGCAGCTCGAACTTCGGCGTCTACAACACTACACGTATCGCATTGAAACTTTGGATCTAGGCTAACTAAAGATGGAGGGTAAATTTTTAGTACTGACATTTGATTAGTGGCGCCTTTTATGTCCCAGTATACAAAACATAAAAGGCATCCCTAGTATTACCGAAGCATTCGCCCAAGTTCATGTTAGGTCGCGTTTCTCAAATACAAGAGATATAAAAAAGCTGATTCATTAGCGATCTAGCCAAGTATATCTAGAAAATTTTATGATTGATCGAATGCTAAGAAAATGGGTTAAAACATTTAAGGATGGCCGTTCAAATGTGCACGATAAAGAATGGCATGGGCGACGATGAATAAAGATCTGGTACAGAAAATTGATGAAAATGTTCGACGAAACTGACGCTTTACGATTTTGTCATTATCTAATGAGCTGCTTCAATTTTCAAATAGTGTTGTCTTTGAACTTGTGACAGAACGCTTAAATTATCAGAAGTTATGCTCACGCTGGGTACTAAAAATATTGATTGAGTTGTATTAAACTAATCGTTTAGCAAGTATTTTGTCTTTCTTTCAGAGTTACAGTGTCAAACGGGTTATATTTGAAGGCAAATGGTCACTGGTAACGGGACTTGCATCTAAATTTCAGACCGAAAGGTAATGTGCACTGTGTTTTCTTTTGCATAGGCGGAAGTTGTCGCTTGTGGATTTTGTTGTCTGAGGGTGATACAGTAAATGCTGAGGCATATTGTGAGACCTTGAATAAACTGCACCGTGCAACCCAAAGCAAAAACCGTAACATGCTCAGGTTTTGCTTAACGACAATGCTCACTCATGTGCGACTCATCGAACAAACGCCCTGTTTAGCAAGGCTAGCAGCAAATTTCTATGAAGACGGGATACAAAAGCTGGTCGATAAGTGCCTTAATATAGTTCGAAATTATGTTGAAAACTATATTTCAAGTTTTCATTTAAAAATAAAATTGTTATAAAAAATGTCTTTTTTACTATCAAAACGGTACTTACTTAAAAAACATCTCCTCTATTTATATACTAAAATAACTAGATGGTACTACAATAATACCTATGTACAGATACAGGAAGAATTTTAGTAATGTAAATAATCACAAGAAAATAGGAATTATATCAATGATGTGCAGATGTCCAGTAATAATAAAGCATTTTAGTAAATTCATTTGGAAGACAAATTGTGGTGAGCCATAGCATGGGTGTGTAAAAGAAGATTTACTATTTTTACAATCATCAAGTTTAAATCAACTTTGAAAATAACAGAAGATCATAAATTATAAATGATAAAGAAAATTTGAATAGAATATGTTGTATTTTATTTAAAATCTTTGCTTGGGTCAACCACTCATTCCTAAAACTGAATAAATATAAGAGAATAGAGAACACGTTGCACAAATAGGAATACCTCAAAGGTTAATATCAAGGCCTATGTTATTCATTATGCAAGAATTCCCTTGGTCTATGAAGATTTTCTTTTGCTGTTTGAACAATTAATTCTGGCATTAGTGAATTGTCAATTATCTATACTTCGATAGCATTATTTGGAGATTAATTTATCTAAAATTATTCATTCCAAAAAAATAATTGGACCATTAATTTTTTATGTTAACCAATTGTTAGAAAGTGGAATATACATGGTAACATTTGTGACTAACTGAATATTAATTAAAATTCTGTATTGTAATATCCAAAAATACTAATCCGACGACACGCACCTATTTTAAAATACGTCAAGGCCAAGTGCTCATAGAATATTGCAGCAAATGAAATCGTAATCTTAATCGTAATCGATAAAGCTAGTAGGCTTAGATTTTGTAGATTTTTTTAAATTTACGAGCCATTTGAACCAGATACCTCAAATCGCCTCTTTACGAGCGATGAGGCTCATTTATACCTGAGCGTGTTTGCTAGTAATACAAACTGCCGATATTGGTTGATTTAAATCCTAAATATTAACGAAAAACTATTACATTCACCAAAACTTATCGTATGGTGCGCTGTGTCAGCATTAAGAATAATTGCATACATATTTTTTTAAGAAAATATCCAAACAGCTACAGCGATGTCAGTTCGTTATAGTCATATGTTTAATAGTACATTATGGGACAAGTGGTTGAAATAAAATTACAACGTTGAGAATGGAAAAAAGTAACTCGAGACGTTGAACTTTTATCAGCCACGAGTTGCATAAACCGAGATAGGAATCAAAAATGACCTTGATCAATGGTGGCCATTAAGTGAAAAACGTCTGTCTTAATTTATATCATCCTTTTGAGAAAATTCTGATAAAATTTTCAGTTTAAGTGTCATACTCACATTAAGATTAATATAGTGACAAATTTTAACGTCAGCATGACACTTAACCTGAAAATCAGAATTTTCTCAAAATGATGATATAAATTAAGACAGACATTTTTCACTCCATGGTCACAGGTTGACCAGGATAATTTTTAATATCTCGGTACTATTTTTTCGCCGAATTTTTAAGATAAACGTTAAAATTTTTTTTTTTTATCTTTGATATATATTAACTACAATAGAACAATTTGTGCAATTAGCGCCAATTGTATTTATACATTTATCGGAAATATTTGCATTCATTTGACAGGACCCAACAGAAATAACTGAACTTGAGCTTGACCTTGATTGTTTATCTGTAAATAACTTGGTCGCTATATTTTTGCTTGCATATAAAGATTCATCGATATAACTTGCAGCTATAACCGACGATTTCCATCCGCCGTATTTTTTCAACATAGTTATGTTGCGCGTTAACTAACATAGTGGCAGAAGTTCTTTGTATTCTATGTCCTGTGTAGTCTTGCGGATTGCTTAATTTTAAATAAGTAGCTATGGTTGTTGGCAATGCGCCAATTTTATTTATGCCAACAAAGTGCCTTGTACACTCTCTAGCTTGATAATTGCAATAACAATCTTAAATTTTCTAAACTTGGAGGACGGAGTATAGATACTTTTTGCACACTTCAACGTATTCCTTAGGAATAACAAACTTTCATGTGGTATTGTTTTCGGTGTCTAGAAGTATTACAATTATGTCTTCAATGGTTTAAATATGCGTCAATTTTAACTTATAAAGTTCGTCGCGCCGACAAGCGCTTTTTTTAAATTTTTTACACAAGTAAACATGATCAGGAGCTTCAAATTATAAATGACCGTTACTTTTAATATTTTGAAATATCGACGTCATTTTTGATCGAAACAGTAGTTCTCAGCATCGAATGCTGGGCTCAAAGTGTTGAGAGTTTCTTCTCTTCAACCAATTCTGAAAAATAAGCATCAAAGACTTCTTTAGAAAATGGTTTGCTTTGTTTTTTAGTTCTCCAGTCCATAAACTTTCTATAAGTGAACTCGTAAATATGTTTCGAATTGTTAGGAATTAAATTAGAAAGTGCATTATTAGCCGCTTTTATAATTTTTTCGGGCTCTGCATCATTATCAACACCCATTTTAACATATTAATGCACTTCAGAAAAAAATTATACATAAAGTGACATTTCTCTTGTCGGAATTGAATGTCAAACAATTTGAAATTCGAAATCCGATAGTCAGATAATTTCAAACTCTAGTGGTTGAAATGCGACTTCAACCATCGTAATCAATTTCGAAATGAGTGATTTCAATATCATGAGTAGAAAAATGTTTATGGCGTTATAAGTCATACAGCTAGAATATACATGAAATCTTCATTCGAGATCGATTTCCGAGTATACAGCCGCAATAAAGATCTACAATGGTCGGTTTAGTCACTTAATCTAACGGTGCCCACTTTTTATATGATTTTTAAGAGTAGGGAGGATTATATGTAAAAAGACCTCGAGAAACTATCCTTTGTACGACTGAATGTAAAATAAATATACAACCAACGAAGTGGGGTCCATTTAGACCCCAAGCATTTTTTTTAAATTTTAGCCTTATAGCAACCCTTACAAAATTAAATGAAAAGACAACAGAGCATTGTTTGTACTTACTTGTTTATTATATTACCTATTATTTATTTATAAAAAAATAGGAGATTGGGAATGTTGCGAACAAACATATTCGCTATATTCGTTGGCATATTTTTCAACATTTCCGATCAGTAGAACTTTAGCAGATGTAGTACCGTCCTCTGGTAAAGTGTTAACGTTGATTAGCATTTGTTTTAGCTTCTAATAAATCTGGAAAAACACTTGTTATATATCGCTTCTTACTAAGCTGAATTTGTTTATTATTGAATCGCCAAACAACATTTTGTTTTATTAGTAATTTATCCAGTTGTAACAGAAATATTTCGTGTAGTATTCACTTGTCAACTTGTCCACTAATGCATAATTATATTATGTCTGGTTTGAAACATGATTCTTCTCCAGATAACTTCTCATCAGTGTGCTCGCAAAATAACACCACTGTTACTCCGTCAGACATAGAATACAAGAGTTGGATTGTTTCTAAAAGCGAATGTAGTTGAATATTGGGTTTGGGTGAATAGGGTGCTGGTAACAGTTCTTTGGGTATGAACGGTTTGTTTTTTCGAAGAGTTCCACGTAAAGTTAGATTTTTCTCCTGCCATAATTTATAGGCCAGTTCCAACTTAGCTTCCGGCTCTGTATTTTTCCTATTCATTAACTAAGAAAAACGTATGATAATAAAGCTTGAAAGCTCATGACTTACCTAAATAAACTTGTATATTCACAGTGTAAGAAACGTTACAATTCACAAGAGCCCAGATTTTTACACTATACGTTTGGCTTGGTTTTCATGTACACCTCTGTATGACACAAGACTTTTTCTCAAAATTGTTAGTGGCAATGAAATCTAGGTACGTTACTGAGATCCTCCAACGAAACAAGAGTCAATGCAATATAATGTGCGTAAATGGCTTTCACCACTAAAAAAGACAAAAACGCGGTTTTCAAGGCAAAAATTGATAACAAGGTTTCTGTTGCTTAAGTTAATTAGTGCTACAATTACTGGTGATGTTTACAAAGAGACCATTAAAAATCTCAAAGCTCTCATGCTAGCTAAAATCTTTAAATTTTGCTTAAAGAAATCCTTATTCATTCTGCATAAGGTTGAAAAAGACAACTTATCGAGGAATGTACAGAATGAATGGGCTAAGATTCCAACAACATTGATCGTCCCACACATGTTGATTTGGAGAACGTCCCCAGGACCTGACTGAAATCTAGAATGCTGATTTAGCTGGATACGGTAGTTGAGCATCCCATCTATGTGACAGGTTGCTAGATAGTCCGCCTAGAAGAGCCTGAGTTGAGGAATAGAGATTTAATCTCTAATCGTTCAGAACGTATGCCGGGCTTAACCCTCCCACATAGACATTGGTTTTAATTAAATAGCTTCCGTACAGGCCACGGAAGGTGCAACTCAATGCTGTATAGGTAGATACTCTGCGACTGCGGAAATAGGAACAAACATAATAAATGACTATCCCAGAAGATGTTTCTCTGGTCGCAGCCACGAGCTAAGCGAGGCAATTCCCGCAGCTCTGGACTGGTTTAAAAATGTAGATATTAGTATATAATAATATATTATTTAACGAGGATATAATGTTGGCTATTATTCACCAGGGTGAAATAAATCGCCCTTGTGAATAATAGACTTTTTATGTGAGTAGAATACTATACTTTGTTCGCGACTGTTAGGTTTGACGTGACTTATTAACGAGCTGGCTAAAACTGTTAGTTGGAAGAATTTCCATCATGGTTGTCACATTAAAGTTTGACAGACCAGTGAATTATGATCTCATTATTAACTAGTGATTGATGGATATCATAATGCTTGCATTATGAATATTTTATACAATAGTCATGGACAAATTTGTATTATGACCCTTTCCTTGTCATAAAGGTGCTTTATACAATAATATCTAAATTTCTATTTCGCTTCTCATACGAAATAATAATAATTGAGGAATGTGGTTTCCAGGAGTTTACACATTCAACCTATAGTCCGAATTTAGCACCCTGCTATTACTATACTTTTCTTAACTTAAAAAAAACAATTACGATGGCAAAGATTTGCTTCAGGTGATGGCTTGGAAACTAACATTGGTTATCGTTTTTAGAATTAGGCAAATTTTTTTTTGGAGGGATCTTGTTATAGCAGAAACTTTGAAATAACTATATAGATATTGAAGAAATATTTGTAGGATTTTTTTCATTTCTCTCTGTTTTCTACGTTGATTATATAAAAATCTTCCCTCATATGTATTTATTGTAATATACAGTGTCTTCCTAAATTAGTTATACAAAAGTGTATTTCTACATCTGTGGAACCGGTTCTAGTAGTAAAGTACAGTGAGTTTTAATAGTTCCCTATATCCTAAAATTCACTATACATCTGCCAGAACACGCGTACATTCCGCTACTATGCCATCATATGGTTAGTCATTTAGGTACGAAGCGCGCTGATTGTTGTTTGTTGTTTCAGGAATCGCGATCAGCCACTTCTCTTCAAAGGAAATTCAGTACCAAGTATCACAAGCAGCCACCACAACGACCGACAACGTTTACATTATATAATCAGTTAATTGCAATTGGTTGTGTAGGATACAGGATAAAAGATCAGGGCAGGCCTCGAGTTGCAGAAGAGACAATCGAATAAGTGCACGAAACCTACTTTCGCAGCCCAAAGAAGTCATCGGCACGTGCCAGCTGAGAACTAAACATTCCCAAATAACAGTGTGAAGAATTTTGATTCCCCAGATCTGACGCCATTGGATTTCTGTGTGGAGAGCTACGTTAAAGACAAAGCTAAACGTTAAAGACAAAGTCCACTTCTTCCCGCAATCTAAATGAATTACGAGTTCGGATAACAGAAGCAATTGCAACTATTGAGTTTGATATCATACGTAAAATTTGGGGCGAATTCACTTACAAATTAGATGATGCCGTGTTTTAACTTGAAGCCGCATTGAAGATTGCAAATGAAACTTGAAGCTTTGCTGAATTGTTTGAGTTCATTAAAATTTATATTTTCTTCAAAATTTAAGAAGACCCTGCACAATTATTTTTAAATGTATATAATACGTACGAAGAATTCGTAAAATATTAGGCTATATATTAATGTTTTAATAACGATTTTTACTGTTTTTTTATTGGACTCAAGAAACAATTGAGCTTAAAAATCTATTAACCATTACATTGATTCAGAAATGTGATATGCTTACCTTGCTTGTTATCTACCAATTTTTTTGTTTTCCCATTGTACAAATTTATTGCTCGAATATACATCTTGATTTATTAGTATAGACAAAGAAAACGCTTTTGTTATACATGTTACTTAATTGTTTCATATGATGATAAATTATTGTTTGATCTATTGCTAGGTACATTGGTATCTAATTTTTATAGCAGTATGTTAATTTTCGTTTTCGTAAGACGTTAAAATATTTTTTAAGATCCTGCTACATCTGCTGTTACACCTGCTATCACTAAGAAAGCAACAAGCAATTAGAGCAGATGTTTCCTTGCTAGTTTTTCTTCTAGATATTGACAAGGATTTGGCTCCATTCATTGACACATGCTAATTAATGCAAGCGTTAATTAATATCTTCGCATTATAATGAACACAGAACTAGATAAACATTTAACTATTTATACAGTGTGTAACAAATCATCATTACTGTAGCGTAATGTCGAATAGTAACAGAAGTTTCCTCTAATTTAGAATTTATAATCACTTTTCAAACCATATTAGGTTTAAGATAAGTAACAGTTGGTTTCATAAGTTTGTAAGTTACTTCGTCGAAATAAAATAGTTTTTTTTTTGCTAATAAGCAGCTTGTAGAAATTTATGCAAATTCCATGTAGACACTTTTACAGGTTTCAACAAATTTGATAAAACTATTCCGGCCCCGTTTCCTTTATTAATATTAATAAATATTGGTGTATATATATACAGGGTTAGTTAAAAGTATGGAGACGGCGATTTATTGTCGTTAATATTCATTTTAGCGAATTATGTTCAATATAAAAGTTTGTTAAGATATTTTGATCTACATTTGAGAATATTTGAATTTTTTTTCTTGAATTGTTTTTTTAGCTACGCCTGTCCGCGCATTTTTTTTTAAATGGGAACTGGTAAATTTTGCTCTACCATTCGATAGAGAATTTTTTTCTCTTTGCAATAATATTTTTGTTTTTTTAAAATTCAATTTAATAACTTTTTTACAAGAAAAATTAAACAAATTAATAACAAAGTAAATTAAAGTAAGTGTTCAAATTGTCATCCATTAGTAATTTGACAATAACCCAATCGATTTACAAAACCCCGAACAGAGTTCTGTAAAAAATCTCGGGGAATTTCTTGTATCGTTCTGGTAATTCAGATTTGTAAATCTTCGACGTTATCGGGCTTATCTTTCTAAACTTTGTTTTTTACGTATCCCCAAAGAAAAAAAATCTAAAGGACTTAAATCTGGCGAACGGGCTGGCCATTCAATGGTTCCTCGTCTTCCAATCCATCTGTGGGGAAAAACGTTGTCCAGATATTGACGAACATTTACACCATAATGTGGTGGGGCGCTATCTTGCTGGAACCAGATACTGTCATTGGGCAGGTGTTCATTGTTTTCATGAGGATAGAGCGTAGCACAAGCAGGTATTATTTCATTTTGCAATAACTGCAAATGCAGAGCCGAAGTTAAATTGCCATTGATGAAAAAGGGACCGATAATATGACCGCCTAGAATGCCAACCCAAACATTAACCTTTTGGGGGTACTGCGTATGGTGCTCCAAAAACCAAGAGGGATTTTCCGATGATCAGTATCTGCAGTTATGTCTTTTTACTTCACCTGTAAGGCAAAAAGTAGCTTCGTCAGAGGAAAAAATATTTTTGACAAAATTTTCATTATTATTGCAAATATTTAACATTTCTTCAGAAAATTGTAATCTCCTATCAAAAGCATCTTCCGTTAACTCGTGTACAAGGTGTACCTTATAAGGTTTATACTTTTCACTTTTTAAAAATGACACGATCGATGACTGTGAAATATTGAAATTGGCCGCTAATTGATTGGTTAATAAATGGGGATATTCAAATACAGCCAATAAAATATCCAGTTTGTTATCATCGCTTTTTGCTGTTCTAGGTCTACCACTCCTTGGCAAATCTTTAACGCTACCCGTTTGTTCAAAGCGTCTTAATGTTTTACCAACAACGGATTTAGAAATTGGATTTCTATTTTGATGCGTATCATTAAATAAATTACAAACGTCTTGTAAACTTCTGCGTCTATCTCCATAACCCAACATCATAAGTATTTCAATTCGTTCATGTTCACTTAAACTCGCCATTGTTAATATTAACAGCAACAAATTGCACAAATGAATTATTTCTGTCAAAGATTTGACGTACACAATAACCACTGATAAAATTATGTCGCTCAAGTTTGTTTATCGCTAGGCTTCTGTCTATCTGCGATATACCGAACATCTGTTAAACATATGAACCGGCCTTTTCTTATAAAAGAGTTATTAAAATGAATTTTAAAAAAACAAAAATATTATTGTAAAGAGAAAAAAAAATCTCTATCGATTGCTAGAGTAAAATTTACTAGTTCCCATTTAAAAAAAAACTGCGCGGACAGGCGTAACTAAAAAACAATTGAAGAAAAAAAAAATTCAAATATTCTCAAATGTAGATCAAAATATCCTAACAAACTTTTATATTGAACATAATTCCCTAAAATGAATATTAACGACAATAAATCGCCGTCTCTATACTTTTAACTAACCCTATATATATATATATATATATAGTAAATTCAAATTGTAGGCGATTTAAGGTCTGGTTTTACTTCAAAAACTATATATTTAAAACAATCCTACATGTACATGTTTCGGTTAATGATGCCTTTCTCAAGGAATACAAAATACAAAGCCGAAATATGTACATGTAGGATTGTTTTAAATATATAGTTTTTGAAGTAAAACCAGACCTTAAATCGCCTACAATTTGAATTTACCATAACATACTAAGGTCACGAATTAATTATATATATATATATATATATATATATATATATATATATATATATATAATATTTTCGTGACATTGGTATGATATGGTAAATTCAATCAGTTGGCGATTAAAGGTCTGGCTTTACTTCAAAGTATATATATTTAAAACAACCCTACATGTTTCGGCAATGATGCCTTTATCAAGGATATAAAATATAAATGACAGTATACAAATGTCAAATAATTGAGTTGCTATGGATAAAATTATTCAAAGATACATTCCAATTGAATAATAATAAATCATGTCTTAGTATTCCAAAAACAGATAGCAAGGTGTGAACATATGTGTTGTCCGCTGCTAGCAGCTTGTGTCTCTTTCTGGGTATGTACTTGTTTGTTGGTTGCTGCTGGCAGCTTGCGTCTCTCTCTGGGTGTGTGGTTTTGTGTTTGTGTGAGCGCGTAAGTGTAGGGTTTTGTATGTGGGCGCGTTCGTGCGTGTGTTTAGTGACCGGTCGTATAAATTTAGAGAGATCGGATAACCAGCCGTTGCGCAGGGCCGCCAACCCTTTCCCGGCAACTACTTTGTAGCCTAGCATATGAGCTACCAAACTCTAGGGGGGGTCTGCCCGATGGGCAGACAGGTGTCATTCCGCCTTTCCAGCAGGAGAGAGGAACCAAGCTACGCGGCGCAAAACACGGCGCTGGGCAATGCACACACCACTAGGACCGGTCCTGGGCGGCAACCTGGCTAGGCTGCCGTTAACAGCACACACACGTTCGACGTGTATGCAGTGCCACCGCATTGGCGAAAAACGTTAAGATGGCACAAAGTGTAACCGTCGTCGACCGAAGTAGCCGCTAAGAGTGTTCCCTCGGTTGGCGATGAGCAACCCCGTGCAGGGTGCGCTTCGCTGGTCTGCGCCTTGCCTCGATGGGACGGGGGGCGGGCCTTCGAAGTACTGCACGGAAAAGTAAAGAAGTTGCCGGGAAAGGGTTGGCGGCCCTGCGCAACGGCTGGTTATCCGATCTCTCTAAATTTATGCGACCGGTCACTGAACACACGCACGAGCGCGCCAACATACAAAATCCTACACTTACGCGCTCACACAAACACAAAACCACACACCCAGAGAGCGACGCAAGCTGCCAGCAGCAACCAACACACAAGTTCATACCCAGAAAGAGTCATAAGCTGCTAGCAGCGGACAACACATATGTTCACACCTTGCTATCTGTTTTTGGAATACTAAGGCATGATTTATTATTATTCATTGGAATGTATCTTTGAGTAATTTTATCCATTGCAACTCAATTATTTGACATTTGTATACTGTCATTTATATTTTATATCCTTGATAAAGGCATCATTGCCGAAACATGTAGGGTTGTTTTAAATATATATACTTTGAAGTAAAGCCAGACCTTTAATCGCCAACTGATTGAATTTACCATATATATATATATATAATATTTTCGTGACCTCGGTATGATATCATAAACTTAATAAGTCGGCGACTAAAGGTCTGGTTTATTACTTCAAAGTATATATATATTTAAAACAACCCTACATGTTTCGGCAATGATGCCTTTGTCAAGGATATAAAAAATATAAATTATTAAATTAAAAATTTACATTTTTTATATCCTTGACAAAGGCATCATTGCCGAAACATGTAGGGTTGTTTTAAATATATATACTTTGAAGTAATAAACCAGACCTTTAATCGCCGACTTATTAAGTTTACTATATATATATATATATATATATATATATATATATATATATATATATATATATATATATTGTTATACTTCTAAATTGCCCCACTAAGTTGGGATGCCTAAATGTTATACTTCTAAACCTCCCCACTAAGTTGGGATGCAAAATGTTCTAAGTCAAAGGACGTTAATATGTAAAAATGTTTATTCTAGTTATAAATGCCCCAAAACGTTGGGCTCTAAATGTTATATTACTGAATTTCACGTTGGGCTGGCAAATGTTATCTGTCATTGAATATTAATATATACGTGAATGTTAATATACAAATGTTAATATATAAATAAATGTAAAGTGAATGTCATAAAAGTTATATAAAATTCAAATCGGGCTCGTTCAATACTTATCTGTTTTTTGTTATTATCGTCGGCTAGCTTCTTTTATTTCTTCAGGGTTAAGGTAGGTTCACCTCTCTCCACTTTGACTTTATTTACGTAGTTTATTTAGTTGGGATCGGAACAATATCTCAAGTGTATTACAAAAAAAACCAAAGTAAAATATTGACAATTAACTTTATTAAGGATAAAATATCTAGCAAAGTTTGAGAATTTATATTGACAATTTCGTGACACACATATAACAATAAGGGAGACACACTCAACGGTTGGTATTCTTATAGTATAACAATATGGTGTAAGACAAGTGCAGTTAGGTGTTGTTTTATTAAAATAGTTTATAAAAGTGACGTAGAATCAAGTTTTAAAATTACAAACAGTGGATACTAATATTTAAATAAGTTGAATAAAAATTACAGTGGTATAATATCGGTGAAAGCAATGTAAATAGTTAGTTATGGAATAAACAAAGAAAGTTCTAGAAAAGTACATGAGCAAGTAAAAATGGCGCGTAAAATATTGTTAAAGTTAGCAAAAACCTGAATCTTCGGATATAACCTCTGTTGCTTCCTGCGCCTGTGTTCTGCTGGTTTTCACAACGGGAAACTGGAGAATATTTCTGCTACGGTCCCTCGGGATGACTTGAACTTTTTAGAAATCTCCAAGTCCGACGGCGGCTTGATCGGATGACCGGTCTCGAGCGTCCAAAGATGTTGGTCGTTGCACGGTGAAATTTATGGCGGGTAGTTTACGTATTGAAAACTTTAAAAATTCGTAATTCTTGAACTATTGGGTCGGCAGATGTTAAACTTGGTCTACAGGTAGATCGTAGGTATGTGTAACGTTTTGTAGACTTAAAAATCTCCAGCACTTAATAATTTCGCCAATTTATTTTAATTACTTCGGAGCACAAAAAAACGTGACCTCTCACTGTAACGACTAATTACCGACGCTTACTTTTTTCACTTGTTTTTAATTGCATAACTTGCCGCAAATCGCTCCATTCTTTACTTGCATTATCTTTTTGAATATTATTCATTTAGACATTTTTACAGAGTCAAACAGTTAAAAAAATTACAATTTGATTTATAAAATAACTTTAGTTGAATAACATATGTTTATGTGTTTACAAACACTCTGTCAATATCGGTTTATTTTCGGGTTATTGCACCGTTAAAATTGTGGGCGGGGCTTAATCGTTCAAATGCATTTGAAAATAAATACGTTACATTTGTTTGAATAAAAACGCGTTAAATATTAATTTGAATTAAAAATGAAAGTAAACATTATAATAAAAAAATAGAAAAATAAGTTAATTATTTCAAAGCAAATTTGTCGTCAAAATAACGTATTTATACTTTGAATCAATCTTTCCCCTTCTTGGTATTAAAGTACATAGTAGATATAAATATTATGGTTACATGTATTCTTTGTTTCTTTCAGAGAAAAAAACCCTTCTTGCAATGCCTCAATTTATATATATAATGAATATATAAGTACCGATTAAATATATGAAAGGTTTGTAATAATTGAGTGTACTATAAAAGTATTACTAAAAAGCACTTAATTGCTAATGCGCATTAGATAACTCACATTAGTTTAATTGTGAATTAGTAAATTAAGCAATGTGAGGTCTTAAGATGTATTAGCAATTAAGAGTTTTTTTAGTGCTAGTTTCTTACACCCAAGTACTTTTATCAATATAGAATATGCAAATAGAAAATACTTATTTTAAACTTTACAGTTCAATTGTGTATGAAGTTTTAAAAAGTTTCCAATAACAACTAAGCTAACTATGTTAAATATTAAAGGAATAAGAAAAAACAAACATATAAGAAATAATTTATTTTGGCTCAGGAAAATATTGCCAACCCCTTTAATAAGAGGATACCGTAAATTTGTTAGTGCTACTACAGTTTGGCATAAAATATCAGAATATCGTAAAAATGAAGTTGGAATAAAATTTAAAATATTATATGCCTTAAGTCTTCATATTGCACGTTCTACATGTATCCTTGTACGAGCTATGCTCTCAGTTTCTTTCACTTTTTCTGGAGTAAACTGTGTTGTGGTTAGAAATGGTTGAATGTTAACATTAACCCCTGATCAGAGGTCCAACATATAACTATATTGCTAGAAATATCTTATTTATTCATTATCTTCCTTTCAAATGTAATCAACTTTCTAACATAATTTTAAGTTATCTATTACACTTTCACTTAGCATTGGACTAAATGTTCTTTCTACAGATATTAAAAACATTCTACAATGATTCTTAATTTACTACAATAATTTACTTCAGGTTTTGTAATGTTAATCCTAGCAATCTAACCTCAGCACTAAGGTTATTTAACCGAAAATTATCAAACTAAAGATTATTTCCACAAGCATTATATAGCCTATTGTTTGGAAATTCGTTTGTTTTGGTAATAGGATATTTACCACCTCTAAAAACTAACGCTTTTTATGTTAATAAAAAATAAAAAGATATTAAATAATCAGAGTTCAAGATTGAAACTCTGGGGCGACTCTGGAAGTAGAAAGATACGTCCTGGATTTGTAGCCATTATAGCATACAAAATTCCTTCTAGTAAGGTAAGAAGTAAGGAGCATTATTAGTGAGTTACTGAAACCAAATAAACCCATTTTATCCAGGAGAGCAGCATGGTCAATGGTATCCATCTGCTTTTCAATGTCAAGTGTTTCACATAAAGCCTGAGATAAAATGGCGAGGTTTGTAGTGGTAGACTTTTGAGACATAAAACCATGTTTATTTGGCCACTGGAATGATTTTATGTTAGAGTAAATATCATCACATAATATAGTCTCATACACCTTTGCAAAGTTAGGTAGGATTGATATGGGCCTGTAATCATTAGCATTAGAGTTTTCTCCTTTTTTGTGTACAGAACATATACTGGCGGCTTTCTAGGTAATAGGAAAAACAGATGTTTGCTGAGATAAATTAAATATCTTTCAAAGAGGCTAAGAAAATATTGATGCACAATCACGTAGAAGAGCGCTGGAAATACTATCATGCCTGGAGGTGAAAGTGTTCTTTGATTTTTATTGGACGTCTAAGTTCCAAAGACATAATCGAAAACGTGTTCTATAGTACATCATGTGGAAATCCTCTGCTAGAATAAGTATTATATATTCTAACCAATCGATACTTGAGAAAATATCTTTGTATATCTTCAATAGATTTCCTATATGTGTCACAGTGGAGACACCCTATGATCGCAGCGTATACAAATTTACCAGCTACTATAGAGAAACATAACATATCTAGTGATGATATAATAGTAGGTGATCTTGTATTGCGCAGAATAAAGCTAATCGTACTGGTGGCAGAAGAAACGACATCATATTTATGAGTTGCATATGAGAGCGTCGAATCAAATATTACACCAAGGTCCTTGAAACAATTACAGCGTGCCAATCTATCACGACCGACATTGTAATCAAATGTAACAGGACGGTTATTTCTAAATCCCGCCTATTTATCGAAGACTAATTAGATATTGATTCTAGGTTTTCTTGAAGATTCACACAATCAATCACCGAGGCTACATTAAACCCTAAATTGGAATCGTCAAAATTCTAAGTGAAGATATGTTATATACAAGCACGAATATATAGGATAGAAATATGGTAAATAGTAAATGGTGTCTGCGGAACGAAGTTCTTTATAGAGAGTTGATGTTAGAAATGTTGGAAGATGCAATAGCTGAAATATAACGATGCGCCCAAAAACATCCAATTAGAATGCAGAAACGCGTCAATATCCAGATGCAACGATTGTCAATGAAGATAACAAACGCAGAAGATTATATAGAAAGTAGTCCCAAAATGTGTGTGAATATTTTGTTAGTTTTAAGCAATGATGTTATTTTTATATATGTGCAACAGAACGAAGCAAACTGCCACCCAAAGGAACGAGATTGGAACTAATGGGCGAAAATCTAAAAATGGCGTAAGTAGTAATTTAAGTTTAAAAACTAAGTTTCTAATTAGTTTGTTAAAGTAGTAAAAAGAGAGATGAATATCAATAATATTGATTCCACAACGAGGGCGCTTATACAAAAGTATCCAATATTGTATCGAAATAATAACGTTGAATAGGAAGCTAGGAGGAAGAGGGATATTCAATGTACATGCAATCCATACGAAGCAAATACGCAAACTTTGTCAATAGTTCCACTATAAACATGATAATCTTCAAAAACAAACTAAAACTACACATCCAGTTCAAGAAAAGAATGCTAAAGGAAGTGGAACACTTTTCCCAGAGATCGAAGATTTCATTTTAGCAATACAGGTTCAATTAACACTGAGACGAAATTACGAAAAATACATTATTCAATAAATTAGTATTCAAATGGATAACTACGAGTGATTCAATCCACGAACTAAAACCTTGAATAATATTACCGCAGGATTTAAAATATTAAGAGGACCAGAATATATTAGTAGATATAATAATGCAACTAATATACTACACTGAGCAATGGTACATAAATACAGCCTCCTTAATTAGACATATGGACACTATTAAAAATATACACTTGCAGCAATTCTTGAGAACCCCACATACAAATTCCCTCTGGATACCACAATAAGACACGAAATTTCAGTAAATAGACCAGATATCGTACTTCAACAAAAAGTAGCGATATAGCAGTACCTGCAAACACAATTGAAGATAGAACTTCAACGTATCTGTAAACAGAAAAAACAGTTACATACTTTCATTGTAACAGTTAACGTAATCATAGTATATTAACTTTCAAATGGTCTCAAATCATTAATATTGCCATCCAATATTACTCAACAGATCATACACACCAGAGTGGAAAAATACGTCTTGACATGCAATTATGAGGAAATATCAGAAAATAACGCGACTGGTGCTGTAGTGCAGAAATGAGACATTTATTTAAATACTTCAACAACTATCTTTCAAAGTGGTCTCGATTCTGTGCAATACACTTGTCACATCGTTTTTTCCACTTGACAAACCATTTTTTGAGAGTCTATTTAGTATACCTGTCAACGTGTTCTTGAACTCTAAATTCGATTCAAATTTTTTACTCCTTTTTGACTTCAGGAAATAAATGGAAGTCACATGGAGCAAGGTCTGGTAAGCAGGGAGGGTGAACCATAATTTCTATCCCCAATTCTTCAAGTGTTCGTTGACAAATCGCTAATCTGTGGACCTGAGCATTGTTGCGATGCAGGATCCAACGATGTCTTGATAAAACGTCCGATTTGCCTTTAATTTTGCCTTTAGGGTGTGTCGAAGCACATTAGAATAGTACTCTCCAAATGTCGTGATAAAGTTGCTGTTTTTTCTTTAATTTTGTTTTAGGGTTCCTCGAAGTATATTAGAATAGCACTATCCAGTTAATGTATGTTCTCCAGGTACAAAGTGAGCATAAATAACCCCCTTGGTTTATAAAAAAATTAAGTGCATCACCTTACCAATGCTTTTCACAGTTTTCGCCTTCTGCGGTCTTGGACTGCTTTTGTGCTTCCATTGCATATTTTGAGACTTTAATTCAGGATCGTAATGATAAAACCAACTCTCGTCACATGTAACCACATTGTTTAAAAAACAGTGGATTATGTTTTAGTTGCCTTTTCCAATACCGAAAAATTGTCACTCGATTGGCTTTTTGTTCATCGGTCATCACTTTTGGAATCCATTTTGCCGCGACCTTTCGGTACCTACCTTAAATCTTCATGAATAATTTTTTGATTAGAACCATAAGATAAATTAGCAATGTCAGAAATTCGATATATGCTCATCCGACGATCATTTTGGATCAAATCGTTAATTTTTGCAATTTTTTAATGAATCCGTGCAGTTGGTGGTCGCTCGCCGCAAAATTCATCTTCCACTGATTTACAACCGCCTTTGAATTTCTTATTCCACTCAAACACTCTACTTCTTGATAAACTATCATCTGCAATTTTAAACATTTCAAAAGTTTCAGTTGGAGTTTTGCCCAACCGAACACAAAATTTTATCGCATATCTTTTCTCTACTCTCTTGAGGATAGGTACATTAGAGATTGGGGTCTCATATTATTTGTGTTACAAAATTCTAGTCGTGAAAGAAGTTATAGCACCGGTCTCGGTATATATTGAAATATCCTTGTATATATTTTTTTTTTCTTGGCAGTAATTCAATCGATTTCAGACATCCAAATATTAATCCTTTTGATAACCGTAGGTCGTCTATGTTAATGAAATTAACTCACACAACAACTCTTACAGAGCTGTTGTTGGAGAATGGTTAGTTCAATAATTTCCAGGTTAGCTCTTAAAAGTATTCTTTGATAATAATAGATTACAAAAATGGACAAGAAGATGAATAATAAATGAGTAGATATTATATAAATATAATTAAAATTTTGTTAACTATTAATCACAAGTTCCTTTCTTTGAAAAGGAAAAAAAATCCTTTTCCAGTAATATAAAATACATTGGGTAAGAGCCTAATCTCAGTTCTTTAATATTGTCATTAATTCTTGACAGGCTCTATTAAATTGTTGTCATGTTATGCAAAATGAGTTTGCATTATGAAGTCAGTCTCAACTTTTAATAAAGGTTAAGATCTTAGTAAGAAGCAGCTGATTTAGATATACTCTTTGATTTCACTAGTCAGCATGATTTTTTGTGTCTCACGAGCGAAAACAAATAGTTTTTCATCGTGTTTTCACATATCTATTCGGAATTTCTCCATCATCCACTGGTTTTTTGTTATTTTAATTTTTTTAAATATGTATTTTAAAACGTTCTTTAGTCCATAAAATAAAAACACCTTGAACATTGTAAATATGGTAGTACCAAATGAGCTAACTCAAATGGTACCGCCGCTACTGTTGTGCAGATTCAGACAGTACGATGCCATTTGCGAGATAGCAGCGAACCAGTAAATCTCTCATTGACAGTGCTTTGTGCGTCAGTGTGAATGATTCTGTATTACATATTTACAAATTTAATTCTTTTAATTAGTCGTTAGATACAAAGCGCTCATAGCTTGTTTAAATAATCCTAACAATTGTTGTTATACATCTGCTGAAGTAACGCTCAATTTCCAAAAGTAAAACCTTACTCCATTAGTGAAACAACGTTACAAACTTTATCTTGGGTGGGACCAATCAAGGGCCTGGGTTCTACATATCTGTTGTTTATCATGTTCTAGGCTTCTCACTGCATGGCAAAAAGGCACACGCCACATGACATTTGCTATCCCTATGATTTGGAGGGAACCCAAAATAACTCCTCCGACTGCTATTTCTGCTTAACAAACTTTAAAGACATTACGTCAATATCAAAACACTTCCACAATGCGAACAATTGCCCATACCAAAGCTTTCAGAACATGTGACATTAAATGAAGAGAGCTCAGATTCTGATAGAAGTAAGAAAGAAAAAGAAACAGATTTTGGTCATGCAATTTTGGAATTCGCCTCATTTATTGACTCAAGAAAATCTTAACGGCATTATACGAGATTTAATGTTATGCAAAAGGTCCCTAGCTAAAAGGATGGAATCTTCTTAAAAAAAATACAAAGATATATATTTATCGTAATAGTCATTCTCAATTTAAAGACTATTTTTCTAAAGAAAATGACTTCATGTTTTGTAATGAAATTTCTTCTCTTATGGAGACATTTGGTATTGCAGATAACGCACCAGAATAGTACTTGTTCATTGATTCCTCTAAAGTTAGTTTAAAGGCTGAGCTTCTGCATAACGGCAATAAATTCCCATCAGTACCTGTGGCTCATTATGCTAGTATGAAAGAAACATATTAAAACTCAACATGTAATATACGAATAAAATATTTGCGGTTATTTGAAGGTAATTGCACTTATTCTTGGTCTACAGCTTGGCTACACCAAGTACTGTAACTTTCTATATGAATAGGATAGTAGGGACAAAAAAAATACTACTTTAGAAAAAAAATGACCTAGGCGCGAATCATACACTCCTGGACAGAAAAATGTGAAATACGACGTATTGTGCAATCCTAAATATGTGTATCTACCTCCGTTACCTATTGTTTGTGCCTTCTGGTTTGAAAGACCTTTATATATGGCTCAAAGTACCGAATGCTGCGTTGTACTCGATTCTCGAAGGACCATGCATATGTTTTGTATTTGACCCAACGCTCACGGGACGTAACTTCCGTATAAGCTGGTCATTTCTTTTGGTTGGTGGCAGTTATATTGAAAATTTGTGTATTTTCTGAGTTTGATTTATTTTTCAAAAAACACTTAAACCTAATTTCATAAACAGAAATAAGGAAATCACCCTAACCACAATATATATCAATAATTAATATATACGTATTTCGGCAACTAAGTTGCCATCTTCAGTAGAATAACCTTAAAACTGAAAAAAATGTTAAACGTAGCATTTTTGGCTAAGGTAAACCTTAGAAGATATGCTCTTCACCAAATCGCCAGTGGGATAACACTGATTTCATAAGATAATTCTCAGAATGTAGCACTTAATGTTAACTTAAACTTAATTCTTTACTGAATGATTATTGTATGTATTGTATGAATGTATATGAATGATTATGTTCTATGTTCAGATTGATAATGTTCTATCTGTGACTGTTGTGTTACAAGTATATATAAAATATATCACTACCCCTACCTTAATATAACTAAAATGTATGTATGTGTTTTACGTGATTGTTGTGGAATTTACCAACATTATTACTTCTTAGAAATTGTATCTACATGCAAACAATACCCAATGTTTCTGATAGTCTTAAAGATCTTAATGATAAATGGATATAATAATCAAATATAATTCCTAATTACGTATTAATAGGGTGTCATAAATCTTCTTAATGTATTTCTATCACATCGGTTCATCTCTAATACATTTTTATGATACATGCATATTTGGATACCTCGTGCCTATTATGTATATTAGTGTAATTAATAATAGCAGGTATTGAAAGGTCTATTGAAATTATTCACTAACTACACAAGGCAATAACGAAACGGTCTAAATGTATAAAGCAGGTAATACAGATTAGTAAATGTAAATTCTTTGAATCTAAGGAAAATATTACAATTTTCAATATGTTAATAAAAATACGTTGTATATAATGGCTTACCCTTGACAATGGACAATGAATATTTATAAAGTTTGAAATGTTATTATTTAATTCTGTTATACTAAATTTACTAATATCTAAAATATATGAATATATACAATATAAAATATTTCGTTTTATGACGAAACACTTATCAAACAAGAATTAATGAATAATTTCGTCAAACCCATGGACAATACTCCTGGTTTTATGTACTTAAAACAGAAGTTGCCTAAAATTAAAGACCCAAAAAGGTATATTTGTGTGTCCACAAATACGATTACTAATACATGGTGAAAAGTTTGAGAGACTATTGAATCTACTGGAGAAAGCAGCTTGTTAAGCATTCACACAGTTTTTTTAGGAAATTGAAACGCGGAAAATTACCGTGATATTGTCAACAATCTTATGACACCTTAGAAAAATTTGGGTTGTAATATGTTCTTAAAAGTACACTTGAATTCGCACCTAAATTTCTTCCTGAAAAATCTTGGTGCGGTGAGCGATGAGCATGGAGAACACTTTCATCAGGAGATTTCAACTATGGAAAAGAGGTATCAAGGCAAATGAAATCCTAATATGCTGGCCGATTATTGTTGGACCATCAATAGGGATGCGAAATATAGCAGAAAATCGTAATTTATTAGTTTCTAGGTGGGTCAGAATGTTCGAATATAGTGTAGTTAAGAACGTAGAAAGTATTAATATGTTTGAAATTGTAAATGCTTGTCTCTCTGAAACCTTACGTGATTAGAAAAAAACGATCTCATATTTGAATTCAAGAGAAAAAATATTATTAGAATCACATATTTTTCTTTCCGAGGCAAAGAAAAGTTTATTTGTGTTTCTTAGTGTTACTTCTTACAGATTTTCTGCCTACATGCTATAATAATAAAATCGCATTATTGCACTTTTATGCTGAGAAATATTTCTAAAAATTTCGTGTAATCATAGAAAATTCCAAGAAATTACCTCTCAACCACAATGTTATTTCTTTATTGGTATGTAAAGCCATTTTATAAAGATTGTTAATAACATTGACTCATTCATTATTAATGAATATATTTTTTTTGCACTCTCATAAGGAATTCGTTCCTGAGTAATATTTTATACAAAATTCTCCAAATCCAAATGGTATATAGATTTGTAACAGAGGTTTGGAGGAGATGTTCTTACAAAATAGCCAATTTTCATTATTTATTTTTCTTTTCGGTTGACTTCAAAGCTTCTTTCCAAATATTGTAGTTATGTGTAATATAAGCATTATATTTATTGGTGTATGATATTAAAATTTGACATCTTAATAGTAATCATTGACAATAAAATTTACTATTTGTAAAAGATAAAAAAGAAGGGAGAATTTGCTTTAATAGGAAATTAGGTTGTTAAATATACTTTTAAAAACATTACGCTATATGCGTATATTATTAAGTGAATTCCTTAGCAGAAACATAAAATTTAAAAAACTCCCATACTAAAAGAAATAAGTAATAATATACTAAATAATTCCAAAAATTTTTAGATTAAAACGGCAGAAAAAATAACGTTTTTCTCTCATTAAATTCAAGTGTCACATTAAATAGTTCTCGGCTAGCGAAGCTGCTGTTGAATAACCAGTTCTCCTAGAAGTCAGTTTGTTTAGTTCATAAGTTCTCCGCGTGGCTTGATCGTGGCGCTAAAGAGCCACTTTCACTGGATTCTAGGTTATCCACGTGTCTTAAAGTTTTTTTTTATCTTATTTTTAGTTTAACATTTTATTTTAATCTTGTGAGCGTTAGTGCAGATAGGTCTTTACGCATACACGCATGTATGTGGACACACACACATGCACGCATACACACGGCAAACTGTTACACTGACTCTTCCTTATCACTTTTATTATGTTTGTCATCGTTGAAGCGAAAGAAGCGAAGAAAAGTACCACAACAATTGTACTTTAGATAGATATATGTATATGCATAAATACGTGTGTTTGTTCTTCTGTTATTAAAATACAAAATGTTTGTGTATATACACATGTTTATTTAGTGGTACATATATTCACTGACGTCAATTCGAGATGATTTGTTTGGTTTTATTTATAATATTTAAGTAATATGCTTTGTTGTATAAAGATGTCAACAGAAAAAATGAGTTAATACTTTATTCGCCATTAATAATTGAAATTTGACTTTGTATTAGCTTCATTAATATTATATTTTTCTAATTTGTTGCTATAATAACCCTACTATAACGTTATAAACTGTTAGTCAATTAAAAAAGGTTAATCGAAATTTCATATCAAATTGAAACGTAAAAGAAATCGAATTGTCAAATGTAAACTTAGGTGATTAGACACCAAAAATCACTCCTAAAGTAGATGATTTATAACGGGTGGCTATAAATTATTGAAAATTTTTCTCTTTAGCTAGCAATAATACTGCAATTTTATGTAGACATGCTTGAATTTTTAATTTAAATTTACCAAAAATTTGACTAAGTGAAAGTCAAACAAGGAAATAAATAAACCAATTTCTTGTTTTTACTTTCAATAAATGTACAGTCATGAGCAATAAATTCTCGTCGTCAATGTCCTAACAAACTTCTGTCATATTTCGACAAACTAGAAATTTTAGCTGATTGGTTGTATCTATTTATTGTCAACAATTGAAGACCTTGCTGCAAGGAACAGGACAATCCCCTTTTATAGTTTCCGAGATAATCGAGAAAACCCCTAGTACCAATATGTCCTTTTTATAAAATGTCTCAGCTTTTTTGACACCACTCACTAAACCCTTGTGTATAAGTTTTCGCTTTAAAACTTCAGGGTACTTTAAAATTGCAGATTATTCTTAAATAAATAAAATGGACTTACCACTTTCTTGCCTCCAAACTTCGTAATTTCATGAACATGTAAGTAAAACTGTATTAATTAAAAAAGAACTATTAGAAAAAAAGCTTTATTTATTGTAGAACAATGTAAACTAAACAACGTTTCTCTCGTATATTTATGAAAATAACCAAAATCTCGTAAATAAGTATTTTTGAACTCATTCGTCATTTAAGTCTTTTGTTTATTCTGTATCTGTCAAATCAGTTTCTTCATCCGATTGCTCTACATCGCATTTTAGGCTTCTATAATATATACTCCATACAGATCGTCAAGAAATGTCTTTGCTTTACTTAGATGCATGTGCGCTGTTTTTCTACTTCATTCAATGCTTCGTCTGTACGAACTGACTTCTTCTTCTCCAAAGTATCGCAAAGCTGGCAAGTGTCAGACCTTGAATGACCAAAGTGATAGATATAATAAAAATCGTAGGTAACGCGTGGTTTAAAACCAGGTAATCGGTCTCGATTTTCCTGTATTAGCTTATACACGTTTGGTTCAAACTTGCGAATGTGTAGTTCAGTTGAGAGGAAAATTTTCCATTGGTTTTGGAGCGACTATAATGACACTTTCGCTTTGGAAACTCTGTTATGTGCTTATGAATAAATTTAACAATTTCTTTTGAAATGGCGTTGAGTCTACTTGAATTTTAGCTCTCATATCTCGAAGGCTTTGCGAAATATGAGGCAATGGTCTCTACTCGTTTTGAAAACACACCATGAAGGGGACAGAAAGCCTTACAAACGTCAAAAACATCTTAACCAAGAGGAATCTAAAAATTAATGAATTAATGTGGTAATGTTCTAAAAAGATTAGGTTAAAACTGTTTTACCCTATATTTATTAAAAACAGACTTAGCTCTTCTGGTTCCAATTCGAGGCTGCGATCTGACAGAAGCCATAGACGTTATAAGTCCAGCTGAGTAATAAGTTTGAACGGATCGTTCACGCAATTCATTAAATTTCTGCAAAATTCTTTGCTGATTTTCCAGATCAATCCTTTGAAAAACACCTCTTTCTACATTTACAGTCTTCACCGGTCGTCCTTGCAGCAACGTGCTTGTTAGCCGAATTTTCATGCTCTTCTCCCGAAGCCAATTTCTTTTTCCCAATATTTCTTTCCCACGTTTGTGGGTTATTTTTTCTGCCGTTTTGGGGGGGTTTCCTGATTTTCGTCACTGCTCGAATTTGAAATGTTACTAGAAATATTCGGTTCGCGAATTATCGGAAGCACAACAGTTAAAAGGCTCTCTTTCACTGTCACTGCCTCAGATTTCATTTTATATAATAAACAGTTTGCTCAAACTTTAGTTAATGTAATACTGAACAGAAACAGCACGACACTCCAATGTAAATAATTTAAGGTTATAAAACTAGACGTTTCAGTAATAATTGGCGCTAGGAAGATGTAAGTCTACGTCATTGTTGCACCAATTAAGTTATGGAGCATATTTCAAAATAGCTTGTGAGGTGACCAAATATACACGGATTTGCATTTTACTTGCACCTAACGATTTAGGATAGTCAATAGGGTCAAAAAGTGGACTTAACTAATTCTTGCTGAAAAATGGACTTACCTCTTTCTTGCAGTAAGGTCTTCAATTATCAACAAGTTGTCAAATATAAATTTTATTTTTAGTTGTCAAGGAATTTTCCAATTTCTTACTTTAATAAAGTTAGAACCATTTCCCTAGTAGAAATAGGGTTATCAGAAGCTGCTGTAGCAGTTCGGTTAAGGATGGCAAAGAGTTTGGTAAATTTAATTGTAAGGCGGTAGAGAGAGAGAGAGAGAATTTTGAATTTTTGGAAAGACAAGTGGATTCTGGACGACTTCGAGCTTCAACTGCGGCGGATCTTACAAAATATTAAAAATAACCCTTTTCTAGAAGCAACAGAGGCAATCATTTATCCTAACTTCCCACATTCGGTTTCATTGCACGACGTCGTATTCGGGAAGCGAATTAAAAAAGTTACGCTGCTGCTAGAAAATCCAACTCACAGCTAGACACAAAGAATTCAGATTGGGCGTTACAATACAGTACCTTTCGAATGACAATAATTTTTGGGTGCACGTAATTTTTTGTTGCCAAAAGATCTTCGAGTCATTCCCCTCTGGTCCAGTTAAAATATATAGACCAAAGAGTCGGCGACACGATGCAAAATATACACATAAGGTTGAAACCTGCCGCCGATTTTCAGTGAATATATGGGCATGGATTTCTGTAAATAGTCCTAGGGTATTATTGCACCAAGAAGAACGTTTAACATGTGACGTTTATATTATCAGTGATGCAAGTATTTCCAGAAGGCGACTTTATATTTCAACAGGACCATATAAGCAGTATGCTCCTCATAGGATCCAAAAGGATCCAAAACCACAATATAAATGTGCTTGAGTGGCCGAGTCTGAGTTCTAATTGGAACCCTATAGAAAACATGTGCGGAATATTTGTCAAAAGTATACAAAACCAACGTATATATTTCAAAACAGAGAGGAACTTTTGGCCGCTATGCGTACAGCTTAGAATCTTTGAAAAGGCGATTTCAGAAATTTATTTTTGTCTATGTCCAACCGCTTAAATAAAGTTATTTAAGTGAACGACGAGACGATTAAGTACGTAAGTAAGATTTTGTTTATTTATTTTTAGTCCAATAAACTCTGCTCCATTTCTTATTTAATGTCTTTATTGTATTTCTGTAACCAATTTTCATCATATTTGACAAGGAACTGACAAATGGAAAATAATGACGTTTGAAAGTGTTAATACCAGGTATACACTAGAGCGTTGTCAACTGAATTAAGAATAACATTGACGACTAGAGTGTATTGCTCGCGACTGTATTTCACTATCAGGTACATTTCCTAACTGTTAGGAAATGTTGACTTTTTCTTTAAGAAATTTTGTCAGGAATGTTAATATTTCCTAACGATTTGCGGAAATAATTGTAATGAAGCAGTATTCACTATCTCAACCAGCTCTGGAGGAGTCCCAGATATGGAAAATTCATCATCACTTATCATTTTACACTGTTTTGCTATCGAAAACACCAGCAGTTAAATTTATATGCGTCACGTTTGACAATTCAACATTAATACGTTTCCATAGTAACGCAACCAATTATATTACGAATTTCAAAACACCATTCATTTGTGAATAAAATTATTCGCGATTTTTTCAAAATTAATTAATATCTGTCGAATTTTAAACGATTTGCGGAAAAATAGTATGTTTACCTCGTAGGAAAAGCCACATTCCTGGACTCTGTGTTGCTAAGTCTCGGCTTGCGCCTCGACTTAGCAATCTTCACAGTCGTCCAGGAATGTTAGACTTTTTCTACTCAGTAAACAATATACTATTATTGTAATGCCCTATTTTCAAGCGGCTTGCAAAATGTAAATGGCAATTTGATATATTCCAAGCGGTTGATTCGTAATTAACTTATTAAAATGTATTCATAAGAATAAGTTGAATATCTTTACCTTTTATTTTCAAAACTGGTAATGTGGCTAAAGGTAAATCTACTGATCGTCTCATTTTTGTTACACCTGATATTTTGGAAAACGTGAATTAAATTGTTGAACAAAATATTAATCGTCTAACCCAGCGGTTCTCAAACGCCATGTCGCGACACATTGGTGTGGCGCGAATACATGTCAGGTGTGTCTTCTAATTTTCCGCAGATAAGATATCGTTCTACATTCTAGAATTTAAAAAAATTATCAGCCAAATCGTTTCTTGGAGTAGCCCAATTTACAAGCAATCGCCCATCATTACGTGATTATACTCATTTAAACATGTTTCATATAATAATAATGATATATTTTTTCAGTCAACTCTAAAACAAACGTTCCCTCATTCAGTCAATAATCTTCCTCAGAAAATCCTATTTTCTTGTGGCGTGTAAAGAAATTGTTGCTACTATGTTGGGATCGAAAACAGTTGAACAGTACCTCTGTCAAATGATATAGTTCATCAGCGCATTGTGAACATGTCACTTGATATTCAAAGTAATGATATAGAAAACTTATACAACATGCAATTTGCTCTACAGTTAGATGAAAGCACTGACATTTTCGCAAAAGCTCAATTATTAGCTTTTGTTAAATGCTTTTGTCTAGAACTGGAAACAACAACCACTGCAGCTGATATATTTGGGCGATTTCTTGCAAATTGGGCTACTTCAAATGAGTTGAATATAGAGGAAAGAAACAGATGAAGGAACACATAATAGGACACCTATTTAACCTGCTGTCGACAGTTTCTTTCAAGATAACGGATTTAAGTGGACGGATTGCATTACTATATGTACTGATGGCGTTGCTACAATGACAGGAAATATAAAGGGGTTTCTAACTTTTATGCCGAATAAAAACCCATCAGTAATAACTACTCATTGCTTTCTACATAGAGAGGCTTTAATGGTGAAAACTAATGTTTGAGAAATTCTGTAAATAAATACGTGCAGATCATAAAGTGTAGTTATTCCACAGCAAAATTCGTTGGCTTTCCAAAGGAAAAATACTAGTTCTAGAACATATAGACACACGAATTTTTTTTAACTAATGATAATAAGTTTTATATTACTGTGAATGTCTTAAAAACCCCGCTTGGTGTGCTGACTGGCGCACCTTTCCGATATTTTCAACAAATTTAATGCTTTTAATTCAAGTATGCAGGGACGACATAAAACTATCATATTATAAAGTAATAAACACAGCGCATTTTCGAAAAAACTTGACCTTTGAATCTCGGCTATCGGAGAGAACGATCTAACTGCTTTTCCATCTGTGGCTACCGCATCAAGTGTATTGAATGCAAAGGAAAAAGAAAAACAGATAAAGGAACACATAATAGGGTACCTATCTGACTTACAAGTAGGGTTATCTAAATACTTTCCCTCGATTCTCGACTACCGGCTGGGACTGGTTGATTGCACCTGACGAGGAAAACGTATCCAAAGCAGAATTAAACTGCTCCGAAAAAGAGCAATTTATCAAAATATCATCGGATACAGTCCTGAGACCGAAATTTAAATAAAATGCTCCCGATGTTTTTTGGATCTCAATCAGAAGAAAATATCCGGATATCGCGAATAAAGCAATATCTCTGTTACTACCCTTCTCAACGTCCTACTTGTGCAAATCTGGATTTTCTAAATATTGAAGAATATAAAATATGCGGCGAGATGAGAGTGTACTTGTCAAGAGTTTATTTGCGCACAGATATACTTTGCAAAAATCGCCAGGGACAAGTATCACTCATTATAAATTTTATATTTTTTTATATTTCTGATATGAATGGTTATGTTTTATGTTTCTTCTTAAGAGTCATAAGTTTCTTTTATCTTTATGTTTTTCTATTTAAGAGTCTTGCGTAATAAATTTTAAAATTTGTATCTCATAGTCGTTCCATAATAAAGAAAAGTATGGTATGTACTTTACGTGTTTGCTTTTTTGCATCTAGGTAAAAAACATAGAGGTTTCGTGAAAGTTTGGACCGTACTTTGGTGTGCCCCAAAGGAAAAAAGGTAGAGAACCGCTGGTCTAACACAACTAATAGGTAAGCTCCACTTAACAATTCATCTATTCTTTCAACAGGGTTGGCCATTTAAAGCGCCGGTTTTGATATCAGTTAACATTGATTTGTTAGTATGTAATCCTAACCTAATGTCATTCATATTTATATGAAATCTTCTAACCTAAAAAGATAAATATAAAGCGAATGATTAATGATCAATTACTTAAGGTTGCCAAATTAAATATTTGCTTCAGTCGTTTATCTTCTGGTAATGTAGAAGACCTGGTTGTACACAGTGGTAATAAGACCAAAGATTACCTATGGGACAGTGTGCCCCAAAGGAAAAAAGGTTGAAAACCGCTGGTCTAACACAACTAATAGGTAAGCTCCACTTAACAATTCATCTATTCTTTCAACAGGGTTGGCCATTTAAAGCGCCGGTTTGTGAATTCATGTTAAAAATACAATATCAGCGGTTTAATAATTTAGGTTTTCGAAGTGAGAGCCTCTACAAAAAATAACATATCTCAGCCTTTTTTCAAATTCTACAAACTGCCTGAAATGTGGTGTGCAGAATTACTTATATTCTCAGCCGTATCATCATTTGAAAATCATTCAGGGTTTGTGGAGAATCGTAGTAAACCGAACCTTTTGATGATCCCACAAGTAAAAGTCGCAAGGATTTAGGTCACGACTAGATGGTGGCCATGGTATCTCTCTGCCTGTAAACTCTAGAGCGTCCAGAACGATAATTCTGTTGGGGAAACGTTCTTCTAAAAATTGTAAAACTGGTGCCGTACGATGCGTACGAGGTCCATCTAATACAAACCATGCCATGCCATCATATCTAATCCCTGAACTACAGGATAAAGGACTCATCAAGCACTTGACAAAATTTTTGCGAAGTAACTGTTCTATTTAAAATTACAGGACCGATAATTCCTGCCGACGAGATAGCACACCATACACTCAGCCGTTGGGGATGAAGTGAACGAACAATTGCTAGATGTGGATTTTCTGTTCCACAATATCTCCAATTTTGTTTGTTCACATAGCCGGATAGATCAAAATGTGCCTTACCCGACCACCACACTCGCCCAATTGACAAGTTGTCATTTTCAATGCGTTCGATCGTAATATTTGCAATCTCGTGTCGTCGCTCCATATCAAACAGTCTTAACAGTTGGTTAATTTGAATTTTATATGATTTCATCTTTAGGTCTTACTTTAGGATACGCCTTAGTGTAGTACCAGGTACTGCAAGTTCTTGGAAAGTTTTTGAGGTCGATGTTGAAGGTTGAGCTGCAAAGCGCTCCCGTACTCATTCTATGGTTATCGATCGCAGTTGATCTTTCATTTGCTGTAGATGCCGTTGCTTCGAATCTCTCTTGAATCCTAGAAATTGTCGGATTAGCAAAAATAAAACGATAACGAATAACTACTTTGTTAGTCTCCAAAATTTGTCTTTTTTTTTACATTTTTATGGTATTTTCCGTTTGTGCGTTAGGTAGTTCTCCCAAATAGAGTGGGCAACTGTCTTGCCGTAACTTACAAATAATTCCCCATTTCTATAACAAAATTTAATTAATTCCGCACGCTTCCACACTTGGATACGACGCCATCTTGAAAACTGATGGTGCAAATTTTCACACACTTATTGGGCAACCATAGTGGGTCTGGTACTATACAGGACAAAAATTATACTTATTGCTATTTATAATAATAATATACGTCCCGTCGAGCTTATAAGCCAAATATTTTAAGAATTTCCGCTACAGGCGTTCAATAGAAAGCTTATGAGAAACGTAGTAAGGAGACCAGACTGAAGAAGCATATTCCAAACGAATGCAAAGAAAAGCGGTTTAAGTATATCAGGATTAGTGAAGTACTTGAACGTATCGGATTGTGTTATGAATGCATTATGTGTTACATAAGAAGAAGGGGTTGAATTTTGCCTTCACGTAAATGAAATACAGCAACATTTAGCAAAATTAATTTTTAATTTTTTAGAGAAGCACCAATGAGTCAAACGATCAAGATTTTGTTGAAAAAATACAGAGTCAAGCTCTGACGTGACGGAATTCTAAAATCGTCAGCGTATGCAAGTATACGACACTCAATACAATCGAGAAGGTCATAATGAACATAGTTTTCTAAATATTGAAGAATATAAAATATAGTTTGATCGATTTGATACAATGCAATTAAATTAGGGAAATCGGTACCCATTCCAAAGTTACCAAACCTCGCCAATAATATTCCGTGGTCGATAGAATCGAAGGCAGCTGACAAGTCAGTGTAAATCACGTCCACCTGCTCCCGCCTGTCCAAACACTCACTGATATATTGGGTGATAGAAACAAGGTTGGTCCCCGTTGATCAACCAGCAAGAAACAACCCATGTTGGTAAGGAGATAAGTACAATATGATAATTTATATTTACCCTCTAGCAAGCCATGAAATTATTTCTTGAAAATATCGTGTTGGTAGTGACAAATAAAATACATCTGTCATTATGTGTATGTTCTGATAAATAAAACTCATCTGTCATTAAGGTATTTATTAATTGACACTTAAAAATGTTTACAATAAATCATAAAGTTTTTCTGATCGAATCATACTTTAGGAATGGTGTAAAATTAGAAAATGGAGAATGGTCGTACTCCTTGCAGCCTTGTATAGAAGAATTTCGGGCAGAATTTCCAAATTTTCCAACAACATATGACAGTTTGCGGCAATTAATTCAAAAGTCAGTGGTTAAATTCCGTGAAACAGGGTCTGTGTCTCGAAAACCAGGTGCTGGTAGACCACTAAAGCGGACAGTTGAAAATATAGCAGATGTTGAGGGACGAATAAATCGATCACCTAAGAAATCGATTCGTAAGCTTTCACAAAAAACACAACTGTCATATGGGACCTGCCAGAGAATCCTTAAAAAAGACTTACAAAAATTTCCATACAAATTTCATTGCGTGCAAGAGCTTTTACCAATCGATCATGTAACCAGAGTTAATTACTGTCAGTGGTTCTTAGGTACGATTAATAACGATGACGTTCTTGACAAATCCTTCTGGTCCGATGAAGCATGGTTTCATTTATCAGGATATATAAATAAACAAAGAATGCGCATCTGGTCTAGTGAAAATCAACATGAAATTCTTGAAACACCCTTGCATTCACAAATAATAAGCGTTTGGCTTGCTGTTTCTCGTAGACGGATTATTGGTCCAATATTCTTTAATAATACGATAAATGCAGAACGATATCGTAATAATTTATTGCTACCATTTGTAAATTACATGATGATGAGCTCCGCGAGGGATATTTCCAGCAAGATAATGCAACAGCCCATAAGACAAGAGAAACGATGGAATTATTGCATGAATTCTTTGATAATCGAATAGTAGACTTTCCACAACGATCTCCGGATTTAACAATTATGGACTATTTCATTTATCCACATCTAAAAAATAGAGTATTTACGAATCGTCCACATACAATTGAAGAACTTACTAATGCTATCCGAAATGTCTGTGAGGAAATTACACCATATAATTTAAGGAATGCCTTCAATAATATGAGACGAAGAGTTGCGCTATGCATAGAAAATGAAGGAGCTCACTTTGAACATTTATTGTAGCTGTTTTTATTATTAAACTTTTTATTTTTTCAACTGAAACGTTTGTATGTAATTATTTGTCAAAATGACAAAACCTAATCTGTCATCAGTATAAAATAACCTATATCACACACGCTGCAAAATAAGTTAACTTAAATTATGGTACCAACTTAAGTTTAAAAAAGAAAAATGTCATTGCCTTCTAGAGGGTAGAAATATATGATCATATGGTATTTACGAACATTTGCAAAGTCTGACAATATTGCTATGGATCTATAATTATTTATGATTGATTCGTCACCCTTTTTGAAAATTGAGCTAATTTGGGCACGTTTCCACAAATTAGGAATGATTGCAGATGTAATAGAGAGATGTAATAGAGGGATTATTTATAGATAATGTTATGATCTTTGTTAACGGTTTAGCAAGACCAAATCTGGCATAACGTACCAATATACTTGGAGCAGAGTCATCACCAGCTGTAAAATTACATGGAATCAAAGCCATAATTTTTTACAATTCCTCACCAGTAAATAGGTAAAAGACGGAAAGGCAATCTGTCGGAATGAGAATCAAACTCATCGAACGTAGAGCTTGGAATTTGAGTTTATATAAGTGCATTTTTAAAACCGCCGCATAAAATGACCAACCCCGTACATGCGTTGTAGAATGTTGTTATGAATCCTTTCGTAAGTTCATTAGAAAGCAACTACATTTACATATAAATTTTCAATTGTAAGAATTGACTTAAAATTTACCCACCTGATTTTTCTAAATTGAATCCAGTTTTGTTAGTGGTAATAACATTGATCAGTAAAATATTAGGAGTACCTTCCGTTGCAACAATAAAGCATAGTTTTACCTGTCTGCTATGTTAATTCGCATAATTATAGAACTTAGTCGGCAGATAATCCACACAATTTAATCGAAGTACCAGTGCTTCTAGTTAAAATTGGTGTTTGAGTGGCAATCTCAAGACAAAAAATTGCAAATGTGCAATTTATAACGAGTTCAGTATTATTTGCTAATAGGAAGGAACGTTATGAATATTTTTTTTGGTTAATAAGACTATTATTTACAATATAGATTAGTAAAATTTAGTTCAACTACCGTTTTGTGTAAATCTCACTTTTGATATCAGTTAACATTGATTTGTTAGTATGTAATCCTAACCTAATGTCATTCATATTTATATGAAATCTTCTAACCTAAAAAGATAAATATAAAGCGAATGATTAATGATCAATTACTTAAGGTTGCCAAATTAAATATTTGCTTCAATCGTTTATCTTCTGGTAATGTAGAAGACCTGGTTGTACACAGTGGTAATAAGACCAAAGATTACCTATGGGACAGTTGTCTAGTGGAAGAGAGCAGAACTAACATCAGCGGTAAGGCTCTTCATGACTCTTCCGTGACAAGGCTGTGTTGGAAGTCACAGGAGCCATGAACAGCGCGAAAACCGCTTTCATGGTGGCCACTGTAGATCTTCCTCCGCTGATACTACCCGTGAAAGTGGAGAACGTGGCTGCGATCCTAGGACTAAACGTAAATTGCTTATGGTGTACTAGCAATGTAGTTGGGGCTATACATATATCTCTCGAATACTATATTAGAGAAACGGGTATTATGAATTCCGGCACCTAATATATTGTTTATAATTTAGCTGAATATGTCTATACTGACCAGGGAACAGGCAAAGTCACCAAGGCGAATGGGGCACCGGCACCTGGTTCATTAATGGATCGCAATCCGATCATAGCACAGGTCTAGATAACTGTGGAATGTGCCTTGGAAGGAAGAAATCACTGACTCTGGGGAAGTACACCAAGGTTTTTCCAGGCTGCATTGTTTGCAGTCGCAGCTAGCGCAGAGGAAATACGGGAAGTTGGCTGTGCAAATAGAAAAGTTAACATAATGACTGGTAGTCAGGCAACTATTAAAGCCATTATGAACCCAATTACTAAGTTTAAACTGGTGAAACATTACAAGCAGGTTCTCAACAGACGGGAACAAGGCAACAATGTATCACTGATATTGAAGACAAGATCTGAGGAGATTAAAGGCAATGGAATGACGTCTCAAAGGTGTACTACAAAGGTGAAAAGGATTCCGCTAGAATGGAGATCTGGTTATGACTAGACAAAGAGCATAAAAAGAAACGGAGATTAACGCAAGGTCAGCTCAGCACTAAGACACTTCTAGTAAAGAAATTAAAACTACCACCGACTAGATAATTAGATATTGTCCTTTAAACAAGCATCTATACAGCGTGGGCTTGGTTAACAAGCCCTTGTGTAGGAGATGTGAAAAACAGTACTCTTCATGTCTGACATACTTGTTAGGAACTGAAGAGACTCAAACAGAAACATTTCGCAAAAGATTTATTGGATGCTACGAAGTTACTCAAATCTCCGTTGAAGAAGATAGTTGCTTTTATCGAGTACACAAGTCTAACAACACAAGAGTGAAATTTGGATGGTCCAAAGAGCATTGTGCTAAAGAATTAGAAGAAAATGGGTCCATTGTAGCACGTAATACGTATCTGCATAGCTAGATGGCAATTTTTATTCAAACATGTACATGTATTGTGTTCTCTACACCCGAATTTTAATAGTATTTTTATATTATCCAAAAATGTTTTCCGTTTGTACGTGAATAATGAGATTGTACTCACCTTTCTCAGTATATCACAAATTATTTTTGTCAAATGAAAATATTAATAGCATTTATTACCCTACGTATTTTTCGAAATAACGCATTTCCTTTAAAACTATTTTATTTTTTAAAGTTTTTTCAAAGAATGTTCATATACAGTACATATTATAAAATATCAGAATAATTGAAACATACATGAGTAGGTAAACCCCACCAGTTTTGTATAATACAAAGGTATTTTTAATAATATAAAATATTATTAAAAATCTGGTGTGAAGAACACAAATACAGGTTCACTATTAATATTTTTGTGAACGTGTCCGAACATATCTCTCCCCAGAGACGTAGATACGTATTTCGCCTTTCTACAGGCTCATCGGTACGCCCCTGCTGGAGAAAAAATATTTCCAGACACATTCACAAAAATAGAACCACATCGCCACATCACAGAAATTATCCAGACCGGGCGTAGAAGTAAATTCAGCGCTGCCTGTTGTCAGACAGCTGAAGTACCTCGCCCCGTCCACATAACCAATGTGGTGAAGTAACGACGCCTTTCCAAAGGTGGCACAGTCATCCCTCTAGAAACTGCATTTTGTTTGTGTCTTCACCCATACTACGGACTAACCGCATGTGTAATGTATCAGAATAATTGAAACATACATGAGTAGGTGAACCCCACCAGTTTTGTATAATACAAAGGTATTTTGAATAATATAAAATATTATTAAAAATCTGGTGTGAAGAACACAAATACAGGTTCACTATTAATATTTTTGTGAACGTGTCTGAACATATCTTCCCCCAGAGACGTAGATACGTATTTCGCCTTTCTACAGGTTCATCGGTACGCCCCTGCTGGAGAAAGAATATTTCCAGACACATTCACAAAAAAGGACCAGATCGCCACATCACAGAAATTAACCAGACCGGGCGTAGAAGTAAATTCAGAGCTGCCTGTTGTCAGACAGCCGAAGTACCTCGCCCCGTCCACATAACCAATGTGAAGTAACGACGCCTTTCCAAAGGT
This sequence comes from Melolontha melolontha, assembly GCA_935421215.2. NCBI lineage: Eukaryota > Metazoa > Arthropoda > Insecta > Coleoptera > Scarabaeidae > Melolontha > Melolontha melolontha. Next base: position 99,265,184 of record OW285236.1, on the reverse strand, counting down.
GGCACAGTCATCCCTCTAGAAACTGCATTTTGTTTGTGTCTTCCCTCATACTACGGACTAACCGCATGTGTAATGTATCAGAATAATTGAAACATACATGAGTAGGTAAACCCCACCAGTTTTGTATAATACAAAGGTATTTTGAATAATATAAAATAGTATTAAAAATCTGGTGTGAAGAACACAAATACAGGTTCACTATTAATATTTTTGTGAACGTGTCTGAACATATCTCTCCCCAGAGACGTAGATACGTATTTCGCCTTTCTACAGGTTCATCGGTACGCCCCTGCTGGAGAATGAATATTTCCAGACACATTCACAAAAAAGAACCACATCGCCACATCACAGAAATTAACCAGATCGGGCGTAGAAGTAAATTCAGGAAAGGCGAAATACGTATCTACGTCTTTTAGAGGGTGCATGCCTACAGCAAGGGACAAATCTCTGCTTTTTAACATTCTTATGAACTCTTTACAGACATTATTAAAAATTGTCGTGCGTGGCGTTATGCAAATGAGTTCGAAATTATACAGAAAGTTTAACGGACAAACTTTCCTGAGCCAATATCATGTAAAAAGTAGCTGATTTGAATGTACACTTTAAGTTTTGCTTTCAATTCTCTGCCTATATGCTGTAATAATAGGATCGCAGTAACACAGAGAAATATTTCATCTAGTTATGGGGTATTAATTTCAAGAAATTACTTCTCAATGATAAATTTTGTTTCTTTATTGGTACGTAGAGACTACCAATTTAATTTTGAGTACACTATCCTTTACAAAATATACCATAGTTAATTGATCCTCATTAAAAGAAATTACGTCATCATTGAGTGGGTGTGTACATCGAGCAAAAGTTCAATGTTTTAAGATTTTCGCAAAATTAGAAATTTCTGCTCATAATTAAAGTTGGAAATTATATGCACACGGAAACTGTATTATATGCACATATATGTTTCCAAAATTCAATGAAAAATGCAGCACTTTTATTAAAATATGTAAAGTTTAAATGATAGTTACACAACTAAATTATTGTCAAAATATTAAATAATGTCAATATAGAGATACCATGAATATAAATATGTATTTTATTCGAATTTTACAAAATACATGTATGTATAATAATAATAATAAGAAGAAGAATAAGTAAGCAAAACAATGTAACTTTTTATTTATATTTGCTCTTGTATTGTAAATAGTAAACATTTACAATTAAATGCTTTTCTAAATTCTCAACTAAAAATGATCTGCGATCCGTCAATAATAAATAGCTTGTATGCTGAAAACCTTCGCCCAACGTCAACTGATGTAATTGGTACATACTTATATTTGCATGTAATTGATGGACTCATCTCAATAGTTTCATCGTAGTTGCCTTGCAATACACTGGATATTCTACTAAGCTGATTAAACCCCTCGTTTTTCTCTAAAACTTGTGTTAATTTCATTTTTAACCGCTCTCCTATTGTACCTCTCACATCATAAATTTTATTCTTTAAACTTTGAATCAATTCTATCGATTCACTGATTTAAACGACTTGAGTTTCAAGTTTTCGTATTGTTTTACTAATAAAACCATAGTTTGCTTTGATAAAAGCTCTTGGCTAATTTGCAGTTTATTTAGTATATCTTTACAATTTGCAATTGCCATCGAGTCATTTGAAAAAGAAGAATCAATTCTTTTATCTGTTCAAAGGTATCTTCATAAAATACAACAGCTTGAAGCCACGTACCCAATCTTGTTATTATGGGTTGTTGAGGTAGTGCCAAATCGGGTAACTTGATCCCTCAGCGGTGCTTTAATAAATACTTTCTTCGTCAAATTGATCAATGAATTAATATCTGGAAATATAAGCTTACAATTTTACTGCAATACTTACAAAACACTGCCATTATCTACACAAAATTCAGGATAATCTTTTGTGCAGATCGACACATGTGAATATGATTTCGACATATCGAAAATAACAAAGTAAAATTACGTGTACATATACTTTTGAGAACTAACTAAACTCAACTGCCGATATGACTGACCTATTATTATAGGTCAACCTCGTTGCTCGTAGATTCACTAGAACTTCCCCAACTTGATAAACACAAATCGGGCAATTCCTGCTGTACAGAAATGCCCTTGCGGACTGTTAGTGTAATTTATATATGATGAATAAATGATTTTATATATTTTTTACGGTGCACTGTAGAAATAACTAAATGCATTATTTTTATGTGATCCGTATAGATCTTCAAGAATTTTGGTAAACATATAAATAAAAAATATGTATTTTCATATAATTCCAGCTTTACTCATAATAGTCATAATATACAAGAAGGTTTAATTATAAATTAAATTAGTATTCTTGGGTGTATAGAAACTTTTGATTTTAGTTTTAACATGTAATTACACTACATAAAAAAAATAGAAAATTTAATGTTTTGAAGGCAAATTCACATACTTTCCCAAAAATTTAAATTTGCTTTCCTGTTACTTTATTTTTGGCAAAATACTGTGGACGATTTCTAACTATAGTTTACAACCAATATTCTGTTTGTATTCGGTGTTCTTATCATTTATTATGCTTATAGTTAATGGATGTTGTAAATACCGACAAGAAAATAATTTGACGAAAACATTCTAATAACGTATTTATCATTATGTACAATAGACGCGTGTTTGATTTACATTTTTCTCCGTTATCATTGAATTCGAAAAACAAATACAATGTTTAGTAGTTGTTCTTTACAAAAATAATTCTTGCGATAAAGTTAGTTGACATTGTTTGATTAAGGATCTGTACCGCTCAGTTAGAGATTTACTATTAACATTTAAACACTTCTTGAATCGTTGATAATGTTATTTGAAATGGATTAATGTGTATTCTAATAAAATTAATAACATATATCTCCTACTTACTGGAAAGAAAGGTAACCCACTTGATAGATATTTGCCCATGCATTAGGTATTTTCAAAGAGCTGAAAGAACATCTTAATTACGAGACTCAATTCACGGTACTGTAATTTTTAGATAGAGGGCGCTAGAATAATCGAGATGAATATGTTTTTGACACTGATAACTCTAACAAAGTTAAATACAAAATTTCTAGTAAATATGTCAGATAGTTATTGTTTCACTCACTTCGAAAGGATATAAGTTCATAGTTTATTGTGATTACATAGAAAAAAATTAAATAAATTTCGTGTGTTGATAAAACACGACGTATTATGTGGATAAACTTACATTCAAAAAATCGGAGGAATGTTAAAAACTATTAAGGGAATTCTTCTACCTTGCGCATGGAATGTCGCTATACTTCGATGACCATATAAGCACGGATGACGTTGATTGTCCAGCTCCTTCATTTAATGTGACAACTGAGGAAATTAAGTCCCTGATATGCTGGTGAAATATCGCCAATTTAAGATGTGTAAACTAGCTCAGGTTGTATAAACATCCTACTGAACGTGTATTCTGCATTAATATTGGGGTATGAAAAACTTATCGGTAAAATGAGAGCTGCATCTACTGTCAGAAGCCAAAAAATCGCATGACAATTTCAAGCAACATTGGAATATATGCAAGTGCAATACATGTGAATTTTTGCAGCGTTTTATAACTGAACGAAACATGGATCTACCACTTTACGTCGTAAACATAAGAATACTCTAAACGATGGACTTTTGTTGATGAACGAGCAACAAGGAACGCAAAAGTGGAAACATCTGCGAGGAAGGTTATAGTTACGGTTTTCTAAGATTCGCATGGCATTATTAATGTCGATTATTTGAAAAGAAGAAGAATGATTATAGGACTATAGGATCATAGGATGATTTCAATGCTTAACTAAAGAAAAAACGGTCACATTCAGCGAAGAATAGATTTACCGTGATAATAGATAACCTCATTTACCTGCAATAGTAAATGCTAAATTGGTCGAAATACATTTGGACATGTTCTTCCATTCATCTGCCCCCTGTTTTTTTTTCTATCCTCGAACCTAAAGAAATTGCTCAGAGGACGAAGATTTTTATCACGATCTGCGTCTGTAGAACTAGACATATATAAGGAAATGGTGCCCCAGATGTTTCGCAATGATTTGAAGCTTGAAGTTGACACTCACGACAGAGAAAAAGAGTTGCCTTTGTCGATTTGCTAGAATTTCGTTGAACACGAAGGGTAAGCTTTGGTATAAACCATTGTTTCGGGAAACGAAAGTTGGGGGTTCTACTATGACCCCGGAACTTGGAGACAAGGTAAGCAGTGGTTAGAGGAGGAAGGAAAGCGTCCGATAAAAGCTAGAATATCACCATGTAGGGCTGTTAACAGTGCCTTTTACCTTAATGTGCTACAGCGTTTGTGTGCTAGAGTTGCTCGGGTAAGACCAGAATTCCCCAATAATGGATGGATTCTGCATCATAATAACGCCCCTGGCCATACAGCGTTCGTGGTGCAGCAATTGTTAACGAAAAAATTATTCCAGTGTTCTCCCACCAGCCTTATATTTCGGATCTGACTCCTGCAGTCTCGTTTATTCATGTTGTTAGATCTCTTCTCTATTTCAATAGCTTTTCGTGTAACTCGTTGAAAAGTTTTCACTTGTAGGTTTTTTCTCATTTTGTTCGATTAAATAAAAATCACATTTCAATGAGATTGTATTCCACCCGAAATTGTAGGAGACTGTAACAAAACATCTGCCGCTTGAAATACCAACGGTTTGAAGAGATGAAATCGAATGCCGAAAATTGGGATGTTTTTATTAAGTAATTCGAATCAGTTGAACATATAGAAATATGTGACTGTAAACCTCCATTTAGGAGGTCTTGGAATTTTTAGAGAGAAAGAAAAAGAAAGAGATGATTATTTTTTATTTAATTTCTCTATATAAACATAGCCCGCTTAGAGTTGTAGGCACGGCTGCTTAAAATCTTCTTCTGAGACTCAAAATGCTTGTGACATTTCATTGTTTGTGCCCTTAAGACAATCTACTTTTAGTGCAACTTAAATGTTGAAAAATTGTTTTCAATATTTTGTTGAAAAGTCTGTCGAAGTTAAATTCCAGGAATGCAGTGGGTAGTTAACTATTGACACATTTCTTGGCTAGAAATTTGAAAGTAAAATTGATGCAACGGTGCGTTATCATAAAGAAGGAATCAATCATAACAGCATCACACAGAAGTCCATGAACGGTTCCTACATTGATATTAAGTCGCTCTGAAACGGTAAGAGGACGAATAAAGAGCATAGGTTTGAAGCTTGTAGACCTGCCACGGGTCCCACTTAAACTGCAGCTCACAAGCGAGATAGTCGGCAACATATTAATAGGATTATTGAAGAATGGAGACATGTGTTATTCATTTACGAATCAAAGTTTTACCTATTTACCAATGATCGACGGGAAAAAGTTTGGAGAATGTCATTTGAGCTATTCATGCAATGCTCCGTCAGAGGAATTAACAGATTTGGTGGAGAATCCGTTATGGTATGAGGAGGTATAAGTTTGGATGAACGTACGAATCCTCCCACCGCTCCCCAGGGGACAGAACCGCCCCCGCTGCGAACCAATGGTTTATAGCATCACAGATTATACAGATGTGTGACTTGTGGTCGGCACCTTTGATGTTCTTGTACCAGATTTTAAGTTTGCGCATTGTTTCTATAATTCCTCCACTCATATTAACAGAGCCTAACTAAGACATTAATCAGAACCGACGTAAGGACGTATTTATATATGAATATACGATATGTATTTGTATGATATAAATATAGGTTTTATAGTAGAAGTAGTAAAAAAATTAGCTCTTATTTATTCTGTACATTTAAACGAAAATTTTAAAACAAATTCACGATTTTTTATAATTTACAAAATTACATGTGATTGCATATTTGAAATACATGAATTTAAATTAAATTTGCATTTTAGAAAGTGTATTTTAAGAATTTCCAGACAAAATATTGTACATTTAAAAGGAAACATTCAATTAGCTAATTAATACTTAATTTAATAAAAACTGGATTTAAATACATGAATTCCTTTTCTATTAAATATTCCAACAATACCGATATCTATCATATACAAATTCTTTATGGCCATAATAAATTTATAAGAATCTGTAATTACATAATCAGAAAGTTCTTTAAGAAAACACAATAATGTTCAATTATTACGTTTACGTTATGGTCAGTATTTTTCGTTTTTTGGTTTCATGAAATTCATATGGAATTTATTTATATATTCATAAGACGTTCTGAATTCGAAGTTCTATCTTGATTAAAAAACTAAGCACCATAATCATAGTATAAAAATGACGGTAGCTTACCATTGTATTTTAATAATTATAAAATATTTAAATAGAAATAATGTTTTTTTGTTGAACATTTTATTAACATAGTGCTACATATATTCTAATTTTCTTAATCTATAATGTTTTACAGTTGTAACCACGTCTTTAATTTAAAATTTTAAATGAAAAACTTAAACACGCATTGTATTCCGTATTATTGGAACACAATCGAACACAACAATATTTCCAAGCAATCCTTAAAAAAAATTACAAAAGAAAAACTATTAGAATAGTAAATTTACTAGTATAACAATTATAATTGTTATACTAGTATATATATATTTAAGTCATAAATAATTATTTATTACTTAAATATATATATATATATATATATATATATATATATATATATATATATATATATGTATACTATTTAAACAATAAATAATAATTATAAAAGTCCGCGAAAAATACAAAAGTACTACCAAAATTTATAATAAAAACAAAAACCACTCTCACATCCAAAAGAAAACGTTTGAAGTAAATATTTCTACGGGAACATACAAGAGCATCAACAGCGTCTAACAAACTGAAATACGCATGTTCCAAAACGGCGCACGAACTTTGTACTTCTTCCGCGCAAAGACTATTAAAAATAAAATATTAACATGAAAATTGGCCAAGTGATCCATCTGTATAATCTGTGATAACATCTTAAAAACAGCTTGTGATATATGCCAGTTTTTATTCTTTGTCTGTTTTAAAGATAATTTAGTTTAATTTCCGCCTAAATTATTACTAATTTTTACACTATTTAATTATAGTCTATCAAGAAAGGCACCGGCATAATTGAGGTGTGAAACGGTTACAAATAAAAAACCGTCCTCAGTTGTGGTTTACCAGTTCTTGAGAAAGGACGCGTATTTCTTAATAATGCTTAATAAATCGTTCTTGGTTAACTCTAAATAATGAAATTATTCACAAAATTATACGTTTGGAGTTGCTTCGCCAAAGAAGGATTCGATAGCATACATTTGTTTATGAATTTACCAAATAATGGTAAAAATTTACTAAAGGCATTACTACCCATCCACACAAAAATGAATTGAGGCAAATAGCCAGCAAATATTCTCCAAGAGGTCAATGAGTATAATGAATCAAAGCATCGAAATCGGTTGTGTACTCAGTGAAAAGCGAAAATCATATCGACCTGTTGGAATAGCGATCACAACGTTTTAACGATATGGAGAATGTTTGTGAAGTTTCTTCTGAAAAGTTTATTCTAAAAGAAACTTATATAATAATTATGTCGACAAAATCGCTTAATATAGCGCGATTACGCCGTACATTTCATAGAAACAAAGATGCAACGCGATAATCAACGATGGGGTAATCTATTGATAATAATTAGAGTGGACCAATTCGGAGCGAAAGCAGAGGCGTGACTAACGAATTGGTTCCCGCATGCGAAACATTATTAATATCTAGAGATATACTATCACGAACGGTGCTGTTATTATGTTAGATACAAAAAAAAATGTAAGACGGTTTTTCTAGATTATGAAACGTTCTCGATGATACGTATAAAAAATAAAATCTAAAATGTATGTAATTAGATGATTAAAAAAAAAACTTACCGTCTTATTCGTTTTCCGTGACTTGAAAATCTGGAGAAGCGCGATGAAATATTGTTAACATAAGGTCTCCAAAGTTATTTCTCGAAAACGCGTCCGCCGTGAGGAAAATATGTGCTTGTATAAAGAAAACGATCGCTCCACATCTAGTGATATAATGTTTGCATAATTAAAATAATCTTTGAAACAACTTAACACATCTGTAGACGAACCTTCACAAATTTGTCTAAGTCTGGCAAAATCTAAATCTTTATCTAAAACACTTTCAAACTTAAAATACACTCATTTCTTGCGTCTTCTAACGAACATAGCTGTGCGTGTGTATCTTTCACAACTAGCACTGATTTCTGTAGCGATAGTGAAGAATTTTGTAGGTTTTCTAATGCTTGCACTATTCCGAAGTAATTGTTGTGAATAGTTTGTAAATCACTTTTAATCTGACTATTTTGAAATTTTTTCCGACTTTCTTCGATAGCGGCACAATCTTTCGGATTTAATAATAAAACCACTTTTTTTACATCCTCAAAATATTTATGATAGTAAAATGCCGCTCGTAGCCATGTTCCCCATCCTGTCAGAATCGGCTGTGGTGGATCAGGGGTATGGGGATACAATTCGTGAAATTTCCGAATACGTTTTGGAGATTTCAGGAATACTGCCTTTGAACTCGATATTAACGCATCTACATTTGGGTAACATTTACGGATCCGTTCTGCTACAAGGTGTAGGGCATGGATTTTACATGTAATATGTAAAAAGTTACAACACTGTTCCTTAAGAGACCGACCTACAGAAAGCATGCTTGCGGCACCATCTGTCACAAACATTAGGATTTGATCTCTGGAAATTTCAAATTTTTCCAATGTACATAACACCACTTTTGAAATTACCCGCGCAGTACATTCTTCTATTTGTCTGCTAGCTAATAAAATTGAGGATGGCGATTGATTGGGTTCCAATTTACGCACCATAACATTAAGTACAAATCTTTTTTTGCTATCAGTTGTTTCATCCACACTCAACCACACTTTTTTATTTTTCAGATCAGCCTTAATTTTATTTTCTAAATGTACACGAACAGATTTTAAATAACGTAGTAAGTGGGTGCAGCTCGGTAATTCTACATTACCATATTTTTCAAGAAATGAAATAAATGAATCATTGCGTAACAAAGTAAACGGCAAATTACACACAACCATCATTGTACACAAATCAAATAAGAACACTTCGTATTTTGTATCGGCACCAGTGTCTCTATCTTTATGTCTTGCGCTATGCACGTGGCGTTGCAAATTTGATTTTGTTAAATGGTTTATATATATATATATATATATATATATATATATATATATATATTGCACACTAAACATTTTACATTTACCCCATTGTAAGATAAACTAGGATGGTTCTCAATAAACCTATCAACCTGTCAAACCTCAATTGACCTATTTGATGATAGCTGTTTTTTTTACTGTACGCTCCTTCAACATTATTAAATACACAGAATACACTTTCCTGCTGCTATTATACGTGTACACACGATGACCGTGAACAACATACTAAGTAATCGTATGTGCGATGGGGCACGCGGGAACCAATTCGTTAGTTACGCCTCTGCTTTCGCTCCGGATTGGTCCACTCTAATAATAATAGTACTACTAATTTTAGAGTGCATTCTTGTTTTTTTTTAAGATTTCTTTATAATAAATAGTTTTGCAATTATGGCCCTTTCGTTGTTTAACACATGTTATTGTATATATTTTTGTATGACTTAAAAATAATACTACAAATTCAAGGATTATTATCGTATAAAACCACAGATAATTTTGTCTTTTAGTTCTTTTAATTAAACTATAAAAATTCAGACATTCTACGTAAATAACCGCCATAAGGGTAAAAGTAAATTAATTTATACTATTTAACAACTGCTTCATTTTTTTATTAATTTTATTTTACTCAATAAATTTAGCTAACCATGCAAGAAGATATCTTAAACTGAAACTAACATGGATATTTGAAAATTTGCCAATGTTGTCCAAAGAACATTCTGTTTGTCATCACGCTCATAAAATTAAGCTTACATATTCTAGGTTTTTTGATATGTATATTTAAATATAAAATAGAAGTTAATCTATAATTCAAAAACATTTTCGTGTTTAATGTTTTGACAGTTCCTTCAAGATGTTTATACAGTGGGTATAACAGAAAATATCGCATGTAAGTTGTACTTGTTACGGCTTTTAGTATTACTAAATTATAACAAATTAAAATATGGATTTATTCCACGTTGTAATGCCAAAAATAATACGATTAAATGTATTATAAAAGTAGTATGAATCCCAGGCTTTATGAGCTCTTTAAAGAAGATTAATTTCCAAACAATTATACTCTATTCATCATTGTTTTATTTTAATTATATAAAAAGTGTAAAATTCAAAATTTTAAATTTTAAGTTCTAATTAACATCTAAACCTTAATAATTTAATAATGATAAAAATCTGAACAAATCTCTTCAAAAGTCTTATCCTTTTCTATTAATTGTCACTGCCTGGACAACCTTTTTACATGTATTCCTTATTTCAAAAATTATTTCAGTACACAATCTTTATTATTCGCCCCGTTTAGTAAATTTAATTCTTCAACAGCAATTCAAATTAATAACCCTTTATAAATCCATTTCATTTAGATTTCTTCTCTTTTGATAAATAACATAACATTTAAAGAATTTGTAATTTGTAATCACTTATATCACAGTATTATATTTTATAATACAGTAGAACCCCAGTTATCCGAGGTAACGTGGGGGGCACCCTCCTCGGTTAACTGAAAACTCGGGTAATACGGATTTATTTTTTATTCATTCAAAATATAAACACCAATACTTTAAACGATTTATAAATGTTTTAAACATGTAAATAAGTACATACATACATTATATCGTAAAACAGTAAAATAGTTCTATGCACTTCTACGAGATGCATTCAAGTTCTAAGGCCTCCGATTTTTTTTCTCGACTGGAAATAGATAGAAGCATGGGCATTGTTTTAAAATGAGCGTGCGTTTGTTGTCAATACGTCACAGAGATGGCAGCACTGTACGACAGATGGAATTGTAGCGGCAGCGTCGAGGATGAGAACTGTTTTAGATACTTAAAATGGCTACGTTTTCCTTACTTGAACAGCATGCAATCATTCGTTTTCTGAATTTGCGTGGTGTGACACCAATTGAAGTTCATCGACAGTTGAAGGAAACATGTGGTGATGGAGTTATGGATGTGTCGAAAGTGCGTTCGTGGGTGCGACAGTTTAATGAAGGCAGAACATCGTGTGACAACAAACCGAAACAACCTCGGGCTCGCCCAAGCCGGTCTGACGACATGATCGAGAAAGTGGAGAGACTTGTTTTTGGGGATCGCCGAATGACAGTTGAACAGATCGCCTCCAGTGTTAGCATTTCCGTTGGTTCTGTGCACACAATCCTGCATGACGACCTGAAAATGCGAAAAGTGTCCTCCAGGTGGGTGCCACGAATGCTGACGGACGACCACAAGGCTGCTCGTGTGGCATGTTGCCAAGCAATGTTGACGCGCAACCAAGGCATGAATGGGACTTTCTTTTCGTCGATTGTGACAATGGATGAGACGTGGATGCCATTTTTCAATCCAGAAACAAAGCGCCAGTCAGCTCAATGGAAGCACACAAATTCACCGCCACCAAAAAGATTTCGGGTAACCGCCAGTGCTGAAAAAATTATGGTGTCCATGTTCTGGGACAGTGGGGGCGTAATCCTTGCCCATTGTGTTCCAAAAGGCACTACGGTGACAGGTGCATCATACGAAAATGTTTTGAAGAACAAGTTCCTTCCTGCACTGCAACAAAAACGTCGGGGAAAGGCTGCGCGTGTGCTGTTTCACCAAGGCAACGCACCCGCACATCGGGCTAACGTTACGCAACAGTTTCTTCGTGAAAACAACTTTGAAGTGATTTCTCATACTCCCTACTCACCTGACCTGGCTTCTAGTGACTTTTGGCTGTTTCCAACAATGAAAGACACTGTCCGTGGCCGCACATTCACCAGCCGTGCTGCTATTGCTTCAGCGATTTTCCAGTGGTCGAAACAGACCCCTAAAGGAGCCTTCGGCGCGGCCATGGAATCATGGCGTCGACGTTGTAAAAAATGTGTACGTCTGCAGGGAGATTACGTCGAGAAGTAACACCAGTTTCATAGTTTTCGTGTGAGTAGTTAGTTAGAAAAAAAATCGGAGGCCTTAGAACTTGAATGCACCTCGTATTTCATATTGCATATTTCTCGGTGCTATAAGAAGAAGCAAATCCGCTGGTGTTGCCTGTAATTATTGTTCGATGTACCTCAGAGCTTTTTCCAGAGAAGTAAAATGGGAGTTGGGAGATCTTAATAGGAGGCTGTTCATCCACCGCTTTGTCATCGTTATCGTCATCTGATTTTTCGGTTTTCTGAAAGGCATTCATTATTGCTTCAACACTCATTTCTTCTTCCAAATCTTCTGCTGTAACCCATTCAACAACGTCTTGTCTTGTCATATTTTCGCAACCTTTTAAGTTTTGCATTAATTCAAATAAACTTAGTTCATCTTCTTCTGTCTTGCTGTCAAAATTTGAACAGGACATTTCTCCACGGCTTCTTTATTTCAAAGCTAATTCATTTAATGGAATTTCATCTTCAGTGTCATTATAGTTCTCAGTATCAATAACTTTCGTCCAAGATTTTTGAGTAGTGGAACCACATACAGAATTCCAAGCTTGGTTTACCCAGTAAATAACATTTTTCAATGCAATCTTTCTCATCCCACTAATAATATCTTCTTCTTTTCCTGTGTATTCTAACAGATGTTCAAGATATAAACGCCTATATTTTTTTTAATGTTTTCGAAGACGCCTTGATCCATTGGTTGCATTATGCTGGTTACATTTGGAAGAAAAAATTTTACAAGAATATCGCCCACGTGAAGTCCTTCTCCAGAGTGAGAGGGAGCATTGTCCATTTACAAAATTGCTTTAATAGGGAAACCGTTTCTGTTCAAAAATTTTAGTAACAGATGGCACGAACTCTTCTCTAAACCAGTTAGTAAATAAAGTAGCATCGATCCATGCGCTTTCCTGACTTTTGTAATAAACTGGTAGGACTTTAGGTAGTATTACACCATCAGTGGCAGTTTGGAACATGCCATTATGGTTATTCTTTCCTTACTTCGTTTGTGCCCGGAGCTGTTCTTTCCTGTCGAGACGCCAATGTTTTTAATGGAAGCATTTTATAATTGAGACCAGTTTTGTCACAGTTGTAAATTTGATCGCATGTGTACCCATAATCTTTGATTTGCTTTTTAAAGTCCTTCTTAAATTTTTCAATTGACGACACATCAGCAGAAAGTTTTTCTGCACATACAGTCAGTTGTCGTAGACCGTACCGTTTTTTCAGTGGACAAGCTATCCAGAACTGCCGGTAAACTTATCTGTCTCTGGGAATTGCCTACTAATCATTATTGCTTTCTCTTGTAAAATTGGACCTGGCAGAGGCACGCCTTTTTATCCTTGCTGATTAAACCACATGAATAAAGCTTCGTTAACCTTTTCATAGTCGCCTGTGTTCATTGACTTTCTTCTTGAGGACGAAGAGGCTTGTTTTATTCACCACTCTTCTATTTTAGTGCGGTTCCTTTTCCAATCTCCAACTGTTACCTCACCTACTCCATAATCTCGTGCAACAACTTTAATTGTCTCTCCTGCTTCAATTCTTCTGATGGCTTTTAATTTTTCTTCGTTCTTTTCCGCTTGTTTTGTTCCATTATAATACGGCAAACGAAAATTCAAACAAAGCAGTTAGTATTACACTTAACTAGAACTCCAACCAAATAAATTATGCGAGTATACTTCTCCGTATTGAACGCAGTAACGAACTGCATTCACGCAAATTTACATGCTAAAAGAGTCCAAAAATATAAATAGGGAAACCCCTCATACGGGCCAAGGCGATTTCTCGATTTTAAATGGAAATACGTACATTTATATTTTAGAAGCTCAGTTAATACGGAGCATAGACGCGCGTAGCTCGGATAATCAGGTCTTTAGATTGGCTCGGTTAATCACAACTCGGTTATTCGGGGTTCTACTCTACTTCCTATTTTTTACCTTTATATTTGTATTACATTAAGCTTTTATTTAAAAAGAAATATTTATAACTATTATTTCAATTTAATTCCATCCAAATCTTTTTATTTTGCTAAGTATTCAAGGGTATCTTACAGCTTCAATTTTTCTTGTCTTATTATTTTTCATTGCTATCAATAACCGAATATTTTTTTTCTCAGACTACTTACTTATAAATACAGTTTAGTTAAAACAGCTTCTTTTGCAAGTTCATCAAGTTTTCTTTCTTTACCTATTCATGTATATAGATTGACTTTTAGAAATGAGGCGCATAAGGAGCGTCTCTTTAACCCATTTGAACCTACTATCCTTTTAAAAGGAGGGTAAGCACCTGTTTAATTATTCCTCTTTTCTAAGGCTGTTACTACTCACACATAGATGGCGAGGCCTCATTTAGTATTAGAAATGTCTATATTGAGTGCTGTTATATGTCAACGCAACCTCTCGTATTCGTAGACTCGTAGACACCAACGTTTTTTGATTGTGAGTAAAACTTGTTAGGTGAGAAAATGAGTGACTACCAATACTAGAGGTAAATTTTGTTTAACAATATGTTATTTTATTTCAATTTACCATAGCATTGCACAAAAACAACTAAGAATGATTACTCAGGCGCAATGTAGCTGAAAATATTATTACATTTTCTGTAATGTGCCTCCGAAACTTACAGTTCTTTTAAAAGGTCGGTAGGTTTATGGTACTATACTATGTTTTGCAATCGTTCGACATCTGTTCACTTTCAGCTGATATAAAATGCCCCTCACGCTAAATAAGCTTCTTGAAGAAGTGGAAAATATAGATGATGTACCAAATATCCCCGAGGAAATTATTCTTTCTCCTCCGGAAAATACCAATGATTAAAACAGATGAAGATTCCGGCTAAGAGGACAATGTTGTGCTAATTTACCAGGACCTCAGTTACGAGGAAACGTTGAAGTTTTCATAAATAAGGATGAAGAAAAAGGTGCAGATGTGAAGGAAGATTGGGAGAGAGAAGTTGAGGTGCCCGTATTTGCACAAAAGAATTTGAAAAAACTAAAGATTTTCACTTTTCGCTTGGTGTTGATCTGCAACGACATTTACCCATATGTAATCAAGTCTATATAACAAAAAATAACGTTCCTCCAGCTGATACCTTCAAGTTGTTTTTTTAATGCAAACATTATGGGTGGCCTTCTTCGATTTAGTAACCCATATGCTCTCCAAAGAAATAGGCCGAGTCATATTACAATCGATGACATGTTTTACTTTTTGGTACTCTAATATTGGGTAGCTACTGCTCTGTTTCACGTAAGCAAATGTACTGGCTAAATTCAGATGACACTAACAATAAACTTGTTTCTTTGTCAATTTCAATAGATCGATTTCAACTGTCATGAGTAATTTCCATTGTGTTGACAACCATTATTTGCACAAAGACGATCGATTGGCCAAAGTAAGGCCACTGATTTTCTAGCTTAGTAAAGTGTTTTTTGATCATGCGCATGTTGCAGAAAATCACTCAGTTGATGAAGCGATGGTGCCCTATTTTGGGTGCCATGCTCCAAGCAGTTCATTAGAGAGAAGCCCATAAGATGGGGCTACAAGTTTTGTATCGGTGCAACTCGTCTAGGGTATACAGTGTGAACGAATAGAAAATCGAAAAAACAAAAATTCACTTTTTTTGCAATAGCGCCAGAAGTACCTTAAATATTCAAAGCTAGTGTATAGGGTTCGGTAAAACTTTACCTCTGGAGTATTTTATCCCATTTAACCAAACCTCTATCTCTCATAATATGCGAGATCACCATGTTGAGAATGAGTCCGTGGACAGACTGTATAGTCTATTTTGCACCATCCCAAGGTTTTTTTACCAATTTGACAGAAGTCGTTTGTAATACGCAGACATTTTGACATCAACCTGATTCAAAAATTTTCATCTCTATTTCGAAAATTTCTTTACATCTTTGTCGATTATAAAAAAACTAACTTTCGGAAAATTAAGGGCTATGGATACAATCAGAGAGAATATAATCTCAAAATACGCTTTAGCTAATGTAAAATATTTCCAGAAAAAAGATAGAGTAGCCTTTGAATATACATTAGTTGATAATGAAATGGTAGTATGTCGATGAAATGCCGACAGTGTTTTAACAATTACTTCCAATGCTTGCTCTCTACTTCCCGCGAACAAAACAACAAATTTTTTCAAAGTCAAGAAACACATATTCAGGTAGATCAACCTAAGCTTATAAAGGTATATAATGAAAAGATGGGGTTAATTGATCGAAGCGATCAAAATATATCGCAATATCGCATATCAATTCGCGGGAAGAAAAGTGGTACTTTCCGCTGGTGAGCCACTATATCGATATGGCTGTTCAGAATGCATGGTACTTCCATAGGTTCAATAGGGGCAAACCGGGCCAACTGAGTTTTAGAAGGGCCATCGTTTTGTAACTGCTAGAAACGCACAGTCCTATGCAAAAAAAGGACCTACAACTCATAAAGAGCACTCACGATTTGACAAAGTCAATTATCTTGCAACTAGGATAAGTGCGCTGCGTCTTACAAGAAGACCAACTTCCATTGTTTATAATTATTATTATAGGTTGCATTAAAACATTATTCAAAGTTATTTATTTCATAGTAGTGTTTAACTCTACTGTTCTTTTTAAAGGACGCACTTTATTGCAAAAATTAAAGCCTGAATATTTTTTTTACCAATTTTGTGTAGCTTTCTGATAACTAATTAGTCTATTGATCTCGTGTTTAAACTGATTCGCAACTAATAATAGTTTCAGGGTTATATGGGTTTATGATCAAATTAAAAACTGTACTAGTAACGAATAGGCTGCAAATCTTATTATTTATAAGACTATAATTTATGCCCAAAATTGCTTACCGGAAATTTTGATACGTTAAAGAAATAACCATAATACAAGTTGGAAGAATGCGTCCTTAGAATCTGGCCTATTTTCTTAATTTGATAGGCAAATATAGCCTTTTCATTTGAATACGATTAAACTAAATTTAATTTACTTAAGATTATACGAGTATTAAAAAAATTCTTACTCATACTGACTTCACCAAAGAAAAAAGTTTGGATGACAATTATTAAAGAAAACTGTTTTGTGTTTAAGAAACAGAAGGGAAAAAGTTAGTTTTAAGAACACGTAGCAAAGTTATCAGTAAAAAATAGTTACCATAACAACTATGTTTGTAAACTTTAGTTACATAGAGAATATTTGCATAGCATCATTCTCATGAAACAAACATCAAATATTAAGACTCATTTATTAAATACTAAACACCAAATATATTTGTCTGTTATTAATTTTATCTACGTAAATTTGATTATACCGTTAATTGCTTAATCAACAAATTAATCTAGTTAAACAAGTTTTTCCTATAAACACGGATTATTACGCTAAATATTATCTTGTTAAGCATTAGTATTTTTTTTTTAATTACATTCAAAGCAGAATATGTATTTCTCTACTTTAAAACTAAGTAGAAGGATATAATAAATTACTTTTTCTATTTTGCGTTCGTAATAAAGTCATTAAGAAACCCAAAACAGTATCGAAATGAACTTCATTTCGATAAGCTTTTTTTCATTTTTCAATGTTGGCATTGTTCGAAGACAGAAATAAATATCTTAATTCTTAATTGTTTTGTCACATGCTTCACGCAACTGGGGTGGAGGTACAAGATATATTACTTTCTAAGTTACGCGTGTTTTTTTTTAAATAAAGTATCAAGTAATGTTAACGAAAATTAATAAATAATATTTCGCGAATAGCAACATTTAAAAGGTGAAAATGTCAAGTATCAATATGCCCAACTGCATACTTTACATTAAAATAAAACTCTAAACTTTCAAATTAAATAATTTCAGTGTATTAATGTAAGAAATGCAAAATAGAAAAAATAATATAAAAAATTCGTTTCATAAGGTCTTTTGTATCACTCGTTCTTTATGCTATTTTCTTACTTTATTCTACATATATTTTGCTCTGTTACATAAAGCTGAAAATATTTGAAAATTTTATCAAAAATTGGATTCCACTTCAAAATGTTGATCATAGGGCTGAACGACGCAAGTGGCAAAAGCGTCAGATAACGGAAGTGAGCCTCGTTGGTCGAGTGTTCGAACCTCGGGACCAACGTGTGAGGGTTGCTTTTTTCCGAAATCGGTATCCTCTTCAGTTACCCTTAAATAGTGAAGGATGTAAACGTCAAATGAACATTTCTACCCTCTTATAGCGAGGAGGTGTAGTAAACTACATTAGATTACTAGAAGTGAGATATTGATCTCCCCAGTATATGAATCGCGGTTACCTCTTCCTCTTGGTAGAATCTACACACCGTTTCTTCTGTCAAGCTCTTATTATTCATATGTTTGTTGTGCTTACAATGCCCCGTTAATAGGTCTATTGTCATATTGTTAATAGGTCTATTGTCATCCTAATAGACTTTCTATCTTTAATCAGTAGGTTCGTTGTAAGCTTAGGCGAATCTTCCCTGATGAATTGCTTTATCTGTCTCTAACCTGGAGAGTTCTTCCAGCTTTCTCTCGATTTGTTTCCAGCACATGCCTGACAAAGACACAATTAAGAACTTGAACATGGCTATACCCAAAAAAAAAATTCGACAATTTTGCACAAAAAACTCTGCCTCTGCACGACATGGTGCATAAGGCACGAATTGTTCAAGCAGTAATTTAATGCGGCTTTGTCTCGACCTCGCCACCTTTTGCTATTATCTCTTTCCAAAACTCAAAAAACACTTGAGAGGGCGTCGACGTGGAAACGCCGTGAGGTCGTATTTTGCGGAATTAACGAGAATTCTTTTTCGATGGCATAGCGTTATTAAAGAAACGTTGGAATAAGGGTGTTAGTGTTAATGGTTCTTACGTTCAAAATTTTGTTTTCTAACTCTTTTTTTCACAGCTAGGTGGATGACATAAAAAACTCCCCTCATACATTATCCCTAACATACGGTTTTAATAACATGGCGTGGTAGAACCTTGAAATATTAATTTAAATGATAAAAACTCAGTTTTGTTACAAACATCCACTTCAATTTTTGAGTAGTGTATGTTACATATACGAATACTATATCAGATGTAATTATATAGAACATAAATCTAAAATATTGTGAGTCAATTACGACGCGAACCCCGAAATTAAGAACACCCTGAATTTGTATTGCGTGACGCCTATGAATTCAAAATATTCGGAATGTATATAAATAATATATATCTCACACGCACGTACGCTACACCGTAAGTTTACATACGTAACAGCTGAATAAGATGAACAATAACAAAACTATTCGTTTTGTTATTGAGGGTCAACTTTAGGATATCGTCTTTCATAACATAGTCGATCGCACAGAGGCGTGACAAAAGAAAAAATTTTGTGAAAATCTTTTGGATTTATATTCTATAAAATTACATACGTTATGTATTTATTTCGAGGACACCCGGTATATCTATCAGTGTTTATTCTTTGACTTTTATCTGAAATATGAATTTGCAATCCATCGAGTGGCGCTGATGTCTTATTATAATAGTTCTATAATCAACTACAAAGGTCAATTAAAATATCTTAAAATATTGAAAGTTTTACGATCAAACTAAAAAAAAAATACTTATAGATTTATATATAGTATACGTGACTATTTGTCAAATTAATCCTAGATATTATTTACGATAGGATGGCGCTATTTCATTTCGGCATCATGCATTTATGTGACATAAATATTATTAACTTATATGATTTATATCCAATTAATTTAATATCTTGCTGTTACACGGTATATTTCGAATTTGGAACATGATTCTCATAAAATAATTCCCGATAAATGATCGAAAACAAAAATATTCTAAAAATGATGTGCAAGGAAGCGTAGCAATACGCTGCCTTGCGCAATTGTTATTCAGCACTATTTTTTCTTATATGGTTGACCCCTCTGACGTATGTCAACGTCACAGTGTTTTATCTATGAATAGTATCCTTATCGTCGTGTTTTGTATTGTTCGATTTTACTTCATTATTAAATAACAATAATAAGATCACACCACTTATTTGTCTTGTTTTATCTTTGTTTTGGTTAGGTTATCGAAGCAGGGGGGATCGTCAATATCACGAGTATATTTTTTTTGAAAGATTCGTCATATTTTTAGAACAATATCCTCAGCATAAAGCGCTAATAATATTGGTTGTAGTTAGCCTTGACAAATTGATTTCTTCGAAAAAAATAGGGTAAATATATTATTCCACGTCGAAATTTTATTACAAGTTGTGCAATTCGTATCTAAGAGGGGAACAAGAAGAGCTAGAAATTATGTTACTGCGTCTGTCCAGTTCCCATGTGATATACGGAATGCCCCAATATTATTGCGCATTTTTAAAGAACACCTGAATTAGTTCTCGTTAGTAAAAATATGTCTGCAATTGCATCATTTCCAAGCTAAAATGATCGCTGAACCTGGTAAAGCAAAACACAATTTATTTACATGTAACAAACATTTTATTATAATTTTTTAAAGTATTCCCCGCCACAGTCAATGTATTTTGCATCCGTGAAAACCAATCTTGCAAACATTTTCTCCAATTTTCTGGCCTTAGTTTGTTTATTTCATTTTTAAAGGCATGAGTTGCTTCTTTGGCCGATGTAAAATATAATCCCCATTATTTATCGTTTACTCGCGGAAATAAGAAGAAATCATTAGCTGCTAGGTCTGGACTATACGGTGAATGACCCATTATTTCTATGTTTTGGTATCTTGATGCAAGATGATCCTTCCTCTGGGACGTTTTTTGAAAACATTTTAGAGAACCTGAGGCAAGTACTATTCTAAATTAACAGTACATCTATCCTCCAGTGCTACAGTGGAAACATGGCCAGTAATTCCAAAAAATGTGGCGTCCATCTTCTTGTTTCGGCTTTTTTCACGAACAACTTTTGTCGGAGCGGACTCATTCTCAAAGACCCAAACTGACGATTGTTACTTTCTTTCGTGATCATAGCAGTATACCCATGTTTCATCACCTATGATGATGTATGTAGATGTGTGATGTAAAAAAACGATGTAAAAAACGACCCACGGTCAAAGCGATCTAGTGTAGATCTGTACCATTTCGCACGGTCTTCTTTTTGAATTTAGGTCAAGTTGTAGGGAATCCACCGAGACCAAAACTTACGGACCTTCAAATGTTTCTGTAAAATAATGTTAACTGCTTTCACACCAATCTTTAAAGTTACTTGAATGCTTCTGACAGTAGTATGCGGTCCTCTTCAATTATGCGCCGAATAAGACCAATATTTTTTTGTGTAACTGATGTTTTTAGCTTAGGAGCTCGAAAACATCATTCATCATCGTCATTTAAACAAAGTCGATCGCGCCGAAATTCATTGTACCACCGCTTTACGGTAGCGAAGGAACACGGCTTGTCGTCAAACACTCGATTAATTTACTCAAAACATTCCTTACGGCTTAAGCCACGCCTGAAATTGCAAAAATCACAGCTCCTTGTTCAATTCCATGACTTATTGGCGAAAGGATTACTTTAAACTTATGTAACTTACAAACAATCAGATGTATTTGACAACAGTCACTATAAATAAACTTGTAAACAACTCGATTGAAATTGTCAAGCAAATATCATCGCCTACTAGATAGGCTCAGCGGAAAGAGAACAGCCCTCGTATAATGCATCATTCTATTATATCCGAAACTCTTATGTAAATTTGCGAATAATAAGAGCGGAGACATCAGGCTACAGAATTAACTGATCCTCCGCAGATAATGGAATCCTTTGGAGAATATTTTGATAGTGTTTGTGTATCGTAAAAGTTATTGTCTTAACAATTACATAGTTTCTAAAGTAAAAGTAAAAAAAATGAAAATTTGTTGACCAGTGATAATCAATAAAATATTTTACTGTTGATATTTTAAAATATAGTTTTGATATATTAAATGTCTTACCTATATACCCGAGCTGCCATTTCCGTTACTAAATATTATATTCAACAGATTTATTTACAATTGAAATAAAATGGTGGGCAGACCAACAAAAAAAGGTTAAATATATTTATATTTAAGCTTCAAACATTATCAATGGGAATAGCTCCACCAATTAATTTTGGGTGAATAGCTACTACTAGTAGCAATACACAATATAATTTATTCATGTCACAACCTTAGATTAAAGTGATTTAAACCAAAGATGTTTTCCAAACAAGCACTTTGAACTACTTAAATAATATAGCGTGGTATTTAATAATTAATCATGCATTTTAAGCAATATAATGTGTAATTTATGCGGCGTTTATTACACTAGTATAGCTCTAAAGTAGCTTCATCGAGCTCGGAAAGCACATAGAGTTCTACTAGTTACTTCTAAAATAAGCAGAAGTATCTGCCAGACAGCTAAATTAATTGTAATTAACCATGAAGTTTTTCAATTATCTTGCAGCGTGTATTATTGAGATTTAATAATAATTAATTAAAATTATTCGACATGTAATTGTAGTTGGTAAGACCACCTATTGTTAACTAGAATATAAATTGAGAAA
The DNA here is from genome assembly GCA_935421215.2 of Melolontha melolontha. Lineage (NCBI taxonomy): Eukaryota > Metazoa > Arthropoda > Insecta > Coleoptera > Scarabaeidae > Melolontha > Melolontha melolontha. The sequence continues at coordinate 99,242,521 of OW285236.1, read as the reverse complement.
AATAATTGTTAATCGAAATTAATTTTTACTTATATATAAGTCCATGTCACGTTCTTTTATTTCGATTGAATTACTAAAAATCAATTCAAATTAAAGCGTAATTAATAATTTAATTTAATATTGTAAAAGTACTTTTGTTGTGATCTGTTGTCTTGTCAGTTAATTTGTCGTTTATTTAATTCTTGTTAGAAATTCGTTATAAGTATGAATTGTAAATAATAATTTCAATTATATTGGAGTTATAATAGTACTCTTTATCAATCAAAGCTCGCTTATTATAAGATGTCGCTCGAAAGTGACTGAACCTTAGATATACTTATTGAATATTTTTATTGTTTTAACTTCAACTATTATTATAATAGCTAAGAGTACAGTTAGTGTTTTAATTAGTTTAAATTTATCAGCGCTTTAACTGTGCATTTTAAAGGTTGCTTCGGCTAACTCAAAGGTTTAATAACTTAATTAATTACTTTCTCTTATGTCTCAGGAGTAGGTAAATGGTATATGTATATCTATATCTCTGGTATAAATAACTGTTAATAACAAACTGCTGAATATTAATCGTAGATAAAGAAAACAAGTGTGCATTTTATGTATAAAAAAAGCTTTTAATTATTAATTCAAATATCAATTTTAGTACAGACAATTGTAAATTGAAATCTCAATTGTAGTGATCACGTGTTCAATCAGAATGGTTTATACACATACTTTTTAAATCTATATGACAGGCATTTCAAGTAGAATTCATATTAGTACCTTAAGAGAAATGAACATTCAATAAGAAAATGCTACCCAATTTTCGGGTCAAATGTTACAGTTCTTACAAAACAAAGCAAATTGTATGTATCACAAATTTCATGAGGCGCTTTTGTCGCACGAGTTTCCTAAAGAACGAGTGTGACAAAAAGTCTTACGAAACAAGTTCTTTGTACAATTTTTTATGTTTTGCACTTTTTACATAATAGATTGAAATTATCTAATTTGAAAGCACAAAGTTTTATTTTTATATAAAGTATGCAGTTGGTCACATTGATACTTGGCATTTTCAAATTTGAATATTGCTATATGGGAAGTATTATTTAATAATGTTCTTTAATTTTGTCTGATATTTTACATAAAAATATAAACATGAGTGACATAGAAACTAATATATCTTGTAATTTCTCCACCCCAATATACTTTGTTTGTATTGCATTCTTCTATGTATATTAATTCTGTCAAATGTACTTAAATTCTTAAAATCAAATGACAGTAATAAGGTATTTATTTCTGTGTTCGAACAATGCCATCATTGAAAAATGAAAAAAAGCGTATTGAAATGAAGCGCATTTTGATACTGTTAATGAGTTCATTACGAACGCAAAAAAGAAAAAATATTTTTTAAGGATTTTATCGTATCGTATCTTTTTTTAAATCATCGCATATCAAAATTCATATGAATTTTATTCGATTCCTATAATTGTCATTATAAGTACTACCAAGAATACATATATCTGTATTTAGCTTAACATTTTATCTAATCTTCAGAATGTGTATGCTTATACATATACGAGCGTAAGTCAAAAAGTATTTCCTATTTCCGACGGCTTATTTATTACCGTAATATATATGTCTTTTTCACCATGTATAACGATAGATGAATAGTCTTTTATCCTTAACCAAACGTCTGCGTTGCTTGCTAAACCTTGTAAACCTAGCTCAATCTGTGACGTAATCGAAAGGCAGTTGATGTAGATGCGGAGTTTGTTCAAATTTAGTTCCACTGGCCCCCTCGCCATTGTTACTGCATGCGGTAGTGAAATGCTAATTTCAGTTTGTGTTCAGCAAAGCACAATACGTTGGAAAGCATAATACGTTTCACAGTTTAAAAATTACAATGTGCTTGGAACACACTAGAAATGAGTCCTTCCATATCTCAAAAGAACGCTACTATTAGTATCTCGAAGGATGCTGATGTCTAAATTTTTTTGGTACAGGAAGTGAAGGGCCTTTTACTCCCTGGTCCGTAGTGGAGCATTCGTATCTCGTTACCTATCACGATTCATTCCAGAATACTGGAATTTTCATCGTAGCATTGAAGGACTAGAGCTACAACATATACGTGTTGCTACTTATGTAGAGCTATAAGCTATTATTTTAAACCCTATTGTAGAAATTTTATGGTACCCCAAGTAATTCTGAACTATAAGCTTAACCAATATTATGTAATCGATTGCAATTATGGTAACATAATTTGCCAGTCTTCTCTGATTAGCGACGTATATATTCTTTCGTATGAGATATTATTGGACGAGATCATTTTCCGTTCATGGTAATTATTCTTTTCGCATTAAAACATTTCACCCACGCATATGCCTTTTACTGATTATGATATATGCTGCGTACAATATCGTAAAAATAATTTTCGCAAACTTGACTCCCTTTTCCATCCAGAGCGTGCTCCGGCTAAGTGGATTCATACGTCTAATACCGTTGCTGTCTGTTACTCGAATGAACGATAAAATATGGCATATTGGAAATGTGTAGTTTGCGAACGAACTATTAAAAAAACCGATTGCCAAGCGCGAACCAGATAAATCAGTTCGGATATGGGGGATCGATATCTAGTTATCCTAGGCCATTTTCCTTGAACAAAACAAAATCTTGTTATAATGGAAAGAAATAATGACATTTTGAAAGTGTCACTGTAAAATCTTACATCAAGAAGTTCAAGTATTGCTGTGTAGTAAGTTTTGAAAAAAAGCATGTCGAATGCAAATGTGAGAATCGATAAATTGAAGTAGCGAGGCATCATCAAATACTTGTGCCCGTTTTGAAGGAGATTCAGATTTTCTGAATTGTGTGGTGACTATGGATGAAACATGGGTCAATTTTTACGATCCAGAAACAAAACAGCAATCGATGGTGGTAGCATCATGGCTTTTCAAGGCTTAGGACGTTTCGATTTTAAAAATCCGCTGAAAAAGTTCTTACTTTAGTTTTTTCGGATATCCGTGGCATAATTATGATCGATTATCTAAAAAAGGGTCAGATCATCATTGGAGATTCTTATTCCAAATTATTAACCACCCTGAGAGAGAAAATTAAGGAAGCAAGAGTTGGCATGTTAGCGAAAGGTGTGTTGTTTTTGCAAGACAAATCGCCTGCACACAATTCACGCATTACCATTAATACAATTCGGGATCTAGGTTTCGAATTACTGCAGCACGCACCCTATTGCCCAGACTTAGCCCCCTCAGACTATTGTATGTTCCCTTGATTCAAAAGAAGTTTAGAAGAACGTCAATTTTTGTGTAACGAACAGGTAATAGAAGCTGTGGAGGGTTGGTTTGCAAACTAACAAGAATCTTTTTTTAGAAGGGTCAACGACGTTGCAGGATCGTTGTATTAGGTGTATTAATTTAAGAGGAAACTATGTTGAATAATAAAATATTCTAAGTCCCAATTTTAAATTGTCTCAACAGTAGGCTCAGAATATATCAATACGCCCTTGTATGAAATTAATTAGTTCACGTCGAACTATAACTGTCTATTCTATAAGTATAAGTATAAAGACTTCATCACTTAATCGTTGTTCGAGAATAATAAAAATGCTACATTAGTCTTCGTACTATTTTCTTTGAAATAATATGTCTGTGTAAATTTAAATACATACTTATGTAGTGTTTAAAACTACAACTGTATATAAAATATATTATTTCTACAAGTTATTACACGCCGAAGCAGGTCTGTAAGCTAATAAGGGCTACTGATTTCGGTTACTGTTTCTATTTAAGCTTTTGTTTTAAGTAGTTTAAGTTAATAATTCACCAGAAACTACCTCTGCGAGTTAGTTCGTTACTGTCAAAAACTATACCAATAAATTTAACTATTAAGCTTATCCATATTCTGTACAGTCAGTTATACGCGCGCTTGACATGACGCGTAAGGCGTTAAGTTTTTACTATTGTTTTAAATTTGTAGTTTCAAAGTTGTACAAAAAGGTTTTGTTTAAGTATGACAATACGTTAAGCACGTATAAAGCGTTTGTACAATATGAAACAAACATGTAAATAATTTACATATCTGTAACTGTCCATGTGCATAGTTACAGATATGTAAATTATTTACATGTTTGTTTCATATTGTTTAAAAGTTGTGTTTAATTTATGATTGGCCCTCGTATTTAAATATAAAAAGATATTATTGAAAGTCCTTGGAATAAGAATATTATACAGAACGTTAATGTGCGCGACACATACGTAAAATAAATTCATGGAAAGGGACTTTACCCGATTTTAAGATAGTATTCATAAACCTTACAACTGATTAGTATCTGGAAAAACCAGAGCATATATGAGATATTACTTTACTTTAAATTGATAAACTGATAATAGAATTTCAGAATTTATCGTACTGATCGTTTCAATAAGGTAAATGGTTTTTCCTGACATAATATGTAATCTCCTTGAGAACACTTGATTCTGTTGTTACCAACAACAGTATCTCACGAGAGAGAATATTTTTTCATCGCAAGGTTTTCTATTTGTGAGATATTCCAAAACTGTACTTCTAAATTATACATTTAAAATTAGTTCGAATTTCATTGTGTACCCGTTTTTATCAATTCGAATAAATAACCAATTGACTGTTTTCAGAAATCCTTAAATTTTCTTTGGAATTTTTTTTTCCAAAGTCCATTTAGTGATTTTTGTGTAGGTGATCAATGTATAGGTAAGTTCAAAATAGGATACAAGACAATAACATAAAAAAAATAGATAAGAAATAATGCATATAAAAACAACGATTAGTGGGGATGCTAGCTCCTATAAAACAAACAGCACTTTGGAAAATTCTAAAGAAACTAAGATTCAAGTGGGAAAAAGTAGATGAAACAACATATTAATGGAACGAAATCATATTATCTTATGAAGACGTTATTTGACAAATATAAGAAAGTTTTAGTTTCGTCCAGAAGGCAGAAAATCTATTATTTAGATAAAACTATCCATGTTTTATCTAAATAATAGATTTTTCTGCCGAAACTAAAACTTTCTTGTATTTGTCAAATAACACAGGTCACGCAAAAACAAAAATATGAAAGCATGTAACTGTGCTTAACTTAAGGCAAACATATTTCTACTGGTTTAAAACACCCATCTGACAAGAGAAAGCTGTTAATTTTACTTTACATTGGCAGTGAAACTAGTTTTAGGAATAGTGGTTATTTCAATCCGAGAAAATGAGAGATTATAATGAAGATATATGAATAGTGAGATGTTCATCACATGAATATGAAATATATTATATTTTCTTGTCTATCTATAGACAATCAATCAGGTTAAAAGTTATTGATTTAAAAAAGGTACACTAATATAGATTTTTCAACCAGTTCAGTACTGCAAGAGTTGCTTCGCTCAGCTTTGTGGATGCCACCAGGGAAACTTTTTCTAGGGCAGTCGTTTATTATGTGGGCCATAGTTTATTACATATTTCCGCAGGCGCAAGAGTTAACATCTGCTAGTTCTCACTTATGCAGTATTGAGTTGCACTTTCCGTGGCCTTTGCGAAACCTATTTAGTGAGGCCATTGCCTACGTGGAAGCGTTATGCTTGGTAATGGTTCTGAAGGATTTGAAATTAAATCTCTATGCCTCAGTTCAGGATGTTGTTCTCGGAGGGCTATCCAATTATCTTTCACACTGAACTTCCGTATCCAGCCAAATCAGTCTCCTACATTTCATTCGGGTCTTAGGGATGCTCTCCAGATCATCGTGATGTTCCCATTATTTTTATTTTACGAATTCAGTATTGACTCTACCAATGAGGTGAGCAATAAATAACTTACTTTTTAATTAAACATTTACACTCGCATAATCGCTACTGCAAGAACCTTAGAAAGAGGGTGAAAGTGATCTTGCCAAAACGTCGAGACAAACATGGTCTTTCTTAGAACCAAGTCATCTAATTCACACGGCGAATATGTATATGGAAAAATTTTAAAAGCAGACTATTAAAATTATAAATCATAAACATTATAGACGCCCCTCTGAGAATTTGTATCAAAAATCAGCACTTTTAGATGTTCGACAACTCTTCTTTTATTCAACGTGTGATAAATGCTAATCAGTCTCTCAAAGCTATATTTTCATATACCTCTTGCTCACTCTCTGTGATAATCAAGAATTTATATATAATTTTCAAATGTAAAACATTATATATTATGCGGTATTACACAACAAATTTATTTGATTTCTGTTGCCCACGAACAAGTCTGTCCTCTTGTGTTCTCAATGTACTTATTTAGAAAACCATTAGCACTAAAATATTGATTGTATGTGATGTATGTTCCTTCAGTAAATAAATAATTGCACATATTAATGATATACACATAAACGAGTTAATTCAGGTTTGCTTCTCCCTTGAAAAAGGGCGATGCAACGTTTTAGTAAAATCTCATTCACCTTCTTCTGGCAAAATTATGTCTCTAATGCTTATCCTCTGACTACCTGTAACTCGTCCTTCCACAGGTATTTGCATCAGAAGTGTATATAGGTTAATCGACTTGATTGGTGAGGGGGAAGGGTTGCAATTTTGTTCCTCCGTTTTTGCTGCTTGCTAGTGCCATAGATGTTGTTGGCATCGTTGCTTGAATGGTATGGCAAATGCGGAGTATCATTTTCTTTGTCCATGCTTTCAGGATATCTTTCGATTTCCATCGTTTCACGTTTCATTGATTTGTTCAGCTAGTGACAGTATGGTCAAAAGATGGTGCCGTATCTTTCGAGAAGAACGAACTAATGTCCATGATGAAGAACAGAGTGGAAGACCAACTATTGTGACCAATGAACTTGTGCGTAATGTTGAAGGAAAAATCGTGAAAATCGGCGATTCACAATCACAGAACTGAATATCTTTTTCCCTTAAGTTTTACGTACAATTTTGTAAGCGGTTTTACTGAATATTTACTTTACCTTCTTACCGAAAACCATAAAACAAAGAGAGTGGGTGAAGATATCCTCATGTATATCGTAACAGGTGATGAAACTTGAATCGCCTATGTCAACGTACAGACGAAAATATAGTCAATGCAGTGAGGCCGCTCTATTTTGCCTATCAAGAAACTTCTAAAATGCCGACAAACTATTTTGCAAGAAAGTCATGGTCAATGGTTTTAAGAACAAGAAACGCATGCTTCTTGTGGACTTTATGGAACGAGCGATCACAATAAACACTGAAGTGTACTGTGAAGCTTTGAAGAAGCTCAGAAGAACTACTCAGAACAAGCGACGTGAATTATTAAGTTCGGGTATTGCTTTTGTTCATGACAACACCCACCCGCATATCGCCGCTCGAAAGGTAGGTCCACTGAACAGTTTTAAATAGGAACTGTATATATAATATATATATATATATATATATATATATATATATATATATGTAATTATTTAGATAATTTCTTAGCCGTTCATTTAATATATCAATTGATAAATTGTTGGAGTTTTTCGGCTTTTATATGAAATATTTATAAATATTATCAAATTTGTATGTAATTATGAAGTAAATGTGAATGTAAACATTGCTCTCCACAAATTATAACGCAAGTCATACGAAATTTAATTGAAAAACTTTGTCTACGTTGGGACTTGAACCCAAATCTACGGTTTGCCGGACCGTCGCTTTAACCAATTAAGCCACGATAGACCTTGGTTCAAGCTAATTAGAAACGCATTATAAGGTGACAATGTTAGTTATTCAGATGTCAGTTATTTAAAGTAGATGTTAGTTTTGAAAGTAGAAATCAGTTTTGAAAGCAGATGTCCGTTTTGATATCAGACGTCAGTTATTGAAAGCAAATGTCAGTTATTGAAAACAAATGTCAGTTTTGAAAGCAGATGTCAATTTTGAAAGCAGATGTCAGTTTTTTGAAGCAGAGGTCAGTTATTGACAGCAGATGTCAGTTGTTGAAAGTAGATATCAGTTTTGAAAGCAGATGTCAGTTTTGAAGGTTTGAAATTGCTAATTATTACTCCATAGCTATTTAATTATTTAGATAATTTCTTAGCCGTCCGTTTAATATATCAATTGATTCTTGGAGTTTGTCGGCTTTTATATGAAATATTTATAAATATTATCAAATTAGTATGTAATTGTGATATAAATGTGAATGTAAACATTGCTGTCTACAAATTACAACACAAGTCATACGAAATTTAATTGAAGAATGTTGTCTACGTTGGGACTTGAACCCAAGTCTTTCAAAACTGACATCTGCTTCCAGAACTGACTTCTACTTCCAAAACTAATATCTACTTTCAATAACTGACATCTGAATCATTAACATTGTCACCTTATAATGCGTTTCTAATTAGCTTAAACAAAGGTGTATCGTGGCTTAATTGGTTAAGGCGACGGTCCGGCTAACCGTAAACTTGGGTTCAAGTCCCAATGTAGACAAAATTTTTCAATTAAATTTCGTATGACTTGCGTTGTAATTTGTAGACAGCAATGTTTACATTCACATTTACTTCACAATTACATACTAATTTGATATAATATTTATAAATATTTCATATAAAAGGAAGTCGAAAAACTCCAAGAATTTATCAAATGACTCAATCTTTCTCAATTATGTAGAAAAATAGCTGAAAGTAGTAGCTTCAAGTTGTGGATAATAAAAACCTCTTCATGTATTAAAGTTTTTTTTTTAAATAACCAAACGGAACTTACTTTATGAACCGCCCTCGTATATTGGAAACGTAGTGAAACATCAAACAAGCGTCTACCGCCTATACCTTTTTCCTTCTAAAGAAACATTCTTTAAATATCCCGACAAGGTGTTCTTTAAAAACTTCTGGATTGAAATCAAATTAGGGAAGAACATATAAAATCCTGGAAAAGTGTACAATTGCTACCCAGATATTTATGGAAAGTGGTCCTTACTGTACACATACAATATGCCAGTTTGCGTCAGTGCAGTGATAATTTAAAATCAAAAAAGAAATTCGGTAACATTACTATTGAATCAAGTTCCATAACTTAAAAAAATATTTCATTTTGTAAGAAACGTACATTAAGATATTTTTTTAAATTTTGTTTTTATTCTTTAAACAATGAATTTGTAACAGAACATTAATTGAACAATTTTCTTCAATATAAATAGTACAAGATCTGTATAGCTGGATGTTAAATTATTTTGTTTGCAATTCCTGTATTAAGAAATAAAGACATCACGTGCTTATATAAACATAATACATCTGCTTTTTTAAATTCTTAATTAACAATTAATAATATTGAGCTAATATGTTTTTAAAATAAACTTGAATATAATAGAAAGAGTAACTACCTAAATAATATTTTGCCACAAAATATATCATTTTTTTTTGCTTTCTAGTTTAAAATTAATCTTTGAAAACTCTTACTGTAGATATACTTATCAATAAATTAATACGGTTCACGTACAGGTTATAATACATTAAAAATTTATATCCGCGATTAAATACTGAAACAGCGATAATAAATATATAAATAAATAAATGTAAATATGTACTATACTTTCATCAAGAGCCGCAATAAATAAAAAGTTTCGGTACTTCTTGAAAATACATTACAATTTCTTTGAATTGAAACTTTATTTTTACAACCATGCCTTATAAAATACGAAATTTTAATCTTACTGACGAAATTAATAAAACGTATTTATCATTAGAAGTGATAAAAGCTACTCCTATTATATTAATATGCTAAATTGCTTATAAGCAGTATCTTTACATATTGCTATGAATTGTGATGTTGTACTTTGCTAATTCACAATTCACAACCAATCTGTCCAGCTAGTATATTCAGACGGTATATTTTCACAATGAGACTGCTTTTCCCTCAGAGTTCCAATTGGAAAGCGTGGTTTTTCTCTTCTACAAAATTTATCAAGCGCCAGTAAAAGAGTTTAAACAAAGGTAAAAAGAAAATCACAATAAATTTAAATGAAACTTTAATACAAAAAATAAAAAATTAAAAAAGAAATATCTTTATGGAGTATAATGATAAATATTGCGTCATTAAACGATATTATTAAGGTAAAAATATTATACGAAAATGACCGTAGCGTATAATTAAACTTCCTTAGTGACAACCGAGCAAAATTAAAAACTAATAAATTGCAAAGAAGTATTTTAATTTCTCCCACAATAAACAAAGTAAACAAACTGATAATGACAGCCCGAAACAACCTCTAACGCATGTGCAAGCCACATGAAAAAAAATATGCCCTTGAATCCAAGCGAACAAAATTTTAAAGTTACAGATTTTTTATATAGAAATTTTAAAAACCGTTCTTTGTCATTTAATTCATATAACTAAAAATAAAATATATATCAAAATTAATACAGTGTAAAAATAAAAAATGCAATACACACAAAATAATAATAATGATAATAATAAGAATAATATAAATTTACTTACGTAGTATAAAAAAAATATATATTTTTTTCGAGACACCTGAGTTAGAAAGCTACTAATTAAACAATTACGAGTTCTACACACTCGTAAATAAATCGGTATTGAAATTAAACACAATCCACAATTAAATCAAATCCCGAAGTTAATTAAATACAAAGATAAAGATTTATCTTTTCAAAAAACACGACCTTCTAAACTCAGCGTACAATAGTGTCTGCGGATACAGAAAGGCAAAACAGCGTGCTTCAACTACACTAGTCAAAAATATAAATCAGTTCAACATAAAAATACATTCATAAATAATAAAATTTTTCAAAATATTTGCGGGGAAAAGTCCACAGCAATATGTATACATATATACAAGGGAAGTTTCCAAAGTTCTGGGAATTGTGCTCGAACTAAATTACGCAGAACTTACAGGCAATGCTTATTGGTGACAGACAATTTTTGACATATTTATGCAGCTATCCAATGCAATATCGTTCACTCTGATTCAAGTGTTCGACCGATATAGACGCATTTTCGTAGTTTGTGTAACCATGGAAGACGTGGCTAAATCTCAAAGAGCAATTATTTTCTTTTTGTGTAAAGAAAACTTCAGAAATTATTAAACGTCTGCAAGGAGTGTTTGGTCTGCAGAATCTAAAAGTACTGTACATAGGTGGATCGATCGTTTTAAAAGTGGTTGAACAGCATTAGATTACGATCCACGCAGTAGTTACCCGAGCCCGAGCACGTCGGTAAATGAAGGAAACAGCGCTGCCGTAGAGAACCTACTGAAAGAGGACAGATGAATGACTATTTCTCAAATTAGTGTACTCCTAGAAATAGATACACGACAAGTTAATGAGATCTTACATGATTGTTTGGGCGTAAGCATGGTTTCAGTCCGCTGGGTGCCAAGGCTGTTGGGACCGGAACAGAAACTCAATAGTTCTGACACTTGTCAACTTCAAGAGCTGTTAGCCCATTACGGTGATGAATTTTGGCAACAGATAATAACCACTGACGAAACGTGGATTCCTTATTTCAATCCCGAAACCAAAGAATATCGTAAATCCGAAGAAAGGCCTCCACTTAAGGCGCGCGCAGTAGCAAGTGCAGTTGGAAAAGTAATGCTTACTGTATTTTGGAATTGCGAAGGGATTATTTTTGTGGATTATCTGGCGAAAGGTACTACAATCAACGCAGAATATCATTCGAACTTATTATCCGGACCTCTGCGGCAGGCACTGGGAGTTGCATAAGCGTCCGTTATTGCAACGGGATAATGCAAGACCGCTCACCGCAAGAAAAACCAAGGATATTTTGAACGATTTACGATGGGAATTGCTTCCGCATCCACCTTATTCACCGGATATTGCAGCGAGTGCTTTTCATCTGTTCCCAAATTTGAAAAAAACTTTTACGGGTGTTCGTTTTGAGAGTTTAACTGATGTAAAACGTGTCATAAATAGGGGGTTTGAGGAGATATCTAAAAAGTTCTTTGAGGGCGGCTTAAAAAAAATAATTTATAGTTGGGATAAATGTATTCAATTAAATGGCGATTATGTTGAAAAACTACATTGTAATATTGATGAAAATTGACAAAATAAGGAAGTTATAGCTAAGTTCCCAGAACTTTGGAAACATCCCTCGTAAGTACGAAAAGATCAGCACTGAAAATATATTAAAAATATATACTGGATATGACGATGTCATAGTAAAACTATTTATCTAATAACACAGGCCTGCATTTTTCAACACTTTGAAAGTTGATTTAAAAATTTTAACTGTTTTCTAGTAATTGGGTAGCGCTGATTTCAAATCTGCTTTTATTTTTTTGTATCACGTAAGGTTATTTTTCAAACCAGTAAAATCAAAAAATATAGAAAAAACACGATTTATTTCATTTATTAGCTAGTTTTATATTATATTTAAAAAAATACAAAAATATACACATAGAAACTATTAGAACTAGTTATTTATTCTTTATGCTTCTTAAAAAAACGTTTTCGTTTTTCAGAAAAGCTTCGTTTGGTTGTTTTGGTTGTCATATTCAGCTAAAGGAAGATCTAAAGGTAGTTTCTGGAACAAGAAAATTTTTTTGTTTCAACCTAGACCAAAGTACTTCAGAAAGATCTTTTGAAAGTCCCAAATCTCTTATTAAATCATTCAGTTCGGCTTGTGAAAATAACTGAGGTTGGTTTTGACCTGAGGTTGATGGTTCAAAATCACTATCCATCTGTACGGAGCCGGAAGTTGAAGAGGTTTCAATATCTTCCTGTGGTACTTTCGGGGGTATAGGTATAGGTACATGATTTCTGTGAGGAACTGGTCCGATAGCTGATTTAATATTGTTTGGATACAAAATATGTTTCAAAGTTTTTCTATTATGCCCTTTAATATCACAAAGAGCGTCTTCAATGCAATCTTCATGATGATTTTGCGGTTCTCTCCAAACCATCGGTATTCCAAAAGGAAGGCGTTTTCTATTCCCTTTGGTCCAATGTCTTAAACCTTCGTCACATACCTTACAAACAACGTGCGGTGCCCAATCTTTATATTGATCTCCTAATTTGATTTTGAAATAAGCATAATATGCATTTTTCACAAATTCACCAATTGGTCTCTTAAACTTTTTCAAGACGAAATATCCACAAATATAACAGAAATCATCTGGTTTGTTTTTGCAACACCGGCTAGACATATTTTTAAGCAATGTTTATTTATCAAATACCACGCACAACACTAAAGACAAATTAATTTTACTTGTTTACTGATCGACACTCAGAGCCATAATGAAGTAAATGACATTAAAATATACATTTTGTTTGGAGTGATAAACTTGAAATCCTTCTTCGCAGTACTAATAAAGTGAAAGCATAATAAATAGGATTTAGCAGGTAAAAATTCCCGGAAATCTTGTCCAAAATTAATACATGAAATAAAAGATTTACATCAGGTAATGAGAGCCTATTTAACAAATTTCTTTAAAACCGCAACAGAAAATCATTTTTGGGTTAATACCTAGAATTTGAAGTAGTACATTCATTTTAAAATGTATTAAAACGCCTATTATAAGATTTTTTTATATTTTTTTATTTTTCTTTTGTGCAAAAAAAATCTGTGGGTGGTAGAGACCAACTGTATTTTAATTAGTTATTGCTATATAAAAACTGAGCTTAACAAACAAAAATCACATCATCACAAATTTTATGCAGGTCTGTGTAATCTATTGCATATATTTTGTTTATACTAGTAGAAGCACTGTCGAAGATTGTTTTTCTTTTTTGAAATTACCATCGATTTGCTTTCATTTCCTTGACTAAATGCAAATAGGTCCACCCATATACTTGACTTTGAAAGATAGTCAAACAATTTAACTTGGTATTCAAATGTGATCTACTTAGTCATGGTCATGGTAGATATAACCAAAGTTATATTATTATATTGTTTAAGTTTTTACGTACTAATTCCTTATGTTAGGTACTTCTTATTTCCCCTTTAAAATCTATAGAAATGTATACTCTTATATACCTATTCATCAGCATGGGTTCATAGCACAACAACTATCTTAACATATACAGAAAATACCATAATGTACTGATGGCTTTATATATAGAAATTTTTTTAAATTTATGGTCATATTTTGAATTTGTTTGCGCATTCCAATCAAGGCAGCATGGGAGTTTGTTTTACATTAAGTGTATTTAGTTATCATGAACTATTACACGGTTCAGCAGCGCGTTTCCAGTGTTACCCATTATTTGCGTACAAAATCGGTTATTGCGACTCAACGTTCGTTCGTTCGTCAATCTAATCGTCGTGATGCACCTTCCTGTAATACCATTTTGGCATGGTATCAGAAGTGACTTAATGAAGGTAATACTACAAACAAAAAAACCGACAGGGAGACACGTAAGTGCTACGACTACTGAAAATACTGAGCATGTAAGGGTTTCCTTTACGAGGAGTCCACAATGCTCAACTGGACTAGATGCACGTGCCTTAAATTTAAAGAAAACCAGCGTTCATAGAATACTTAGGCATATTAAATTCCACTCCTATAAACTGACACTTGTTCAAGAACTAAACCCATTAGGTAAATAAAATTGACATTTTAGATTTGTTTGCTGGTGAACCCAATAATGCACGTTGCCGGTTCAAGAGCGAAACGGCTCATTTTTATTTAAATGGCTTCGTTAAGTAACAAAATTTTAGATACTGAGCAACAACAAATTCACATCAACTTCACGAATGAACACTTCACGCAGCGCAGGTACGGTTTGGTGTGTGCTGTCAACCACAGGAATTATTGGCGCATATTTTTTTTTAATAGAACATGCATAATGTAACAATAACATCAGGAAGATATTGTCACATGATTGAGACTTTTTGCCGGCCAAGATATGAACAACTTGATTGTAATTACTGGCTTCAGCAGGATGGGGCAATGAGTCACACGGCGAGAATCAGTATTAATGTGCTGCGTGATATGTTTCCCGGCCATTTAATTTCTCGTAACAGAGACTTAATCTGGCCAGCTCTATCGCCTGACTTAACAGCGCCAGACTTTTTTCTGTAGGGATATCTTAAAAGTTGTGTGTATAATAGTAGACCACATATTCTTGAAGATCTTAAACAAAACATTTTAAACGGAATTGAAGCGATTTTACGGGATATGCTAGGCAAAGTGCTGAATAATGTCATGCAACGACTAGAAGAATGTATAACAGAAGAAGGAAGCCACCTACGCCATTAAATTTTTCAATAAAGAAACTCCCAGAGTTATAGATTAAGATGCTTTAGTTGTAATGTTTTAATGTTTAATCAAAAAAAAATTATTCCCTATTAAAAACCGTCAATGCATTTTCGAATTCACTGTATAACACTTCTTTCTCCAAACTTCTTTCTCCAAAAGTAGATCAGCAACGAATGTTGATAATATACAAAGACATTTAATCCTATAGATCACGGCTTGCTACTTTCTAAACTAGATCGTATTCTGTCTTTCTTTTATACAATTAATGTGTTCCTATTTATTTCGTAAAAGAGATTATATGTATTAAAATGACTACTGGTCGGAATAATTTTCCTTATTTTCCGATGTGCCGCAAGGTTCGAACTTAAAGCTATTACTTTTCAGAATAATTGAAACATACATGAGTAGGTAAACCCCACCAGTTTTGTATAATACAAAGGTATTTTTAATAATATAAAATATTATTAAAAATCTGGTGTGAAGAACACAAATGCAGGTTCACTATTAATATTTTCTGTGAACGTGTCCGAATATATCCTATCCCCAGAGACGTAGATACGTATTTCACCTTTCTACAGGCTCATCGGTACGCGCCTGCTGGAGAAAGGATATTCCCAGACACATTCACAGAAAAGAACCACATCGCCCTATCACCGTAATTATCCAGACCGAGCGCAGAAGTAAATTCGGCGCTGCCTGTTGTCAGACAGCCGAAGTACCTCGCATACCTTCCACATAATTAATGTGAAGTAACGACGCCCTTCCAAAGGTTGGCACAGCCAATCTCTCTAGAAAACTGCATTTTGTTTGTGCCTTCACTCATACTACGGCTTAACCGCATGTGTAATGTATCAGAATAATTGAAACATACATGAGTAGGTAAACCCCACCAGTTTTGTATAATACAAAGTTATTTTTAATAATATAAAATATTATTAAAAATCTGGTGTGAAGAACACAAATGCAGGTTCACTATTAATATTTTCTGTGAACGTGTCCGAATATATCCTATCCCCAGAGACGTAGATACGTATTTCACCTTTCTACAGGCGCATCGGTACGCCCCTGCTGGAGAAAGGATATTCCCAGACACATTCACAGAAAAGAACCACATCGCCCTATCCTATTATCGCCTATTATACAAAACTGGTGGGGGTTTACCTACTCATGTATGTTTCAATTATTCTGATACATTACACATGCGGTTAAGCCGTAGTATGAGTGAAGGCACAAACAAAATGCAGTTTTCTAGAGAGATTGGCTGTGCCAACCTTTGGAAGGGCGTCGTTACTTCACATTAATTATGTGGACGGTATGCGAGGTACTTCGGCTGTCTGACAACAGGCAGCGCCGAATTTACTTCTGCGCTCGGTCTGGATAATTACGGTGATAGGGCGATGTGGTTCTTTTCTGTGAATGTGTCTGGGAATATCCTTTCTCCAGCAGGGGCGTACCGATGAGCCTGTAGAAAGGTGAAATACGTATCTACGTCTCTGGGGATAGGATATATTCGGACACGTTCACAGAAAATATTAATAGTGAACCTGCATTTGTGTTCTTCACACCAGATTTTTAATAATATTTTATATTATTAAAAATACCTTTATATTACTTTTCAACATTTATGTTTTGGCTCACAAATTTACAGTATGTTTAGTTACGCTACGACCTTAAAATATATGATATTACCGATTCTGTTGAGGATTGTATAATTTTGCAAAATAATCTCTTTACAATTGGTGATTGGTACAGGGTTAACTATACAACGTTAAATATAAAAAATTGCTGTTTCTTATTCTAAACACACTAATTCTACAATTTACTACAATTTATTTTAGTTAGTTAATTGACGAAGGAGATACTTGTTGAAACTTCATTATAACGCTAAGAAATAAGTAATTTAACTTCTAGTTTCAAAAATTCTTTTATTGCAAATACCATTTCAAATACCAAGTATTTCATCCACCTGATGAAGCCATTGTATGGCGAAACAATATTGTAGTGGTATTTACAATAAAAGAATTTTTGAAACTAGAAGTTTAATTACTTATTTATTTTAGTGCCGCAATCGGGCTTTGAAACCTATTTTTAACGTCTCTGACTTAGACGTACTGCCTGAAAATAATTTATCCTTTACAATAATATATCGTCAATATGTTCATCTGCATTTGAAATTATTGAATTTGTAAGTAGATCGTGGCGTAACTTCAACAGGGTTTAAACAATAAAGACCTTATATTACAAGGCAGTAGAGTTGAATACGTATCCTGGTATCCTTTCTATCTGACAGTGAGCGGATACAAAAAAGTTTCTGAAATATCTGGAATTTAAAGTGACAAGCTCGAACGAACACGAGGATATTTTGTCAATTAACTTGCCAATTTCTCGAACTTCCTTCACAAATTTACATATACAAGGTGCGGTTGGTGCATTATCTCGACCGAAATTTCTTTTTAAACTTCTCACTGTTTCGGCAACACAGCGTCCACTTTGGAAGTAGGTTTTTAATATTACCAAACGTTTTTCAAAGGTAAAGATCCATTTTGTATCGCGGAGATATGATACTGAGTTTCTGTCAATATTTTGAGTGCCAAATAGCTGTCAGTGTCAAAATAACATGTGATTTAAAAATAAATCAGCAGATAGCCAACCCATTATAAGTAAAGTTCGGATTTTCATGAACAAGAAATAATTTAAATATGCGCATAAATCACTTTCTTCCCAAAAATGTATCAAATATATGCTTCATTTTTACCATTTATTCATTTTCATGCATTTTATTTTTTACGTTTTCGCTTACTAGAAATCAAGGAAAGAGTAGTAAAACAACAAAAAGTAGTCTAAATTAGATTTATCCATAAATAATAATTATTATTACATAATATATGATAAGAACATTGCATAATAATATCGTAAAAATTACAATTAATAGCTATATACATATAATTCTATGGATGTTACTTAATAACATAATAAGTTATTATGTTATTAACTAACATCCATAGAATTATATGTATAGTTATATAACAAGTGTTTATTTGAAAAGTCAATCTAGTAGCATGTCATTTACTGAGAACATTTTGAAGTATGTCGTAAATTAAAATTTACTACTTAACCTACGAAGTCGTATATTTTGACAGTTTCATACATACAAATAAATAACAAATAATAGGCATTTATTGAAAACTATAACAAATGTTGAAAATGTTGTCCTTCAAGATCAATGCACTTTAAAATCCTCCGTTCAAAATTTCTGATGATATTCTGCAACATTACTGGATTGTTATTAATTGCCATGCATTTCTGTTCGATTCTCTGTAGCATATCATTCAAATTCAATATAGGTGTGCGAAAGATGTTATTTTTTAGATAAGGCCACAAAAAGAAGTCGCAAGGTGTTACACTGGTCTGCAACAAAATCCTCCTTCATAAAATTATGTCATAAATATGAAGATTTCGATGCTCTGAATCTGTTCCCTATGGCCAATTTTTTCTATCACGTCTAGTTTTTTCGATATGATTTTTTTTCCAAAATATCATAAATTCCGTTTTTTTTTAATTCGTTATATGCGTTAACATTATAAACAACTGCGCCTGCGCAGTATACACTGTGTCTTTACAAAAGTTAGTTGAAAACTTGTCTTTTAATTGTTTACGTTCTATATCAAATACTTTGGTAAGTTTTGCACAAAATTCATGTTATACATATATTTTAAGTATTTTATGTGTAGGTTATCCATTTTTTTATGAACATATTTAATAAATATATAATAGAAATTTAAAATTATTTTTTAAAAAAATTCCATTCAATTTTAGGTTATAAAATGCCGCGCGCTTGTAAGAATTCTACCGACTGTTTTTGCTACATTTGTGGTGAGTTTACTCTAAAAACACAGCGAAATGCGATAACAGATCTTGTTAAAAAAGCTTATCAGCTTTATTTTAGATCCTCTATCGATGAGAGGGATAAAAGTTGGTTCCCAAAAATTTGCTGTAACAGTTGTTCAAGAACGTTGAGAGGTTGGCTTGAAGGAAGTCACAAATCTATGCCGTTTACGATGCCAATGCTTTGGAGTGAACTTCAGAATCATGAAAATTACTGTTTTTTCTGCATGACATCAACACGAGGATTCTCGAAAAAAAATAAAAACAAGATTGTATATCCAAACATCGCATCTGCAAAGAGACCACTTCCTCGTGGTGAAGGCAGTTCACCTCCAGTACCTACAAAAAATACCGAGAAGATGGAAAATAAAAATACTTCTGGTCTACAGCCTCAATCGAGTTCAATTTCTTCCTGTACATCTTCATCATCATACGCTTCATCAGGATCTTCAAGCCCATCAAAAGAACCTTATTTTCTTAAACAACCTGATTTAAATGATCTCGTTAGAGACTTGAGGCTATCAAAATCTAAGGCTCAATTACTCGGATCAAGATTGAAACAGTGGAATTTGTTGGATAAAAGTACAAGAGTCTCATATTTTCGCACAAGACAAGAAGATTTTACGAGTTACTTTTCCAAAGAAAATGATTTAGTATATTGTAATGATGCTGCAGGGCTTCTTAAAGAACTGAGTTTCCCAGAAAATTCTGACGAATGGAGACTTTTTATTGATGCGTCGAAGATTAGTTTGAAAGCCGTTTTACTTCACAATGGAAATAAATACCCATCAGTGCCTCTAGCACATGCAACAAACATGAAAGAAAATTATGAAAAAAATGCAAATCTGGAGGTATTATTTGAAAAAATAAAATATTCTCAATACCTATGGAATATTTGTGCTGACTTAAAAGTTGTCGCTATACTTACTGGATTGCAAGGAGGATACACCAAGTTTTGCTGTTTTTTATGTGAGTGGGACAGTCGCGCAAGGGACAAACATTACAAAGTTAAAACTTGACCGCAAAGAAAAAGCTTGACACCTGGACTTAAAAATGTATCTCAAGAACCTCTAGTGCCAAGTGACAAAATTTTTTTGCCACCACTTCATATAAAGCTGGGGCTCATGAAAAACTTAGTGAAAGCTATGAACAAGGATGGTGCAAGCTTTCAATATCTCAAAACAAAATTTCCTCGAATCAGTGACGCGAAATTGAAAGAAGGGATTTTTGTAGGTCCGCAAATACAAGAGCTTATGAGGGATGAAGTTTTCAATTCGAAGTTGAGCAAAGCTGAAAAAAAAGCTTGGGTGGCTTTTGTAAAAGTGTGTCATAATTTTCTAGGTAATACAAAAGCTGACAACTACCGACAAATCATTCGAGAGCTTCTTTCTGCTTATAAAGCTTCAGGATGCAATATGTCACTCAAAATTCATTTTTTGGACTCGCATTTAGATTTCTTTCCGGAAAATCTCGGTGCCGTATCAGATGAGCATGGTGAAAGGTTTCATCAGGATATTATGCATATTGAAAGACGCTACAATGGAAAATGGTCAGCAGCAATGCTTGCTGATTTTTGTTAGTCGATTCGCCGAGAAACTTCGATGGAAACGATGAAAAGAAAAAAAAAACAAAATAACTTGAATTATATTACCATAATGGGATAAATATACTGATATTTCTATAACTTGTAACTGTAAAATTAGCATTTTCCGTTGTAAAACGTAGACCGTAGTCTTTTTTCACTTTTTTGTAATTGTTGTTACTAAAATAATATCGTTTTTTAATTAAATGGACACTACATTTAAAATCTATGTGCTGTATTTTTTTGCATGTTAAATTCCGAGGTAAGAGCACCAAATATGTTGTAATCATGCATGAAAACAATGAGGAGAAAAAAAGAATTTTTTTTCTGCAGACCAGTGTATACGCTCATCAAATAATTCTCTTAAATAATCCAAAGACTCTGCAGTACAGTGACAAGGTGCTCCGTCTTGTTGGAAATATGCATATTGAAGTTCATCATCATGCAACTGATTGACAAATGGTTGTAAAATTTCCGTACGGTACCTTTGAGCAGTTAACGTTCCCTGAAAAAATATTGGTCCAATGATTCGCCTTTGGCTTATCGCTGCCAAAATACCAATTTTCTCTGGATGTAGCGATTCTTCATTAATTACATGTGGATTTTCACTACTCCAAATTCTTGTATTTTGTGAATTTAGATATCCCGTTTTATAAAACCATGCTTCATCAGTAAAGATGACTCTTTGCGAAAGTTCTCCATTATTGTTCATATTTACAAACCAATTACAAAACTGTAGTCTACGTGGGTAGTCAATTACTAACAATTCTTGTACTGCTGTGACACGGTATGGATAAAGTTGCATTTTTTTTTAATAACTTGTGAATTGTACCAACAGAAAGGTTTATTTGTTGACTCAAATGTCGAACAGATGTTTGTGGTTCATTTTCCATTATTTCTTCAACACGATTGACAACTTGAGGTGTACGTTTCTTAACTGCTCCGGTGCCTGATTTTCTTAAGAGACTACCAGTTTCAGAAAAAAGTTTTAAAGTTCTATCCAAAGTATTCTTAAATTGTATATAATCTATTACAAAATGTGGAAACTCAACTTGAAATTCTCACAATTCAACGACAAAAACCAGATGTGCGTTTAACCAAATGAATAGTGCTATTGCTGCGTATTGCACTTAACGATGTTATAGACTATTTATATGGTCCATCGTAATTTCGGCCCGATGCGTCCGTTCTCTACTAATAATAAAAAATATGTTTTTTATAGGATGTACCGGGTACCCGGAAATTACCCAGTACCCGGCGTACCCGGCAAAATTTTCAGTACCCGCAAATGACCCAGATCCAGCAAATATTGCCGGGTAATGTGTTCCTTATCTGAAATTTGAAAAGATGTAAGATAATAAGTGAATGAAAATAAATTACACAAAATTTATTTTAACTAGACATTTTATTAAAAAATACAAAACAAAAAATTAAATTTAATAATTAAATCTCAACAATGGGAGATTATAATGTAGAAATAATAATTACTCTGCGTTTCGCGGAAGAAGTCTATTTCTTCTCTCTTCGTTAATAATACCCGCCCCGCTGAACATTCTTTCCCTGGGTATGCTGCTAGGAGGCGTTGCTAGGTATTGTCTAGCCAATTTTGATAGTGTTGAATAAATATTTGCATTTTTTGCCCACCAATCCAACGGATTTTCGGTACGAGGGATGTTAGGATGTTTAAGAAAATTTAAAAGTTGAATATTATCTGTTGAATTTCCCACAGTATAGGATTCTTCTTCAATGGATTTATTTTCAAATAAAATTTCATCTATGCAAGCCCACACATCTTCATTTTTATCATGATTATTTTTTCCATGTTCTGCAGATTCTCTTTGTTTATTGTCATTGTTTTTATCAATACTTATCGGAGAAATATTCTATAATCCAACTTTTAGCAATAACTTGTGTATCGGGTTTTAAAAATTTTAGTTTGTAACGGGCATATAATACCGTAGCTATTACATAAAACTTAGTTTTTTCCACATTTTCAAATCGAGCCTTTAAAGATTTTAGCATTTCTTTTTTAATGGTTGCTGTTCCTTCGTCGTGTAGTTTTTACAGAGAAAGCGCTCTAAGGCATTTGGGATTGCCATCGAAATAAGAGCTTCCTTTGGAGTGGCTTCAACTGTATATATATATATATATATAAATATATATATATATATATATATATATATATATATAATCAGTAACCTTTTTACCCTAAGGTGTAAGGAGTATACTATACAAAATTTTACAAATCACTTAGGTGCACAAACTTCACCTTCAACTGTAACGATGTAAAAATGTTCCAATAAGATAACTATATTTTCAATTGACTTCAAATTTGCTGCATTCAAGTTGATATATCATGATCTGATGAATATAGTGCGATGGCATCTTCTTGTTCTAATATCCTCTTGAGCATCTGATACGTCGAATTCCATCTCGTGACTACGTCTTGTACTAATTTGTGTTGTGGAAGCGATAATTTGGTTTGTATTTCTTTCAACTTAGTACTAGCTAGTTGCGAGTGATTAAAATGGGTTACTATATTGCGACACTTTGCAATTATGTCGGAAATAGATTTTTGAGAATATATGCTATCATGAATTATCAATTGGATGCTATGAATAAAACATGACTCATTTCTCAAATGGGCAATATTTGATCCACTGATCATATTACGAGCACCATCTCGTAGCAATACGTGTATGTGGTTTTCAGTGTCTCATTTCCAGAAGCATTTCGCTTAATGAATCACTAATGGTAGCAGCAGTATGGCTTCCAGGAAAATGGCGAGCAATTAGAACCACGCACTTTTTTCAAATTTTTCATTAAGCCAGTGTCCACTGAGGCTTATAAAGCTTTCGCTATTCTCAGAACAGGTCCATATATCTGATGTCAAGGAGATCAGGAGGAGTTGTGATTTTTCAATATCGATTAAATCACAAATTTTCGAACAGTTATCGTATATGTAGGAATAATAATTTCTGAGAAATATTTTCGTTAAGGTATTTGATATCGGGGCTCTAATGTTTTCAAAAGCTTAATAAATTCAACAATCTCGACTATTGCAATGGGTTGGTTATCCACAGCTATCAATTCGCCAATTTTATCATGGATTTTCTTTGCTTTGATATTATTAATTGTTGTTTAATGGGGCGCGAAGGTCCCGGTATTGGATCGTCTAATTTCTTTTTCTTAACATTAACAATGTAACAATCACTAAACTCATATGAATGTTTTAAATAAATGTTTCAATAACGTTGACGTTCCGTAGAATTTTGTATTTGCGCCACCTCTAGATAAAACTGCATTACCTAAACTGCACACTGCTTTCGTTTCGTCTTCAGAAAGCACTTTAAAATAACTCCAAACTGAAGTCATTATTGAAAGGGTACATTCGTAAGAAATTAAAAAATTGTAATTCGACCCAAATGCTACTAAAATTAAATAATATTATACTAAACAGCGGCAGCTCCAGTGTAAACTCAGGGGATTTCCCGGTTTTGTTTACAAACGCAGCCTTTCCGTCAGATGGCGTAAGATGCGCAGTTTCAGTACCCGGTTACCGGTCGGGTACGTTTTTTTTTCTTTCTCAATACCCGGTGCCCGGCATTTTTAGGACCCGTTATATGTTTTTTTACATCAAATCCGAAGTCTACTTAAAAGTTTCTAATTCTAAAAATTTTATAATAGTTTGAAATTATCATTTGCATCTTCTTTCCGTGTAATTTTCTCAATGTGTTGTTAGTAGTTTTGTTGATTTAGATATTGCTAGATACATTACTACAATATATTCTGTAATAATCTTAAATTAAATCTTAATCAATATTGTAAGAACACTTTTGTTATTATGTCCAAAAATTATTCACGTACTAATAAACATCAACAATATACTTAATCAGGTGTTGTGTTCCAATAACACTTCAACCAACATTTAAACACATATACTATATGGATATACATAATTTCATTACGAATTCTTATCTATTTGAAATCTGTAGTGATATGTACAAATTGTACAATGCTAAAAATATGCGTCATCTAGAAATTTTCAGCATCAGAAACATACATACGAGTTGTACATATTATATAAATTATAGGAATAACGTAAGATAATCGCTCATATGCGACATACGCGTTGTTATCAATAGGTATTTAAAATATATTCTAGTGCATTATGTGTCGATCTGCAAGTTAATAATAACAATTAATTAGATATTGATAAAAAAGCATGCGTCAGTAGACAAGCCTCCAAATATTGCGATCGTAAAAACACATATGTATGTATGAATGAATGAAGCGAAAGTTTTGCAATAGAATCCCAAATTAGATCTCTCTGCTGCCGGAGGATGTAGTAATCGTATTTTATTTTTAATTTGTACTTGTTAATATAATCTTTCTTGTTAATGATTTGTATCGTTGTTCGCCGTCGTACTTGTATTAAAAAATGATTCAAGCGATTTCGACTATAAAACTTGAGCTATTATAATGACATGATTTATTGTATGATATACATATTTTACAATTGATTTATATAATTATTGAGGTCGGCAATTATCATAATATCGATTCAAGCGTATTTTGGAAACATTATTATTAAAACTAGGCATATAATAAGAATAATAATAATAATTTACTTTGTTGAGAACTAATTTTTGCAATGACATGCCATGAATTATTATTACCTCTGCACCTGCGAAGAGACTTAAGACGTTTGTCTGTCAACATTCATCTTAAACGAGAAAGAAAATCACGAAAAATTATTCGGATAGCAAGCCAGCGTCTTACGACTGCTCCATCGACCGTCTCTAAATGCGCCGAATTTCTTCATATTAAAAAAAACTTAAAAGAACATGGTGAATTATGAAATAAAAATTAAAATAATAATAAGTATTATTTTTATTGCTATAATAATAGGTAATAAATAAATAAAAGACTAACCCAAAGGTGTTATGTATCACTAACGTTATTCAAGATCTATCGGGTGCGCCAATAGTGTGTCAGCGCGATTTTGCGTGAAAATGAAGAAAGATAGGAAAGTGAAATTTTCTCTACGCATATAGTATATCACAGTAGATATTGTAAAATTATTTATGAATATACAGGGTGTTACAAATTCCCGCACACACCTTCAGATTTTTAAGTTTAAATGGATTGCTGTATTTTTTAGAATTATTTCGGTAGCCACCTAAATTACCTTTGCAGCGATATATGGTTATGTGCACTTCCGACAACTAGTTTTGTTTATATTGGAATTTGTGTCAAAAATTTTACTGTTGTAGCGTCTGATGTTTTAAGACGTAGACTGAAGATGGGTATCGCGCATCGAATTATTCTTTGGATATCAATTTGGGATATAACATATTATGTGTTTCAAGATGGTATAACGTAAAAATATACACAGGTGTTTAATAGGTCATACCACATTTATCTAAATTCAAACGCTTCTCTCTTGATTTTTTTTAAATGGAACCTATATTTTTCGACATTGTCGGCAAATTCCGTGTAAAATTACTTTCAAAATAGTATCAAAAACGTCATACTTATTTACAGTATTTTCAACGATATTCCACTTTTATGGGAAATATCTTTAATACAATTCAATATTCAGTACATCTAACATAGTTACTACATACATAATACATACTACAAAATTATTATGTACACTTTTGGATTTCTTAATAATAAATTAATCTTAATTCTTATGATGCTCGGATTTGTTTCCATTCTGCTCTATGCACATTGTTAACCTTCTCTGTATTGACTGCCTTACATTTTCAGCCATTTTGTTCGCGTGCAAGTGGAGGCTTTGAATTTGCACATAGCATGTAATGCACTTAATCAGCAAACGATTCGAAACTGTTGGAACAATCTCTTTTGCACCAGCGATGAAGATGAAGTCGATGTTCCCTTAAGCATAATTGGGGAACAATTGCGATCCGATGCTGATTCTTGTTAATGCATCATCGGATGTTGTTAATTTATTGAATTAATGTTGTTAATTTATTGAAAATTAATGTATGTAACGTAGATAAGCAGCTGAATGATGTAAATGAGGAAGAAAATACGGTCAGTGGTGATGAGGATCTTTCCGTTGAAGTTCCAAGTGTAGTGATTGACGCGCAAGCTATACATACAAGTTTTTAACCAAGCTATGGATTGGGCTGAACGAAACGAAGTATCATACACGGACATTTTAGTTCTTCGTAAATCACGGGTGCAGGCAATGGAAAACAATGCTAAGCGCAAATTTACGCAGACTAAGATAGCAGATTATTTTTCTTCTAAATGAATAATACTTCAGGTTGTTTGAATATTTTTGGTATTTTTATTTTGGTGTATTAAAGGTTTCTTTTAATAATTTACTTGTTAATAAAAATAAAATCACGTTCGCTAATGTAAGCATTTCGATAATGTGAAACACTCTGTCTGAATTAGTTCACGTTATCGAGCATTTGCTGTATAAATATTTATATAGTTTGTCAGAGATAAAACTTAAAAAAAAGTAAGCTTCTACAGCAATAGCCTCTTTTGATCGAACAGTCTACATAAGTATCTAAATATCATTATTAACATAATTGGAACAACAAGTCCAAAACTGCTAGGAGTTAAAATTTTACTCAAGGTACTGTTTTGATTTGAGCAGTTTTTCTATACTTGCATGTTTTATTGTTACACGAATAAATTTTGTTGCTAATTATTTCATTATTTCATTAAAACAAATTGGTATCGAACCAAAAAGAAATAACAAAAAATGTTAATAAAAAATGGTATATTTGTGCATTGCATAATATTTAACGTTACCTTTAAATAGTTTAATTAATGATTTACCATCTACAAAAAGGTTTAGTATATCAATACGTTATGCACGTATTAGGCATTTGTTCCAAATGAAACAGACATGCAATATACATATATGTAAGTGTACACATGGACAATACACCTCGTATTTTCGGCATTAACTTCTGCTTAAGACACGTGTTTCTGCCATCTATAGGCGTCGTCAGTCAAGCTAGTGAAGCAATGTAATACAAATGATACAAATCTTTTTAAGAACAGATTTGTATCTGTATATACATTTACGCTGAAATCGCCTACAAGATATAGCAAACTTCGTCCTATAAGGTGGCACTAATTTAATAAGTGACATCTGACGGACGAAAGAGACTATGCCGAAAAAGGCGACCTTTCGCTTGACTAGCTATGCTAGTACATAAGCGAAAAAATACGTATAAGTGTAGTCCATTAACACGAGCCAGATGGCGGTAAATATACAAAAAGGTTTAGTATATCAATACGTTATGCACGTATTAGGCATTTGCTACAAATTTGTATTGTCCATGTGTACAGTTACAGATATGTATATTGCATGTCTGTTTCATTTGTAACAAATGATTTACCAGATTGGTAAAAATGCCTTTTTATTATAAATGTAATAAAATTATAGAAAATGTTCTTCTATATTCTACTCTAAACATTGGTATTTGATGGGATAAAAAAATAATTATTTCCTTGCTTACGTTTACTATAATTCTTATTAAACCGATTCATGCTTGATTAAATTTACCCAGAATTAAATTATATCAATTTTCTGCGAACAGCGTAAAATTTTATAATAACCAGATCATCAAGTTGATCAAAACATATATACGAAAGTATCAGTGGCGTTTCAATCAAAACATTAATGGATTAAATGATAAAAATACTTTCAAAGATACAATTTGTTACAAAATTACAAAAAGAAAATGAAAATACTAAAAAGTTCTATGTTCTATAAGTTCAAACATTTGATTTTGAATTGCTTCCTGGAAAAAATAATTCATACTGCGTAATTCATTAATGTGCTGAAGTGATATTGTATTGTAGCAAATGTTATCAGATATCCACGGGAGTGAAGTTGTTTTATAACTCGAAATACCGCGTTCTTTCGTTGATATGTTACCAATTGTGTTTTTACCGATAAAATATATATTTAATTAAAAAGTTACACTCTCGTCAAATCACCCTCGTATCATTTAAACGAGATTTAACACTGATTAATTTATTAAGATATCCTCAAATACAGAAAATATAATATAAACATACATAAAATGTAGTAAAAATTTCAGGCTCGTGGCGTTATCAATATGTGAAAACCATGAACCGGTATCATAATGTGGTGAATATACAATAGTATATTAAAAAACGAGTTTCATAAGGCACCATTTTGCAGCACGAGATCAGTTTAGAAAACGAGCCGCTTGCGGCGAGTTTTCTAAAGAGCGAGTGCGGCAAAAGGCCTTATGAAACGAGTTTTTTATACTATTTTTTCTATTTTGCGTTTTTTACATTAATAAATTGCTTAAATTGGAATTATTTAATTTGAAAGTTCAGAGTTTAATTTTTATATAAAGCATGCAGTTGGTCACATTGATACTTGACATTTTCAAATTTGAATCTTGCTATCCGCGAAGTATATTATATTACATATTATTTATTAATTTTCGTTAACATTACTTGATATTTCATTTAAAAATATAAACATGAGTGACATAGAAACATATATATGTTGTTGTCAATTGTATACAACATACGTTGTCTGTGTAAAATACGAACATAGATCATATCTGTCAAATGTACATAAATTCTTAAAATCATATGACAGCAATGATATTTATTTCTGTATTCGAACAACGCCAACATTGACAAATGAAAAAAAGTGTACCGAAATAGAGCTCATTTCGATACTGTTTTTGGTTTCATAATGAGTTCATTTCGAACGCAAAATAGAAAAAGTAATTTATCGTGCTGAGACAAAATGTAGTTTTAATACTGTATACATATTACGATAACTAAATTGTCAGCTTAGCAGTAGAGAAAATGTAATAGTTTTTCTACTACTGAGGATAACAACTTAGTTCTCAAAATACGTATACAATATTAACATATGTCGTGGTAAGCGTTTACAATTAGCTTTTATAAAATTGCCATTTTTCAATTTAATCAGATACATATATAGTTATTGCCAAACTGAATGGCATCTATTCCTCTTTTGTTCAGTCTATTGTCCTTTTCCTCTAGATGGTGTAATGAAATAAGATGTTAAGTTGGATATTTAATTATGCCGAATCGTTCCAATCAATACTTTTAATTTCAAAAATATCTTTTCCTACAACTTACTTATAATATAAATGACAGTATATTAATGACATTAATATACTGTTATTTATTATTATATTCCTTGAAAAAGGCATCATTTGCCGAAACATGTAGGATTGTTTTAAATATATATATATTGAAGTAAAACTAGACCTTAAATGGCCAACAAATTGAATTTGCTATATATATATATATATATATATATGCGGTCAATTAAAAAACTCCTTTATTAAATTACCCTATATTTCGCGACACTTTGTCGCTTCTTCTGGGGTAAAAAATGTAGAGTTAAAAAATAATAAAATTGACGTGCAAAATATAAAAATGATTTTATATTTTTTCATTTTTATAGTTTGTACGTCAATTTTATTATTTTTTAACTCTACATTTTTTACCCCAGAAGAAGCGACAAGGTGTCGCGAAATATAGGGTAATTTAATAAAGGAGTTTTTTAATTGACCCGAATTTTAATTAATTTTTGATAATATATCACGGTCGATAATTTCTTTTCAATTATATATATATATATATATATATATATATATATATATATATATATATATATGGTAAATTCAATTTGTTGGCGATTTAAAATAATTATTTGTATATATATATATTGTAATAGTCCTCATGAGCTTGTAAAGGAACAAGAAAAGCACATTAATTGCGTGTATGTTAAGAATTTTATTATTTTTCTATACTTTTTGTAATTTAATTTTAAGTATGTTTTTAAATGTTTTGAAAGAGTCATGATAAAATTGGTTATATGTATTAATTAAAATAGAATTGGTATAATTTATTAATGTGAGAATACAAAAGTGAGGCCATGAAAAATGAGAATAGCAATTGACATGGAAATGAAAAACAATATAAACAGATTTTGAAAAGAACGTCTTTATAAAAAATTTTGGTGTCGAGTATTAGAATAGTATTCATCGATAGAATAAAGTCTACGCACCAACGGAATGAAAATCTAATATTTAAACAAATTAGATGTGTAGCCTAGAAAACAACCGTGGCCGAAGCTGTGTTTCTAGTTATAGTGCCGAGATCGTCCTACCTGGCCCTTTTATAATTATTTACTACCCAGTGGAGATCGCCTATACTCTCAAAAGAGCAGTTCCTGTGACCTGCATGGATAAGTTTTGACTTTCTACAGCATAAACAAGTATTTATTAATATATATTGTTATATTAATTGTAAACGTTAATTTTAGACTGTCAGTCAAATTTACATATGAACTTTTTTTTTATATTATCAATATGTCAGCTGTAGGTGGCACATAAATTGCTTGTGAGGCTTTGGCATATTGTGATAGACAAACTTTAGCATTACTGTAATTATTAATAAATTTATATTTTGTATTGAAAAGCTCGTTATTTTGTTTATTTAGTTAATTTAATATTTGTACGAGAACCGACAACAATCAAATTTAAACTATCCTGAGCTAGTATATCTTACTTACAAACTGAAGTTGTTGGGTATTATATCAATATATATACATATATATATATATATATATATATATATATATATATATATATATGTATATATATATTATATATATATATATGTATATATATATATATATATAAAGACAATTATTTCGTGACCTTTGTATGTTATGGTAAATTAAATTTGTTGGCGATTTAAGGTCTGGTTTTACTTTAAAGTATATTTATTTAAAACAACCCTACATGTTTCGGCAAATGATGTCTTTATCAAGGAATATTTATATATTCCTTGATAAAGGAAGTGACGATCGAGTACTGACTGAATCGGAGAGAATTC
Source organism: Melolontha melolontha (assembly GCA_935421215.2). NCBI lineage: Eukaryota > Metazoa > Arthropoda > Insecta > Coleoptera > Scarabaeidae > Melolontha > Melolontha melolontha. The sequence continues at coordinate 99,210,951 of OW285236.1, read as the reverse complement.
TTAAGCACGCTTTACACTTACGAGGTCTCGTATACGATAAATCGTATACGAGTAACACCTGACATTTACATTTGTAGCAGAGTCGTATACGATATAGTATTTTTAAAAATAGCTCCAAGCAGGCGCGGCTCGTGATGACGTATTTGGGAGTGCATGTACAATGATGCGAGTGCCTCGTGTGTTTTCGGTGTTTACTAAGAAAACGCTACAGTTAGTACACGAAAATACACGAAGCACTCGCATCAATGTACATGCACTCCCAAATACGCCATCACGAGCCGCGCTGGCTCCAAGTAAGAAAAAGTGCGGGTTTAACTATGGTTTTACTAATAATCATGAAAAAGGAAAGATATTTGCCGCAGAAGATTCAGGAAAATTTGGGTAAAGAAATACTACAAAAGAGACAAATTTTTGGAATTGAAAGTTTGCTGAAAGGCTTATTTTATTTGAAAATAGAAGTGGATACACAAATTTTACAAGAGTGAACTACAAAATATTTTGTATATTGCATGATATTGTAAACACACACAAAAAAGTTTATTGGGCAATAAAATAAAAAATAGAAAAATTTTGACATAGGTAGTTATTCTTTTTTTCTCCTGATTACCTATACGTAGATCGTGAATTATTTATTTTATTCTTTACCGTATCCACTGAAGTATTCATTATATCGGCAATTAATTCGTACCCCTTATTAGGGGCATTAATGTCACGGTACTTCTTGATTTTACATTCCATAAACACTCCAAAAATTCATAATGGTTAATAAATTCCTTCGTTCCGTTGCCGAATATTTACTTTCCGCCATTTTTAATGTACTAAACTCGTACGGCTAATCGGATTACGCTCTAGTCAATTTGACAACCGCATACGAGTTACGATTTCACGTTTACATTTACGATTTTTGATATTCGTATACGATTTACTCGTAAGTGTAAAATCTGCTTTAAAGCGAGATGAACATTCTTTTTGTTGTTGTGTGTTAACTTTAAAGGATATCGTCTCTGATACTCTTTATAATACTTATAATCGATCGCAATTTTTTTTAAATATCTTTGACATTTTTTTCCCGCTTATGAAAGGGAATTTTGGGAAAACATTTTGGATATATATTCTACATAATTTAATCTTTCCATTTTCCATACGTTGTCTTTTTATTTCAAGGGTAACCGGTATATATATATATATATATATATATATATATATGTATATACATATATACATAACAAGTGTTCATTTGAAAAGTCAATCTAAGTTACTTTGAAATTTCGATAGAATAAGACGCAAATATGTATATTAATATGTGTTTGTTGTTCCGTAAACGTAAATCCAAATGACATTTGATAATGTCAATCACATTTGTTATTTATTTGTATGTATGAAACTGTCAAAATATACGACTTCGTAGGTTAAGTAGTAAATTTTAATTTACGACTACTTCAAAATGTTTTCAGTAAATCACATGCTACTAGATTGACTTTTCAAATGAACACTTGTTTTATATATATATATATATATATATATATATATATATATATATATATATATATATTGATATAATACTAAGGTGAAGAAAAATAATGATAATTTAGTTATAAATGAAAGTAAATGCCTGAAAACTACTAATTCTCAAAGGGTCTCGAAGTAGGTTCTCGATACACAGACAGAAATCTACTAATACATGAAATAAAACAGAAAAGTCAAATATATGTAAAGAAATATATTTTAATAATGTTGTATTGATTAACACAAGATATAAATTAAATCAAACTAAATATAATAAGTCTAAAAATCTTCAAAAATAATTACCCAAATCTGACATTTAAAACAAGGTAAAATGACGTTTGAGATGACGTGAGTTAATAATATATAAATAAGTGACTTCAAGTAATGTTATATCTTTAACAAATTTATAAATCACAATTTTCACAAAAATACCTGATAAATACTTTAAATTTTGTACTGTAAATTTCATTAAGTTCTTTGATTGAAGTTCTCAGGGCAGTTTCCAACTAGAACATCAAGATTGGCTGTCAGTTGCTTGATTCAAACTTCTAGATAATATCCTATTTGTTGCGATGCGTTGCGATTGCAGGATATACCACCAGGTTATGTTCAGTCTAAGTTCCTGAAGAGACGTTCTTATACCCAAAATAATTCAAAGGAAATATGATTTCTTCTTCAAGAGCGATCCTTTCATATAAATCTATACTTCAGTAATCGCATGCATAACTAGGTTCTCCTCATATGGATAATACATCCAGAATACTTATTATATCACTTCTTTATGTACAATAAATGTCCATAAACATATTATTTACGGTTTATAATCGGTATAATGACAAAATTAAATTAATAAAATGCCGATAAAAATCTTTTTATATCCGTCAGAAAAATAATATCAATAATTATTAATTCTGTTTTTCGTCGTCAAGACTCAGAAATTTTGTAAAAGTAAAAATCAGATATTCTACGAAATTTATACAAAAATTACTAAAATAATTTAAAAGATAATATTATAAGAAAATCCACTCACGTAATCTCAATTACAAATCTTGTAAATAAAGTTCACATAAGTCAAACAAATAACAAAATTTACAGATATTTGCTCAAAAGAAAAATAGAACATAGTTGGTTTTAAAAATCCAAAATCCTCGTAAAGATAAGTCTAAGTAAATTTACTAATAAGCAATACATAACCATAAAATAAATATACATACAATATTATATGGGATCATGATTTCAAAACCAATTATGAACCCATATCAAAATTACAAAATTCTTACTATAAAGTAATACTTTACAAATCTGAACATTCAAGATATAACATTATTGAAACCGATAACTTATTAGAAAAGAATTAATTAATTAAGAAAATTGATTCACAACAATAATTGTTGTGAATCAATTTTCTATATTATATATATATATATATATATATATATATATATAATATAATATAATATAATATAATGTAATATAATATAATAATAAGTTAATTTGCTTTAAATAAATTATCTGTATATTTTGCACCATTCTAAACGCTCTTTCGTATTATGTTATTTGTTCGGGAAAAATAGATTTAATTTTGTATTTTTAGTTTCATTTAAATATAAGCAAACAAATGTAGGTATATTTATGTTAATGTATTCAATCCTAATTTTAAATTGTAAATATTGTAAAGTGCATATAGAAAAGGTTCTTGGAGTTCGGATATATTTAATGTTGTCAATTATCTAGGCCTGGTCAGGTATTACATTTCTTTATTCATTGTCTTGTTTTCTACGGTCATAAAAACTATTTATTTTATTACAGGCACAACCTTCTTGTTAACCCATCCATTTAGTAGTTGTAAATGTAATGTATAATAGAATAAGTTTCATTGACATATTTCCTGTTATAGATAAAGTGTTATATTATTATAATAGGTTAAATAGTTCGGTCCGATGCGATTCTGCGAAATATTATGTTATCTCTAACGCACCTCCTGTGTATTGTATATTTATTATTTTAAGAGTTATTTTATTTTTTTATAATTAGGGGTTTCCGGCGTATATTGTTTATTTTAATGCATTGATGACATTGGAAACTACAGCATATACTTTTATTGGAAGAAAGGTAAAAATAGTTGTATAGAAATTTCTGTATAATCAATTTCGTTCTTTTCTCCCTCTCTTGTAACTGGCGGGGACAAAACTTTTTCTTGCCGAAATATAAGTAAATGAAAAAACAGTTTCAAACAAGCTCTCTTAGAGCTCACTACAGTTACAAGTACGATCTCTTCGAGTTAACTACAGTTCTAGCTTAGGTCTCAGAGATCTAAATAGGAGCAAATATTATTTATTAGCCAGTTTTCTCGGTCTTTAGTATTAAGACCAGATACTGCATTTGTACTAATTAACGGAACTCCTAAACTAAATTTGTAAATATATTAGTGTTATTCAAAAACTATTTCATTATTTCAATCCATACTTCGCTCGATACATACCGGACTTCTATCAAACCAGGAGGATGAAACATTATTAAAGTTTTATAATATTATCTGTGCCAGACTGGGCTTAAACTTTTGTTATTATTATAATTTTGAAATTAGAATGTAGGTCAAGTTACACATAGGCATGTCATAGATGAAAACTACTACTTTTGAAAAGCTGTTTTAGCCCCCCCCCCCCAAAAAAAAAAGAAATTTCTTAAATTATAAATGATTATATATTATTTTTAATAATTATGGTATCGTTATCAATTAGTAAAATAATTTTTTTCTGTACCATGACGTATTATCGCTGGAACCCGAAAATAAAAATATTGACCGGATGCATAATAAAATTTTGCTACAAAAAAATACATTGCTAATACTCCAGAATCATATTTCATATGATGTAGTTGTCGTTGTCTACGTATAAAATTTCTTTTTATCACAGATTAGGCTGATATTGATTTGTTTCTAGACTTCGTACTTGGAAAAATGTGTCACCAAAAAAATATTTGTTATTTTCAATACTTTAAGACAAGATAAGGTTCATAATAATAAAAAAAAACTTTTATTTATTATACTAAGTAAATCTTGTCACGTAAGTACTTTCGAAAAGGCAATCAATGTTCGAAGTCCCATTTAAATTATGTATATTCCTTCTTTAAATAAAAATTTGCTCTATACTAAATTTATATATTCCATTAACTTTAAAATTATCTAGTAATCAGCGAGACTTTAAGATGTTTTTAATTTTTGTTTTTAGGTCCGGAAATCAAGGTAATTCAGATTAGATTTGAATTGCTTTAAATGCGGGAATGTATATAATTTATAGAGCATACTTTGTTCATATATATAAAAAATTCTCGGAAATATGTAACATTTTTATGATTTATTATAGTTTTTTAAATGAAAATAGGTCGGTGTAGTGATAAACGTACTAAGTAGCTATTTATTTGCCAATCATCTATAAATTATTAAATATTCATAATTGGTTATTTATTGTATCAAATGTCTGTTCATGTTCATTGTTCATGTATTTATTTATTTATTCTCAACAGTTTTATTTTACATATTTCGGCAGCTATGGTCTTTTTCTTTCAAAAAGTTTTGAAAGTTTGGGCAATCCGCAACAAAGAACACAAGGGTTACAACTTGTACTTTGCAGTAATTAATTATAACTTTTCATTTATAAACTTTTTCTAGTCTTTTCTGTTCTGACACAGCTACTGGTCAGAAGTGACCAGGTTTTGTTGTTGTTCCTTAAATTTTTTTAACATCTTTTGTAAAAAGTTTCTTTATATGACAAATAACGACATACATAAAAACGCACAATTTAATGCAAAATATGTTTATTGGGACATATAAAAAATATACATATTGCGAGTTTGACAAAAAAATGAAAATTTTCCATATTTCTCACATGGTTGATATTTCGACCAGTATCCATGTAGCACCCTACACTTTATTACACATTCTTGTTATGAAAATGTGCGAAACATCCAATACACAGAGCAACCTTGCCCTTAGAATATTGCACATTTGATCTTTTCGGCTTTTCCTCTGTGCTGCATCTAGCGCACTTCCGAGAAGTAGTCAACTGACGTAAATGACCTCTAACATTTCAACGTAGATTGCACGTCCGTCCATCTTCCTCATCTTGTTCTTTCCTGTGGTCAACCATGAGGCTGTCTTTTTGCGGTCAGAATATCCGTCTAGAAGTTTATTCATTAATATGCTCCTGAATGCAAAATGAGATTTCGGTATTTGGTTTATCTTCAGCGTGGAGCTAGTCGAACATTTATACACCCCCAATATTCATGCTATAATCAGCTATTGATAAGTGTCATCCTACAGGAATCGTTTCAAAATCTTTGCTCAGGCGCAAAACAGTTGAAGTTTCGGTAATGTTGTGCATTATACTTTCAAGAACTATACATATCTTTTTCCTATCTCTCCACTTTGCAACTCAAATATCACAACAATTCCAGAAACCAAATTCTTATCGTCAGAAAGATAGTTTTTCAGAAAATTCTTCCTATTCGTCCGAATAGTTCCACAGCCATATAAACAGCTTTCCAGAAGCTTGTTCAGCAATGTAAATCTCGTGAAAAAGCTATCGAGTAAGATGCAGTAATATTTTCCTTTGAATGACTTTGTAAGTTTGAGAACAACTCGCTCACCGAGAGATCCGTCTTCGTCACTCTCTTTTTTCCCTTCATATATGGAGAATTGCAGAAGGTATCACGTCTTAGCACAAGCTATAGACCACACATTAAAACCTCTATTTATTGCTTTGAGAGGCATATATTGCTTCGGCTAGTTCTGTCTTTGAACACAACCATACTTTCATTTACAGATAAATTTCTTGATGGACCGAAAGCTACTAAGAAATTTTTATTCATTTTTTTCATTATGGGTGATATCTTATACAATTTATCGAAATTGTCTTCTCCCTTCTTTGACATTTTTGAATTATCATTTAGATGCAAGATGCGCAATATCTTCAAGAATCGCTTCATTGACATGACTTCAGTAATTCTGGATTTATAAAAGTTTACATCTATCGACTAGTAGAGCCGAAGGGTAAAGGATCAAGACCCATTAGAATCAACATTCCTAAAAAAGCCCTCGGTTCATCTTCTTGCAAATCTAGCTTACTGCCTTTTTGCTCACCATTTGATACCTATTTGAAAAAAGCTTTTGTGATATCCTTCTTGCGCTATACTAACTTGATTAACAGTTCGTCATCGTCGGTATCAGATTCTTCTCGATTTTGTTAGTTTGATGAAAAGTTCGGATCGGCTATGAAATCGTCATCTGAGTCTTCGAAATTTAACACATCATCAGCAATAGATCGTCTAATACGCTTGGGTGTGGAGCTGGCTAACGGGTCGCAAATTGAAATATCTACATCTGAGTCAGAATCACCTCCAATATCCGAATCTCTAGCTTGTTCACCAGTTATACTGTTTATCAGAGCATAGACATTGTCGGGCTCCATTGTTTCTAGATCGTTCAGTGAAAATTTACGATCAATTATTGCCCTATAATGAAAGAGTGCACTGAATTTTCATTGACTGTACTCGTATATATGTGGCAGAGTATTTTAGGTTGTGATAAAGTTGAACGAATATATCATCTAACGGAAAATTTGAGAGATAAACTAATACCTTCACAGTATTCAGCATACATTTCTTCACAAACTCACCAATCTTCGTAGTTGGATTATCATAGAAACTTGTGATAAAACTCCACATTACGAAAAAACGTCTAACACTTCAAGCTTCTCACACTAAAGTATACTGGTAGATAACACAGGCCTGCATTTTTCAACTCTTTGAATGTTGATTTAAAAATTTTAACTGTTTTCTAGTAATTGGGTACCGCTGATTTCAAATCGGCTTTTATTTTTTTTTGTATCACGTAAGGTTATTTTTCAAACCAGTAAAATCAAAAAATATAAAAAAAACACGATTTATTTCATTCATAAGCTAGTTTTATATTATATTAAAAAAAATACAAAAATATACACATAGAAACTATTAGAAATAGTTATTTTTCTTTATGCTTCTTAAAAAAACGTTTTCGTTTTTCAGAAAAGCTTCGTTTTGTTGCTTTTCTGTCATATTCAGCTAAAGGAAGATCTGAAGGTAGTTTCTGGGGCAAGCAATTTTTTTTGTTTCAACCTAGACCCCAGTACTTCAGAAAGATCTTTTGAAAGTCCCAAATCTCTTACTAAATCATTCAGTTCGGCTTGTGAAAATAGCTGAGGTTGGTTTTGACCTGAGGTTGATGATTCAAAATCACGATCCGTCTGTACTGAGCCGGATGTTGAAGAGGTTTCAGTATCTTCTTGTAGTACTTTGGGGGGCATAGGTATAGGTACATGATCACTGTGAGGAACTGGTCTGATAGCTGATTTAATATTGTTTGGGTACAAAATATGTTTCAAAGTTTTTCTATTATGCCTCTTAATACTACAAAGCAAATGTAGCAATCTTCATGATGATTTTGCGGTTCTCTCCAAACCTACGGTATTCCTAAAGGAAGGCTTTTTCTATTCCCTTTGGTCCAATGTCTTAAACCTTCTTCACATACCTTACAAACAACGTGCGGTGCCCAATCTTTATCTTGATCTCCTAATTTGATTTTGAAATTAGCATAATATGCATTTTTCACAAATTCACCAATAGGTCTCTTAAACATTTTCAAGACGAAATATCCACAAATATAACAGAAATCATCTTGTTTGTTTTTGCAACACCGGCTAGACATATTTTTAAGCAATGTTTATTTATCAAATACCACGCACAACACTAAAGACCAATTAATTTTACTTGTTTACTGATCGACACTCAGAGCTATAATGAAGTAAATGACATTAAAATATACATTTTGTTTGGAGTGATAAACTTGAAATCCTTCTTCGCAGTACTAATAAAGTGAAAGCATAATAAATAGGATTTAGCAGGTAAAAATTCCCGGAAATCTTCTCCAAAATTAATACATGTAATAAAAGATTTACATCAGGTAATGAGAGCCTATTTAACAAATTTCTTTAAAACCACAACAGAAAATCATTTTTGGGTTGATACCTAGAATTTGAAGTAGTACATTTATTTTAAAATGTATTAAAACGCCTATTATAAGATTTTTTTATATTTTTTCTTTTTCTTTTGTGCAAAAAAAATCTGTGGGTGGTAGAGACCAACTGTATTTTAATTAGTTATTGCTATATAAAAACTGAGCTTAACAAACAAAAATCACGTCATCACAAATTTTATGCAGGCCTGTGTAATTCGACCGCTTCTCCCGCTTCTCGTATTAACTATCATTTTCAGCACCGGTCGATATATCGACCAGTATCCTATAAAGGGTTAATTAATGTTTTTATTGTTGTTACCCCAAAAGAGACCGAAACACCTTTTGTCCGTGTTCTTTTAAACAATTTTGGAAAATAGACATACTATATTTACGTCGCTGAATTCGGAAAAAATTATCTTTCCATCGATGCCAATTTCAAGCACTGTTGCCATTAAAAAAAATAAAGTTAGCTTTGAATTTCAAATATGCGACAAGAAAAAGAAAAGAAAATATATCCAAAAACATCCAAACATATCCTTGTGTTCGTGTACAAAATTTCATTAAGATATTTCGAACTGTTCTCGAGATACCTGACTGCTTCCATACATAAAAGCGACAATGTATATAAAACCATGGAAATATATCACTAAATTTGCTTTGAAAACGATGTCATATTTGAGAAATCAAGAGTAACCTAATGATAGTGCAACATAACAATTTTTCCCTAGATATATGTAGCTTATGTCGTACTTATTTACGTAGTTGATAAAAACGTATACAAGAAATTAACAGCAACATTATATTACATAACACAGCACTTACTTATTTCTTTTTTAGTTTTTAGCACAACATTTATAATTTTCGATAATTGCCTGTATCCTGTTTTCAATTAATATATATATATATATATATATATATATATATATATATATATATATATATATATATATATTGGTTATAATTATTAATTATTAACATATTTCCACTAGATAACACTTTTGCACTGTATAAATATATAGTCTTTGAATTTATGTAAAACCAATTACTCGAAGTCTCATTCAAATAAAAGTGAAGGTAGAAAGGCGTTCTAAAGAACATCTCGAATAATATGAAAAGCAATCAAATAATAGAAAATGAAGTGTCTCTGTACTAGACAGTAATCATAATAAATTGTTGCTACAATCACTTCCTAATTCATTTTGAAATATTCGCGTTGGATTAAGAATACACCTTACAGTCACTTCTCGTGTATTTATTAGATTTGGTGTAACAATTAACACTTCTTTTATACATATTGACAAAGACTTTTAAAATATCGTCAAGAAGTTTATTTATTTTGACTATTTACTATTAAATCCTAAAATTATTGCTAATATAATTTGCTTTATCTCAATCGCTCATTTGATATATAAATTGAAAACTTGTTTTAAGGAACTTAAACTAACATCTTCGGTAGGAAGAAATAACAGTGTTGAACATCGGACAAAATAAAGTTAACACACAAAAAATTACGAAAGAATTTTGTAAACGTAAACTGAATTTTGAGAACTTAAATTTAAGTGAATTACCCCTCTTGAAAACATAACACTCTGTCGTCTTATGCTCTTTTCTTGTATCTTTAGGAAGTCATACAAGCAGGTATATGGAAACGGGACACTTATTTGCATTGTACACATTTTTGTTTTTAACCCTGCAGAACTCGCGCCATTCTGTGGAACGTGAGCCCTTACGCGTGAGCATTTTTCTTACGCTTCATATTTTTTTATATAACGTCAGGATGCAAATAAAACTAGTATTTTTTAAGTCAAAATCAATATTTATTGTTTTTTTAAACACGTTATTTGCTTATAAAAGTTTAAAATCTCTAACATTTGCTAATAAAATAAAAATAATAAAATTGTAATCGAAAATAAATTGCAAAAAATCGTGTATTCTCTAAAATGCTAATCACTCTGATCTGAGGAACTATTGACGTTGAAACATGAGAGACAGACATATTTAGCATGTTCTGTACAAATCACTTTATTGCACCTCTCGCAATGTTTCTTGCTTTTTCGATTTTTTCGCCTAGGACAAAACGCACAAAAACCTGAGGCATAACTCTCTCGCATAACTGTTGATTCCTTCATGTTACAAATTTTTCGAATTCGAGTATGTAAACTCACCGGCAAATTCTGTTTTGAAGATCGATTTATCAAATGTGGTTTGATCAATTCTTGAGCAAACTCTTTCAAATATAATCTGCGGTCTTGAATAACTTCGGTATTATTTTTATATGTTATTTGAGAGTTTATACCGCCTATATCCAAAATTGAGAAAAATAATCTTAGAGGCCATCTACAACAGAACTTATAGACAGAGTAAGTTGACTTCAGCTCATCTACAACATCGACTCCGCCGTTTGTCAAATTATAAAACGTAATTATCTCCGGTTTTGAAGCATCTCCAGATTCTTCATCGATTTTATCATCACTATGAAATGTAGATAACATAGAAACAATTTTGTTTGGTTTCGGTTTGTATGAAATTAAAACCATAGGTTTGCAAAATGCAAATATGCTGCTATCTAGTGGTCTAATTTTAGTATTAACATCAAAGGCGGTATCTCTTTTTTATTTTTTCTTAACGTTCCGACAATAGTTGTTTTCATTTGAATCATGTCTTTGGCTAGTGGTATAGATGTGAAATAGTTATCCATCGTAACGTTTCGGCCTGTGTTCAAAATTGGTTGCGTTATTCGTTTTACTACAGAGCTTTCCGAGTTATCCAATTTAAATGGGCCTTCAGGCTGTTTACCTGCATAAACTTCTAAGTTGCATGTATAAAACATTCTAGAATCTACTAAGGCCCGTATCTTCAAACCATATTTTGCTGGTTTATTCGCCATGTACTGCCTGAATTTGCACAGGCCACGAAAATTTTCCAGCATTTCATCGACTGTGTAGTATTCACCAACTTGATAGTTGTTTAGGCATTTCTCTACAAATTGCTCGAATACTTACCGAATTGGAGCTAAATTGTCATATTTCTTTCTTTCCACTCTGTCAGTTACGTTATCAAATCTAAGAGAGCGTAATAAAAGGTGAAATCTCTCTCTAGACATTGTAAGCTTGAAGCATTCTGGAGCCGTGCCATCGTCCGACCAGAGTTCCCGAGTGTTCAAATATTGAGCCTTTTTTATCCCAGCCATATATAATAGTCCAATGAGAGCATATATTTCTGTCTCATTTGTTGCACGACAATCCCTATCTCGCGTATAATTTGGGCGTAACTTGTCTAGAAAAATATTTGTACAGTTCACAATATGTCGAATCATATCAGGCGGAAAAAATAACTCCCAGAATTCTCTTACAGATTTTGCATTTTTTGCAATGGAGGTGACACCGGGTAAATGACTAACAATATTAGGTCTCGGAGTGCGAGTGTTAGGATAAGGCGAGTGGGCCAACCAGCGAGTTGTGCCATCTTTACCAATATAATGATGTTCTCCATCAAATTGAGGCTCTGTGTCAACTATCATATCATCATTTTCGTTATCACGATCTGATTCTTCTGTGTGTGTATTATGGTCACTGTGTTAACTGGCATTGTCACTCTCCACTTCATAATGATCTCCATCATCAAATAAATGTTCTGATTGCTGGCCAAGGCCTGGTTGAGTTGCCATCCATGTTGGTTGTGGATTTAATTCTGCATATTGTTGTCTTGCTAATTCGACAATTTTCTGAGTTCTACTCATTGCCATTATACTAAAAAAATTAAATCGTCATATAAATATGTCATTTTCACTAATATAAAACATTTAGTACACGACTAAATACTAATAAATGCAATACTTACATAAATAAAGTTAGAAAAACACGTCAATGCTATAACTCGCGTAGTGAGGGAAACGTCAATAGGCAAAACAAAACACCAATGCAGGAACTAGCGCCGTGAGCGAAATGCTCACGCAGTCTGCAAGTGATTAACCAAGTTCTTCCTAGAAATTGCTACAGACGACTAATTGGTGTTTAGGTTGCATTTATAAATAGAAGTTATACGTAAACTCAGCTAGAGGGCGCCTCGTTCCTATATCTCAACCCTCTTTAAAAATACAGCAATTCTGGTTTAAGCGTGAGCGAAATGCTTATAGGCGCGAGCTCTGCAGGGTAAATAATACAAATACTTTAGTAATCGTCCTAATTCACGTGGGTTGTTTATATTTTTCATTAGTTTTAGGTAATCTGCCGATATATTATAATTATTTCAAACACGTGAGAGGCACATACACTCGATTTATCCAATCTATTAAATTTAATATGCGATATTTGCAACGTCGGGTTTTTAAGCTCGGTTTAATCTCCGAAAATAAAAGCCGTCGAATTTTGTGTCGAAGTTTCGGGCTATATGTTTTAAAAATCCGCAAAAAGAGAAAAATTGATGGGAAAAAATGTACGCGAACCTAGGTAGTGATTTCGGGAACGAGAGGGTTAAACTGTTCTTCTCGACTCGGTGGGACTCGCACTATTGTTTGTACAATTATGTCTTTTTAGTACGGAGTTCGTTACAATGTTCTTCATTAAGCGTTTTGTTGACTAGCATCGTTCAATTTTCAATCGGGACAATTAATTTCGTATACTTGTTTTCCAGATTTCTGATTTTCCTAATTCTATTTAATACAGAGTTAGGCCAATAATATTTGATTAGTGTATTCTTCGGTTTGAAGACACAACAACATCCCCAATATTCACTTCAGTGGTGGGTGGTGTCTTGCTCAGGAGCCCACCTTCCAGTGATTCACAACCGTTTTTAAACCGTGAATACTATTCAAATATCTTTCTACTACGTAATCAAACGTTTTCACAATATCAATCATTGGAAACGCTTCTGTAAGACTTTGTCTACATTCAAACAAAACGTTATCATTAGAGTTGGCAAAGAGGGGCAAGTTTCAGTGCAGTGCGGAGAACAACGGCGGCCGTATCAAGGTGAGCGTTCAGTAACGTTTACGTACTCGCATCGTTTATGTTCGTGATTTTCATGAGTGAGCATAGGTGATGCGGACGCATGAATGTTTACACATAAAATAATGATAAAAAATATATTATACAGGGTTAGTTAAAAGTATGGAGACGGCGATTTATTGTCGTTAATATTCATTTTAGGGAATTATGTTCAATATAAAAGTTTGTTAGGATATTTTGATCTACATTTGAGAATATTTGAATTTTGTTTTTCTTCAATTGTTTTTTAGTTACGCCTGTCCGCGCAGTTTTTTTTAAATGGGAACTAGTAAATTTTACTCTACCATTCGATAGAGAATTTTTTCTCTTTACAATAATATTTTTGTTTTTTTAAAATTCATTTTAATAACTTTTTTATAAGAAAAGGCCGGTTCATGTGTTTAACAGATGTTCGGTACATCGAAGATAGACAGAAGCGTAGCGATAAACAAACTTGAGCGACATAATTTCATCAGTGGTTATTGTGTACGTCAAATCTTTGACAGAAATAATTCATTTGTGCAATTTGTTGCTGTTAATATTAACAATGGCAAGTTTAAGTGAACATGAACGAATTGAAATACTCGTACTTATGATGTTGGGTTATGGAAATAGACGCAGAAGTTTACAAGACGTTTGTAATAATTTATTTAATGATACGCATCCAAATAGAAATCCAATTTCTAAATCCGTTGTTGGTAAAACTTTAAGACGCTTTGAACAAACGTGTAGCGTTAAAGATTTGCCAAGGAGTGGTAGACCTAGAACAACAAAAAGCGATGGTAACAAACTGGATATTTTATTGGCTGTATCTGAATGTCCCCATTTATCAACCAATTGATTAGCGGCCAATTTCAATATTTCACAGTCATCGATCGTGTCATTTTTAAAAAGTGAAAAGTATAAACATTATAAGGTTCACCTTGTACACGAGTTAACGGAAGATGATTTTGATAGGAGATTACAATTTTCTGAAGACATGTTAAATATTTGCAATAATAATGAAAATTTTGTTAACAATATTCTTTTCTCTGACGAAGCTACTTTTTGCCTTACCGGTGAAGTAAACAGACATAACTGCAGATACTGGTCATCGCTCTTGGTTTTTGGAGCACCATACGCAGTACCCCCAAAAGGTTAATGTTTGGGTTGGCATTCTAGGCGGTCATATTATTGGTACCTTTTTCATCAATGGCAATTTAACTTCGGCTCTGTATTTGTAGTTTTTGCAAAATGAAATAATACCTGCTTGTGCTACGCTCTATCCTCATGAAAACAATGAACACCTGCCCAATGACAGTATCTGGTTCCAGCAAGATGGCGCCCCACCACATTATGGTGTAAATGTTCGTCAATATCTGGACAACGTTTTTCCCCATAGATGGATGGAAGACGAGGAAGCATTGAATGGCCAGCCCGTTCGCCAGATTTAAGTCCTTTAGATTTTTTTCTTTGGGGATACGTAAAAAACAAAGTTTACAAAGATAAGCCCAATAACGTCGAAGACTTACAAATCCGAATTACCAGAACGATACAAGAAATTCCCCGAAATTTTTTACAGAACTCTGTTCGGGGTTTTGTAAAACGATTGGGTCATTGTCAAATTACTAATGGACGACAATTTGAACACTTACTTTAATTTAATTTGTTATTAATTTGTTTAATTTTTCTTGAAAAAGCTATTAAAATGAATTTTAAAAAAACAAAAATATTATTGTAAAGAGAAAAAAAATCTCTATCGAATGGTAGAGTAAAATTTACTAGTACCTATTTAAAAAAACTGCGCGGACAGGCGTAACTAAAAAACAATTGAAGAAAAAAAAAATTCAAAGATTCTCAAATGTAGATCAAAATATCCCAACAAACTTTTATATTGAACATAATTCCCTAAAATGAATATTAACGACAATAAATCGCCGTCTCCATACTTTTAACTAACCCTGTATAACGTGCTGAAACACTATCTATTAAATATTTGATTCATTAAATATTGTTTCCACACTTGTTTGAGTCAAATGAGTACGGCGTGCCGAATAAATATTTTTCAATGATAAAAACGACAGTTTCACATCGAATGATGTTATATTTGCAAATTTAAAGTAATTTTCGTGTCAACTTAATGAATCTTTCGAGGCACCTTCACAAATTTGTCTTAGTTGAGAAAATCTGAATCCTTGTCAATAACACTTTCAAATTTTCGTATTACACACTGATTTTTTTGCCTTCCGCCGCACATAGGTGTGAGTTAACATCATACACAATTTGAACAGAATCTACAAACGACATCGAATTATTTTGTAATTTTTCAATTCCCTCCCCTAGTTCATAGTAGTTCTTGCGAATAGTTTGTAAATCACTTTTTACCTGACTATCTTGAAACATTTTCTGGCTTTTCTTGATAGTTTCGGCGTGTCTTGGATTGGATTGTAAAACCTTCTTTACATCATCAAAATGGTAGCAGTAGTAAAACGCAGCCTCTAACCATGTTCCCCAACGCGTAGTAATCGGCTGTTGTGGTTCAGGCACTTTGGGGCACAGTTCGTGAAATTTTTTTGTACGTTTTGGGGATTTTAGAAACACTGCCTTAGTATGGGCTATTAAAGCATTTACTCGTGGATAAAATTTAGGTGTAAATTGCACCACAAGGTTCAAAGCATTGATTTTACATGTTACATGTAACAGATTGCCACTCTCTTCTTTAAAAGATCGGCCTAAGAAAAGCAATGTTAGCGGCACCATCACTCACCAACATTAAAAGTTGGTTTGTTGAAACTTGAAATTTGTTCAATGCACTCAACACCACTTTTAAAATTTCACGGCTAGTATATTTTGCAACTCTTTCGGAAGCAAGTAAGATAGAGGATGACGGTTCAAATTCTTCCATTGTACGTACCATCACATTCAGCACAGAATTTTTTCGCCGATCGGTTGTTTCGTCCACACGTAACCACAATTTTGTATCTTTCAATTCTGCTTTAATTTTTCTTTCAACATAGTCACGAGCAGATGGCATAACGTTTCTTATCGATGTCCGACTTGGTAATGTATAATCTGAATACTTGCTCCAGAAGGAGACGAAAACTTTTTGGTCTAGTAAAATGAACGGTGGTTTACATAGAATAAAACAAACACCTACATCAAAGGTTAATTGTTCGCTGTATCGTTTGCCACGGATTGCAGAACAATGTTTTATACTTTTTAAGTGGCGTTCATACTTCCACCTGCTGGTACACGTCAAATAGTCTCGCACATTACACATTTAATTCTATCGCCTTCGTATTCAAACTTCGGGATACTCGCTATTACGTTTTCTAGTTTCTTCGAAATAAGCCGTATCCGAAACGTACCTAAATGCAAAATTAAAAAGTATGTGTGTACTCATAACGACCTGTGGAGTAATACTGACCAAGTGTGCCTTGATACGGACACTTGACTTTCCATCCCGCGCGCTTCTCCCCTTTGCGTTGCTCTCGGCACTGCACTGGAAATTGCCCGTCTTTGCCGAGTCTAGTTATCATGACTAATCTGGCTTGTAGGCTTCCGCAGTCGTCACCTATTATTGCTTCCAGGAATTCGAATTGAAAGTGCGTCCTCTGCACTGCTTCCAGAAACTACAATTTCAAAGCAGCAGCAACACAAGTAGTACCAATCCTGAAGATGTGCTTTATTTGTATCAGTGCACTAAACATCGGTTAAGGAGAAGCAGTGCCAAAGATGCGGTTCCAGTCCGGAATTCTATAAGCAGTTTATCATGGCACTTCGATTCATTAGTGTAATTGCAATACGTAGTTTCAAACACCTGCGCTATAAATGTACATAATTAAGCGATGCATTCAATTATCACCCCGAAATTTCCTAACTTGAAAACACGTGATTCCCTCCAGATATACCTCTTATTTGGATATATTCATATTGCTTCAAAGAAGTCATTTTAAATGTAAATTTGATTGTTACCTAAAAAGTACTTTTCTACTTTCATCTAGAATGAAAAGAGTTTACATAGGATTACGCCAACTGCAATTTTATAGTTCATTAAATTTGATTTCCACAATATACTGTCATGCATTAGCAACAAAGATTTTTACATGACTGTATTATAAATAAATTTTATATATAAATTCATAAATTTATAAAATATTCATTGTAAACTCTGAATCTTGATTTCGGGATCATTGTCACGGAGTAAAGATTCGTTTACGATTTTATACTCGTATTTACCAACAAGTTGCTGTTCAGAATTACTATGGTATGCACTGGGTTGGCGTTTTTTGTTATTAATCCGCTGTCAAAATTCTTAGGAAAGGTTCTTTACCTATTCTCTTCTTAACAAAGACCTTGCTGATAGAAATTTGGTAATCGTTAGTCAATTTATAAATAGTCGAACTTTTTTTTTACATCTATTTCTCTAAAAATTTTTATGTATTCAGAAACTTGAAACTCATTTAACACAAGATTCTCAGTCATATATTTCAAAAAGCGAACTTGAAAATAAATTTAAAAAAATTCATGCACATCAGTGACTAAATATGATACTAATTAATCAGTTTATATATTTCTAGCTAAGTAATGATGAAAGACTGATAGAGAGGTTCACACTGATTCAATTTTTTGTAACGATTCCTTGCATGCAAAGAATTGCATGAATGGTGCAACTTCTAAGAGTTGCAGGGCCAGTTCACACTGATGAGGAAGTACATGCAATTTTTCACAAATGCAATTTTTTTCTTGAGGTACTGCTAACATAAAATAAATAGTTATATGTACGTCATCGTTACCTTTGATGAAAATTTACTACCTCGTAGACCTTAAATTGGAACAACTTCTGTATAAGAAATTCAGACCATAAATACGTCTAGTTGGGACCATGAGGAGTATGGTTAGCTTAAATTAAGTACATCAACTGTTAGTATATTTCATAGGACAGGTTGGCAGCGAAGTTACTAACAAATCGCATGCAATTCCTTAAGAAAATAGAATAGAAAATAGATTTTAACATGCGGTAAGTTGCTGCAACAAATTTTATAGTCTGAACGCGAATTTTCAAGCAAGTTCTCATTAAATTGGAATTGCTGCAAGAAATTGCATCAATATGAACCCCTTTATAACGAACCGTATTTCATCAATACTTCGAAAGTATTTGAAAAACTATCATTTAAAAATCTTTCCTTTCAAAAAAAGAGGAAAAAATTGCTTCGGCACTGCAGATTTAGGCAGCAACATTTACTTACTATTCAATGAGAACACCGGGGAATAACGAGTAAAGTACAGTGTTATGGTTTGCTGCATAACCTAAAGTATTCTTTATCTATAAACTGCTTTGAACTTCTGAAATCGTACCTTTTAGAAACATATTTTTAGAATCAAATATGAAAAACAAAAACAGGAATTCCAATACACAAATTCGAAATTTTGACAGAAATATTGCACTGTTTAACAAGTAAATCGGGTAGTGAACGAAGTACATTGGAATTTTCAGGCAAACAGGTACTGCTCACAAATTTTTTTACGTCGGATAAGCTTTCGATAAAGTTTGCTACACAAACTAAAACTTGCATTACCTATAAACTATTTTACATTACTACTACTTTAATCCAAAAACTAATACACAGAGAATTCTGCCTCTTTTATACTTGATATAGACCGTATATTTACCAACAGCATCTGACATACATAACAACAACATAAAACTGATTTTAAATACAAAACCAAATACACCTACAAACTTCACTCTACACGGAGACCAGAATTGGTTAAGAATGGAGTTTAAAACCAAATGAAGAAAGATCTATACATGCAATATTCACCACCCGTAACATAATTCGCCCGGTTTTGTAAGTCAATGATAAACAATTGCTAAAAAAAAGATATAAAATATCTTGACATCTAGAAAGGTAAGAAAGTTGGTATCAAGCTAAGAAATTTGTATTGGCCCAGAGATAGAAGACGTGATTTAAAAATAGCCTCAGTCCCTTAGTCCAGTGAAATAACAAAAGAATGCATTGAACATAAGGAGCGATCATTAAAATTTTCACTCGTAGCTGGCCGTGTATATAATAATTATGTCGTAGCTTTAGTCATTAAGATGTTATTTCAAACATCTGTCAGTGTCAAATATATATTTTAAAGTTTCATCAAAAGAAAATGGCCTTTAATGATATGCATAAAGCGTTTATGGTAGAATGTTACTTCCTGACATCTCAAAAAATTGATGGTATTTGGCAGCATTCAATAGAAAATTGCCTTGCGGAGTTTGAAGAGAGATATCCAAATACTGTTCCTAGCTATAAAACTTTCCGTGATACGCTAATGCATTGTGTAAATCTTTTTCACCAAACAGGCAGTATTTTAAGGAAAAAAGGAAGCGGTCCTCCTCTCAAGAGAAGTCGCGGCGTAATTGAAAATGTCAGACAAATTATTAACGAATCTCCTCAAACATCTATTCGCAGAGTTTCGCAACAAGTAGGGCTTTCGAATGGAACATGTCAAAAAATTTTAAAAAAGGACTTGCACATGTATCCATATAAATTAACTTCTGTACAAAATCTATTACCTACGGATTATGAAAAAAGAACACAATTTTGCCAATGGTTTATTCAAACAATGACAGACAATATTTTAAATCATCCTTTTTTCACAGATGAAGCTTGGTTTTATTTGAAAGGTTATGTTAATTCGCAAAATATGCGTATGTGGTCCAGTGAAAATCCTCATTTCTACAGAGAAGTTCCTCTACATCCAGAAAAAATAGACATATGGGTAGGTATGAGTCGTCACCGATTAATAGGACCAATATTCTTTGAGGGCACGATAACATCGGAGAAATATCGGAGAAATATCGTAACGAAATTATCAGTGTTTTTACTAATCAATTGACTAATGATGAACTCCATGTCGGATATTTTCAACAGGATGGGGCTACATCTCACGTTACGCTTGAAAATATTCAGTTTTTGCAACAATTTTATGGCGATAGGATAATAAGTAGAAATACAGCGATTCCATATCCACCACGATCGTGTGATTTAACAGTCATGGATTTTTTTGTGTGGCCATATATAAAGAATATTATTTATGAAACACCAATTAATAATCTACAAGAGTTAAGACATAAAATCATAGAAAAATGTGAACACATCAATAACTCAACGCAAATACTGATCAATGTTTTCAATGCTCTACGAAATAGAGTGCGATTATGCTTGGTGGAGAATGGTCAACATTTTACACATTTTTTATAATATTCTATTACTTTGTATAAAAATTATAAATATATTTAATATAAAAGTCAACATTTCAAATTATTTTTTAACAATCATGACGTTTGAAATTATAATGACAGATCTCCTCTAATAACTTAAGTTAGGACATACTTTTTGTGTACTTGAGCGAAAATTTTAATGATCACTCGTTACTACTCATTTTTCCTAATGTCAAATATAATTAGCCATTAGACTAATATAAGAAGAATATATATAAATATATATAAAGAAGTGATATATCGACAGATATGTTACTTCCTTTCTAACGCCTACACTTCTTCTTCTTCTTCTTCTTCTTCCTTTTATATTTTAGGCTGTAGCCTGTTCTTCTTTACGAATATTATGGTGTCTCGGTAGAAATCGACACCTAGCTTTCGAGATATTTCTTTTGGAGTCTTCCAGGGTCTCTTTTTCCTTGTGGTCTTTGGTCTCGTACAATTCTTACAAGTCTTCCACTTTAGACTCTTTAAACGTGGTCGTTCCATTCTCTCCTTCGCTACATTGTGATTTTTACGATGTCTATTATGCCGCACTCGTCTCTGATTTCTATATTTCGACCCAGGTCTCTTTTGGTCTTTCCAGCTATTGTTCTCAATGTGGTCGTTTCTGATGTGCGCAGTAGTTGTTTCGTTCTACTTGTGTCTGCTCGTGTTTTCGCTGTATACGTCATTACCGGTCTGATGATCGTTTTGTAGATCATTACTTTGCTTTCTATTCTTAGATGTTTGTTACTCCATAGCACGTCCTGTTGTTTTACTTCCTGTTTTACTTCGTTTCTGCCGCTCGATATTTCAATTCCCAGATACTTTACACTCATCACTTGCTCTATTATTTTTTCTCCTATTATCAGTTTGCATCTAATCGGATCTTTAGATATTATTAATGATTTTGTTTTCTCTATTGAGACTAGCATATTATAAATGCCTACACTATGTTATCAAATGGTAGATTATGGGTCATCAAAGAAAAAAGATATATGTGTTCGACTGATTTACAAGTTCGTAGTGCTTTTATTGAACTCGAAATTAATTAATTTTTTTACAAACAAAAAATGCCTGAAGAAATCTAATGGTTTGGAACTGAAGAAGTCATTTTGAGGTTATTAAGTTGTTTGGAAAAAAATGTTTTTTTTTTTAATTTAACTTTGTGTGCAACGCATCTAAATATGTTTTCCCAATTTGTAGATTGAAGACAGCTGTTCTAAACAATATACTTCGTGGCTCTCAATTCATATCTAGTTGTATCTTCTTACAATGGAAAATCAAAAACGAAGAGTTCTTAAGCTTTTATTGTCAGTGAGCAAGTAGGTGAAAAATTTTAAAAACTAAAATAATTTAAAAAGAAAGATTTATTAATGTTAGAAAAGCCCAGTGTGAATCCACAAAATTTAGAAATGGTGATACGACCCTCAGAAGGAAACGTGGTCGCTCTTTAAAGGTGAATCAAGATGTCCTTTTACAACATGTTGACGAAAACCCAGTTACTACGGCACGTCGATTGTCTGCTCGGTTGAAGGTATCCATTTCAGCCATTTAGTGCCAGTTAAAAAGTATCGTAAGGTTATTAAACGTTCTATCAAAATTGCACATGATGTAAACAAACCTCAACGCCAATGGTGGGTAGATATTTGTAGCGAATTACTCCAAAATCCCCCGCGACGATCGGTTTCTGAGGCTAATCATTACTTGCGATGAAAATGGATTATTTTACAGAACCCTTACTACCACGACAATGACTTTATCGTCGGCAAGCGCCGATTCCAGTTGCGAACAAAGATCGTTTTGGAAGAAAAGTAATGCCCAACGTTTGGCGGAGTATCTTTGATATGACCCATTTTAGGTTTGTTCCTAATGGGCATGCGGTTAATTCTGAGCTTTATTGTGCTCAGCTTGACATAGTACAGGATATTTTGCCTTTACGATACCTTACATTAGTAGCTAATCTTCCATCAAGATAACCCAAAACCGCATACTGCAGTTAGGACTCAACAAATAATTTTGGAGCTCGGATGGACTATTCTGTCCCATTATAAAATTCTTCCTTATACAGTTTCTTCGGATTACTATATGTTTCGTTCGATTAACTTCAGGAAGTCCAAATAGCATGCCGAGAATGGTTTGATTCCAAGGAAGTTGGCTGGTATTGTTACAGAATACGACAGATGACAGAAAGATGGCAAAGGGTCACTAATGCAAATGGAAGTTATATGGTTTAATCTAAGTTAAAGTATTTTGGATAATATAATCATTTTAAATTTAAAAAAAAAAACAGATTTTTCCCAACAACCTAAGATAAGGGACTTCTTGAAGGTTGCTGCCAAATAACTTGATGATACCTTCCCGGTCTTTAATTGCCGCCTCAAGCTGATGCCTTGCCTGTCTTTAATTGCGGCCTCAAGCCGACGAAGTTGTTGACAGTAGATTTCAATGATAGTGCTTACATTTCCCAGAAGCAACTGACTGTAGATCTAAGACATTCCTTAGAAGCAATTCATAGTTAGTATGAATTACTTCCAAGGAATGTCTGTAACCACACCTTATTTGTCTCACCAAATGCACATCAACTTACGTGGATCATTGTTAGCTTTTGCTTGAGAAGTTACTTTGTTGTTAGGGCTAAGTCGTTTTTTCCAGTCTTAAAGTTAACCTGCAGGCACTATTTTTCGTCGTCAGTAACAACAATGTTGTACAAAAACGCTCAATGCTGTTGAAGAGCTGAACAATGACGAACTAGTAAATGTTGACACATTGAGTCTTGTTGTTTTCGGTCAAAACATACGACAACCAAACAGACAGTTTTTGAACTTTGGCGGTGAAATGCAAATGTAGTATTATGGTCGATAGGTTACAACCCATTATAATAGAAAATTCGCAAGTTGATTGGCGTAGATTGAATTAAATCGTTCAGATCAAATGATCAAATGGATCGATGATCTTTCTGAACGATGAGAACCGCTAAGTGTTAAACTTGCTCTCTTTAAACCGGAAAACTTTTTCCGTGTTGTATTATCCCATTGCCGTGTCTCCGAAACCAGCACAAATGGTTATAGTGGCTTAGGATCCATTAACTCTTTTGTGGAGCTTAAATAAAACGATATGGCGGAAATGCTGTTTTTCTTGTCTACCTTGTCGACATTAAATTTTCTTTTGCCAATAATTAATAATACAATTTTCTTAAATTCATATACATATTAATCGTAATATAATATAGTATAAGGAATTCCCTTTCGCTAATTTATTAACAGTTAGTTTCAGTTATATATACATGCTGTATATTATATATGCAGGTATATTCTAAAAAGTAGCAATTAACATTATACCTATTATCTACGGTCTCATAAAAATTAATTATGATCTACACTGAAACCAAAACAGTATAAAGCAATATGTTCAGAACATTAAGCTGAATATTCCAATTTATCATTATTATATCCTTAAATAGTATAAACATTATCTTTATGCGAGCGTATAGATATCAATCAAAGCTTCTGTAAAGCTGTCCTCTAACGAGACATTCTATTTATCTACAAAATTGATTACATTATACGTTTTACACAACCGAAAAGCGCACGCTGACACCTGCAAATATTTATACTTCCACATAGACTTTAAATTCAACTTAAAAATGTCAGCTGAAATCGATAAATTTTTTACCGGTGAAACCGTGATAAAATTTAAATAAATCGAAGGAACTGTTATACAAATCAGCGTCTGAAATTTTAATGGGCAGATTAGAGAAGCTCCGCATAGTTCTTAGAGTCAAAAAGAGAATGACTTTAGGCAGATGTATCACAAATTCGGGCAGAGGTCAACAACCGTCAAGGTAAAGCAAGGTAAAATGTTTGGATTTCTTCGGTAACTGTACGCACAAGAAGATAATAAAAGATGACTAATCTTGTTTTGAAAAATATTAGTGAAGTTGATTAATTTTCATAAAAATTTTAAATGTATCAGACATAATACATACATGTTCTTATTAAAAAAATAAATCCGGTATTCTGAATTATCTAGAAGATTCTAAAAATACAGTATGAAATTGTAACATTGCTTTCTTAATGTGACCTATTTCAAGTCTATACATTCATTGTTCGACATGGTCTTTATTTTAGTCCATATCTCATCAAAATTTTAGTAATAAAATCAATACAATATGAAACAAACATGTAAATAATTTACATATCTGTAACTATGCACTTGGACAATACACCTCGTATTTTCAGCATTTACTTCTGCTTAATACATATGTTTCTGCCATCTAGGCGTCCTCAGTTAAGCTAGTGAAGCAATGTATACAAATTAATACAAACCTGTTATAAACAACTGGTTTGTATCTGTATTTAAATTTACTGAAATAGCCCGCATAGATCAAGCAAGTTCCGTCCTATAAGAAGACAACTATTTAATAATTGACATCTTACGGGCGAAAGAGACTTTGTCTGGAGGGCTACCTATCGTTCGAACAGCTAAGCTGCTACGGGAAACGATAAAATACGTATGTAGATGTAGTCCATTAACAACCAGCCAGATGGCGGTAAATATACAAAAAGGTTTTGTTTAAGTATGACAATACGTTAAGCACGTATAAAGCGTTTGTACAATATGAAACAAACATGTAAATAATTTACATATCTGTAACTATGCACATGGACAATACACCTCGTATTTTCAGCATTTACTTCTGCTTAATACATATGTTTCTGCCATCTAGTCGTCCTCAGTTAAGCTAGTGAAGCAATGTATACAAATAAATACAAACCTGTTATAAACAACTGGTTTGTATCTGTATTTAAATTTACTGAAATAGCCCGCATTATCTAGAAGATATCTAGAAGATATAATAGATCAAGCAAGTTCCGTCCTATAAGAAGACAACTATTTAATAATACTTAATACTTAAACAAAACCTTTTTGTATATTTACCGCCATCTGGCTGGTTGTTAATGGACTACATCTACATACGTATTTTATCGTTTCCCGTAGCAGCTTAGCTGTTCGAACGATAGGTAGCCCTCCAGACAAAGTCTCTTTCGCCCGTAAGATGTCAATTATTAAATAGTTGTCTTCTTATAGGACGGAACGTGCTTGATCTATGCGGGCTATTTCAGTAAATTTAAATACAGATACAAACCAGTTGTTTATAACAGGTTTGTATTAATTTGTATACATTGCTTCACTAGCTTAACTGAGGACGCCTAGATGGCAGAAACATATGTATTAAGCAGAAGTAAATGCTGAAAATACGAGGTGTATTGTCCATGTGCATAGTTACAGATATGTAAATTATTTACATGTTTGTTTCATATTGGACAAACGCTTTATACGTGCTTAACGTATTGTCATACTTAAACAAAACCTTTTTGTATATTTACCGCCATCTGGCTGGTTGTTAATGGACTACATCTACATACGTATTTTATCGTTTCCCGTAGCAGCTTAGCTGTTCGAACGATAGGTAGCCCTCCAGACAAAGTCTCTTTCGCCCGTAAGATGTCAATTATTAAATAGTTGTCTTCTTATAGGACGGAACTTGCTTGATCTATGCGGGCTATTTCAGTAAATTTAAATACAGATACAAACCAGTTGTTTATAACAGGTTTGTATTAATTTGTATACATTGCTTCACTAGCTTAACTGAGGACGCCTAGATGGCAGAAACATATGTATTAAGCAGAAGTAAATGCTGAAAATACGAGGTGTATTGTCCATGTGCATAGTTACAGATATGTAAATTATTTACATGTTTGTTTCATATTGTACAAACGCTTTATACGTGCTTAACGTATTGTCATACTTAAACAAAACCTTTTTGAATAAAATCAATAACAAAATTGTAATAAATATATTTTGTAACTACTACAACTTGGTATCTTAAATGCACACACCCCCTGATTAAAGTGAATTGAAATGTAAGAATACACTAACTGTTTTAATCGATTTTTCCCAAACAGGGAAAAATCTAGCTTTGAAAATTTAAAAAAAGCAACATTCGTCCTCTCATGTAGTTAGTAATGCCAAATTCAATATTTATTGCTGATGCGTTTGAGATTGAAAATATATAATAAAGCTAAAAAATCACAAAGCATCGGATGTACATAACATAGATCTGCAAAAAGATATGTTTTTTCAGCTGCACAGAATGTTTTTGGTAAATATAATGTTTGCTAATCTGCTGAATCCAAAATTGATATCTACATATTTACCTTCATCGCGTATAGTATTTTTTTGCAAAATGCAAATGCAAATTGATTGCCAATATGCACACGACTGCTTTGAGGCTTGTTTTGACGAATCAAGGAATATACGCCACTTAAGTAAACCACATTCTATTACAAAACACTTCATTAGTCCTTGGAACAACACTACAAAAAATCCTCTTTGGAGAGAAATTTATTGAATTCTCTCTTGTTACCTGTACCACGAAAATGAAGTTCCGGGTGACAACAGGTTTTCATTTTTTAATCTTGACCCCTGCAATTCGGCAGCATCTTGTGAATAACCTAAATCTCTAAGCTCGCTCTGAGAAAAAAGCTGGGGTTCCTCATCAACAAAAAAATCTGAATTAGATTCATCTTAGAGAGATGCGTTTCCATCCTAAGAATCACTCAATATATCACCCAAACTGGAGGGTGGATGTGAAACTGATATTTCAAAGCTACGAAGCACTGGACGAATTAAGGTCTGGGTGAGATACTTTCGTTTTATTTTTTGTATTGAAACCTTGCACATCTACCGAACAGAAATAGCAATCGATATTGTGGTTTTGCAGTTCACGCCACATCATAGGAATTCCTGCTTTATCTAAAGCTTCAACTATTATTTCTACGTGAATTTTATGTTCTTCTTCTGCAGAACTATATATTAAAATATCATCTATGTATGATAGACAAAAATCCCCGTATGCAGAGAAAATATTCTGTAATGCGCGTACTAATGCAGCACTTCAGCTAGCTAATCCAAAAGTTACCACTTTAAATACACATATTTCTCCTTCTACTGAAAAACCAGTACATTTTCTTGCTTCTTGACATAGTGGTATCAACCAAAATGAATTTTGAAGATATAATTTCGTAAAAAAATTTACATTTCCTATTCTAACATGCATTCAATTCTTTGCGCGGTTTGGTTATTAAATTTAATTTTCGAGCATCTAACCATAAACGAATATCACCATTTTTCTTTTTAACAATAACTAACGGATTTACATAAACTGTATTAGCTTTTTCAATACTTCCATTTTGTAACATTGCTTGTATTTCCTGCTTAACATTTCCTCTATATTTATGAGGTATTAGATAACATTTTACATTATAGGGATGGAGAACACAAATACAGGTTTACTATTAATATTTTTTGTGAACGTGTCCGAACATATCCCTCCCCAGGGATATGTTCCCCTGGGGAGGGATATGTTCGGACACGATCACAAAAAATATTAATAGTGAACCTGCATTTGTGTTCTTCACACCAGATTTTTAATAATATTTTATATTATTAAAAATAGCTTTGTATTATAGGGATGATCTTCCTTTACTTCTAAATTAAGTCAATACCCTTGTGCTATTCGATGTTCTTGACTGAATAAATTCTCATATTTTTTAGTCATTGTATTAATAAACTCTTTATATTTTTCTGATACTTTTTCTCTTATTAACTCTTCAAAATAGCAATCGATATTGTGGTTTTGCAGTTCACGCCACTACCTAGGAATGCGAAAACGAAATGAGTGACTTTTGCTTTAAACCACAAACGAAGATCTTCCTCACACCCTCTGCACACCTTATGAGGAGCCCAGGCTTTGTCTTGATCCCAAGTTTTAACTTGAAGTAAGCAAAATACACTTTCTTCACGAAACCACTTATGTTTCTTTGTTCATTTTTTACAGTGTATTCACTATAAATAAAACAAAAGTTGCCGGGAGAAATAACACAACCTCTTGGAGTCATAATACGTAACTAAAGATACGAGTACAATCACGTTTGAATGCAATATAAAAACTGAGTATTGCTAGTACAGCCGCCAAGATGCTGAATTTAATTATTATGCAGAAACATGATCAAATCCGACAATACGCTTGTTTATACTTTTTCCTAATACGTCGCCAAATATGTATAAATATTCTCAATCCAGGCAGTAGGATCCCTCACTTGTCGCTGAATCTAGAAACACAGAGTTTTGTAAGAAAATCTGACGAAATGGAATTTCTCGAGTATTTTTCTCGGTTTTAGTGAGTAAAAATCTATAAGAAACACTATAAAAATCCTGTGTAATTGGATGCAGATCTGTGTAATTTATCGTTTGAAATATTAAAATTTGCTATGATGGAAAATTAGCAAGCTTTAGCAAGTCAGTAATTGGTTACTGGAGGCAGGTCTAATACCTACTGCTTTCAAAGTTGGTGGTGCCTATGTTCAAATCGGGTCATAAATTAAATCCAGTATTATCGTCGAATATCATTAATTTGTAACTTAGCAAAGATCTTCGAAATGGTTGTGAGGGATCGAATCACAGATTACATAATTAAATATAAATTGTTATCCCAAAAACAATTTGCTTTCAGACAGGAGACATCAACACAAGATGTTCTGATATATTTAACATCACACATAAGTTATATTGATAAAAATATCCCACCTTGTGCGTATTCGTCGACATGTCCAAAGCTTTTAATACAAACCATTTAAACTTGTGAAGAGTTATCTGTTACACAGAATTCAGTATGTTAAAATAAATGACAATAATGATAGATTAGTGGTATTTCCCCAAGGCACAGTTTTGGGCCCTATGCTTTTTTATATGTATCTCAACGATCTCTTTTCACTAGGTTTAGATGGTGCTGTCGTTGGTTTTGCAGACGATCCTTCCTGCCATGCTGTATAATAACACAGATTGGAATGATGAATTGGTTTAGTTAACGATTGATAACTATCAATATTAATAAAACACATATTATGCCTTTTGCGTTGTAACGAGAATATAAATATTGCAAGCGTAAACTGCGTTAAATATTTGGATATAATACTTGACATACGTCAGAGCTTTTAGATGTTCGACAACTGCTTTTTTATTTTACATGTGTTAATCAATACAAACATAAACAACAGCTGACTATTATAGATCATGAACATAGCACCCGATATAAAATTAAAAATTACACGATCTCTAAACCACATAAATCATATTAGAGTGGTGTTTCCTTTACTTGGGACCCAGATTGTACAACCACATACCAAAGAAAACAAAGCACAGCAACAATATTATACCGTCCAAAAATAAGCTTATTATAGCAATCGTCCAGGCTAGGTTCTAACTTCTCTAATGTCCAAAATTTACACCAATGGTCTCCTACCCACAAAATAACGAATATTTTTATTGGCAGAAAACCTGGCTTTATGCACCCAAGCCAAGGATTTATGCAAACGTAAGTTTTGACGAGGAATGTTATTACCAAAAATGGTCCAAACTAGTTACCACTGGGCTAGAAAATATGCTCGTTTGTTAGTTACTATGGTGACATGTTAGATTTGTCAGAAATAGTTTTGAAAGATGTCATACAAGTTTGAAATACGAAAGTCTATATATAATTTAGTTGAACGAGTACCTATACGTGAAATTGTTAACATTTTTCGATACGAAAATATTGGACTGTCAACCATTTACCGCACATTTAAAGAATGAGAGGAAGGTATGCCATGCATGAATTTTGACTAAAAATGGATTAGAATATTGAAAAAGAAGGAAGTGTCCCAAATACACCGCAACCGTGCTAGACAGAATCCCAGATGCTGCCGAACATTACAGCGTCAACATTTTATGGGCCACAGAGTTATTGTTTTAGACGATGAGAAATATTTCACATTATCCAATTCGGCAATAAAGGGTAACGATGGTTTTACACGTCCAATATTGCAAATTGTCCTGACAACGTAAAATTCAAACCAAAAGCTAAGTTTGCCGACAAGATCATGGTCTGGTGCGCTATTTCTAAAGCAGGAATTTCAACATCCAAATGATGTTGTAGTATTCTGGCCCTATCTGGCTTCATGCCATTATGCTGGAATCACTCAGAACTGATGAACTAAACATAACGTGAATTATGTACCTAAGGAAGACAATCCCCCCAATGTACCCCAGGCGCGCCCCATTGAGAAATATTGGGCACTACTGAGCAGGAAAGTTTATGACAAGGGTTGGGAAACTCAGAATGAAGCATTGTTACGGGTCAGAATATTACAGAAGTCCGAGAAGTGAATATAACCATCGTGCAGAGAATGATATCAGTTTTGTGAATATGATGCAATAGTGTATATTAATTTGTTTATGTTTTAATAAAATTTTTACTACTAATCGATTTTTACCTTTGATTTTTTTTCTCAAAACTTATGCTCCATACGTTATTATACGAAATGGCGCTTACAACCGAACCCTACAAAACCCGAATCATGTGCATGTGCGAATCATGTTTGTGCAACAAACAAGCAAACAGAGAGTGAATGTTAAATTTGGCAATTTGGTAGTTAAATGTACGAGTATGCACGAATACATGTAGCATTTGTGGCCAAAGCTGGCAAAAGGTTTTTTAGCACTCCACAATGTTTAATACGATGCACTTATAAAATAGCATTTCGAAAACACGGTAATATGTAATTTATCCATATAAAAGTAGTTTGTTTATACTCCCCCTATCAAAAATTATGTTCGTTGGGACTGAATCCCGTTCAGGAAGAACCAAGTGTGTTGATTCTTCTTGTATCCAAACACGAAAACTTGTCGTATATGTCCGTTTGCGAATAACCATATATTGATATTCGATCTCGAAGGACTATTTGTTGGGGTTGTTATCCGGCGTCTATTAGATCTAATGATGGTAGTTATTGTGGGTGGAATTACTGAATCCCATGTGTTGCTTAACGGTGCACGAGTATAATACTGTATACACCTTATGTTTATACTCGTCGGTGATAGTTAGTAAACAATAAATTCAAAACAATATAAACTTATTTACGAGTATTTATACCATATGAACTTTTATTTTGGCAATGAAATGTTGGATATAAATATTTTTCTCCCGACCGAGAATAAAGTGTCATCTTATACATCTGACAATTGATATATATTAGACTACTTTATTCTCTAGGGAATAAAATATTCGATTTTCCCTAGGGAATAAAGTGAATACTGTAGTGAATGACTTTTGGTTCATTTATTTAAGTCAAAATTAATTTAACTGTCAGATTGACGAAGCATTTAAATATATCAATCAATTTTATTTTGTAATCGTAATAGTAACATTAAATGAGTTTACAATATTTATATATGGACAATCATCTGATATCTTAACTTGGCGGTTGCTTACAGTAGTGCTTGTGCAAGGTTCGTTCTCATTTACTTGTAAAATTTTTCTTGCGATATGAAGTTTATTCTCCTCGGACGTTTCTATGTAGCCCTCCGCGACAGTACCTGTGAACAGTTTCTTTTATATTAGTAGCCCAACGAATGCAAACATGATAACTACTTGACTTCAAGCCACCATATCTTTTAACAGTAAGAATATCAGCCCCACTATTTGCTAAAAGACTTGCAGAAGTGCGTCTCAAACAGTGGCCTGTATATAGGTCGGGATCAGGCAATTCCAAATACGCTGCAATCACCGATGGTATTTTTCCTAGAGTGTTCTTTCCCACTGGTTGACTCGTGCATTTTCCATTTTTATAGTATATGAAGAAGCGTTGGTGATTAGTATGAACTGGTCGAAGAAATACATATCTTCTATATAGTTCAATAAAATTTAACGATTTTTTCTCAGTATTCAAAATGTGGAACGATTGGTCAATTTTAGTTTTAGTATCTTTTACATTAACAATTAAAACATCTTCTTTATCTTCAATATCTTCTGTAGAAAGATAAAGAAGCTCCTGACATTTCATTGCTCCACAAATACCCATAATTACTGCAACCTATTGATTTTACTCAAATATTTTATATTGATAAAATATTAAATGAAACTAACCTTGGTCATCAAATAACTATCATCGGCCGCGCTTGTTCTACAAACTGTAATATTTGGGCTCTACTGAGGATCTTAGATTTTTTTTTGTTTAAAACCAGCAAACTTTCGTTTTAATAGAGTTATTAATTTTGAAAATTTACTAATGTCCAAATTTTGATGGATTAATAGAGTTGATCTTAATTTGGAGTAGAAGGACCACAAAGAAGAAACCTTGTACTTTCCAAAAAGCTCAGAAAAATAGACCAGCAAAATATCTTCCATGTTCTCCCCCTTGACACTTCTACGATCGCACTATTTTATGAAATCTTCATATGCCTTTTCATACAATTTCTTCGACTTTGCCGGTAATAAATTAGTCGTTATTTCTCGTGCAGCTATGGAAATATTTGCAGGCACTTGAAAATTATCTCCTTCACTGCCATTAATATTCATTTTTGCACAATAACTTAAACGGACTGCGTCTTTTTGGAAAAAAATAAGACTCAAACAAACTTGTTTTACCTTAGTAACCAGAAACTATGCACATTTTCATGACAAACCAACTTAATTGAATGACATCAAATCAATCTATCAATCAACTGTCAAACTAATAATGAAATAAATTATTACATTTAAGGTCAGGAGAAAAGTTTTGTATGTAATTCGGGAATAAACGTCTTTAATCCCTCAACAGAAAATGCCCTCGCTCCCTTCGGTCGCTCAGGCATTACTTACTGTCTCGGGATTAAAACTGTCGTTTATTCCCTCAATACATAAATATCTATTAATATACTTGCAATAATGGGAACTACCTTGATATGATGCTTTATATGGAAGTGTTCGGATTGAACTTTGTAATACTCGCACTGAACTTGAATAATAGCACTGTTTTATTGAACTCTTAGATAGAAGAACTGATTTTACTTAATTATGGCGAAGAACCAAAGCTTACATTTCATACAATTCGTGGAAAATTGTTACCTGTCATGGCACAAATTTAGTTAATCTTCTAATCACCGTATCCTAATCTTTATAATATCACTAAAAATAATTAGACAACAATGAACTAAATATTAAAGCACATGAAATTTGAAATAAATGATAATAAAATACAATCTGTATTACAATGTTATTTGCGTTTTATGGTAGCAGTAATGAATAATAAATTCGCTTGTGAGGATTCGAATTCAAATATATTGAAAATAGATAAACTAAAATCTATTGTTACCATAGAAAAACACAAATACAATTCTGTCATAAGGACTATCACAAAGATTTAAATTAAGTATAAATGCAAGGCATTCTAATAAACTACCTTACGAAAAACATTCCTAATAAAATCCCTAATAATAAAGAAATTATGTCAATGTGCATAGGCAATGAATGGTGTGAAGTATTTAAAATAATTCTCGAATATTAAAATAAAATAAACGAATAATGAATATATACATATAGAGAACAGCTCTATGACTGTTCGTCCTTGATTAGACTAGCCTTTAACTAATGGTGTTGTCACTTACAAAATTTATCGCAATCAACATTTTAGTGGAGTAAAACCTGTGTTAACGGCCACCTGAGGTAACGGACAATTTCAAAATTCCCTGAACCGACTATAAGGAAATTCATATATTCGTATATACGAAAAGTAGTTATTTACGGCCAGCCTTATAAAACGACCTCGGCCAAATAAACCAAAATTTTACGGCCTCTCCTCATAGAAATCTAGCCCCTGATACCGGCCATACTATTTATGATGTATTGATGGAAATACCCAATATTACTTCGTATTTGTGCGAAATTGACCACAATTATGTATTCCTAGTATGTATACATAATAATTAAAATTGTAGAAATTATTGCGATCTCAGTCCCGAACACGCCCCTAATTGCCGGCGCAAAAGTGTATGTTTATGTTTGTTGACGATAGAGAGGACCAGAAAATCGAGTTACCGTTTATTTTAAGGAATTATTCTCCTCGAGATGTCTATAATGCTGACAGGTCTTTTTTAAGAATTTTGCAGAGAAGTAGGCAGCAAAACAACGTTTGACTACTTTACTATGTGCAAATCTAAAAGGTGAGAAAGGAGATCCATTATAATTGGAAAAAGTAAAAATTCTCGCTGTTTTAATGGTAACCATATTGACAAATTACCCTCAGAATAGGTTTCTAACAAAAAGGCTTGGATGACAACAGAAATTATGACAAGAGATCTGCATAAACTTGACAAAAAAAAATTAAAAAAGGAAATAGAAAAGTGCTTTGTTTCTTAGATAATGCCACGTCACATTCTAAAGTTCCATTAGAAAATGTTAAACTAGTCCTCCTGCCGCCAAACACCACTTCGCATTGTCAGCCCTTAGATCAAGGAATAATTCTGAATTTCAAATTTATTTACTGTAATCTTTTGATTAAAAGGCTTCTAATATTTATCGACAGTAAATGTGATTTTGAAAATTCTGAAAAACATAAATTTATCCAATGCACTTATATGGATTACAGCTGCTTGGAAAAAGGTGCCTCCTGCTTTAGTTAAGAAACGTTTTTCTAAGGTATGGTTCAACCTTAAAAAAGCTTAACAAATTATGTTTTTCCCTATGACTATGTTGTAATAATATTGTTACGCCTTTATTTTCCTTCTAAAATTTTCTTAATAGTTTTCATTGTTTATTGACGAGTTCCGATATATTATATATTAAATACGTATGAGTGCTGATATCGCTATCTGTGGTGATATTAGTAACTATCTTCTCCTTCTGTGAGCGTCTGCTATTACGCGGAAGAGAGGAAGTGACCGACAGCCTTTGGCAACCGACACAACAACTCACCACCAAATAAAAAAGCGAAAATGATTGCCTCGGGGCTCGCCCACCAAGGAAATCCAAGACTCTACATATGAGAGAAAAGACGGAAGTCGGAACAAAAAAAAATTGGAGGAATTCAAAATCACTGCGGTCTAACAGACTAGGAGACAACAAAAAAAACAAAACGGTACTAGTTCGCAAAGCTTGATGTCCAAACCAGAGCAAGAATGGACTGACACGCTGAAGGCGAAAAGAAAATACAAAGCAAAACAAAAAGTATCGCAATCGAGATCCTGAACAAAAAGATGCGAGAGAAACGAGGCAAGTGTCAGGAATCCATTCCACAAAACTCCGTCATAACGAAGTCTAAATCAGAAAAATATATATTCGGTAAGCAAAACGCTGTAAAGACTGTCTTTACAGGGTTGCAGTGTATAGTAGTTGTGCGGAAGCGTTCATCTTACTTTATTGTGCCCCGTGTGACTTTAATTAGTAGTTTTTACCTACTGATGATGACAACTTAGTTGTCGAAATACGTATTTAGGATACGACTAATAATTGTGGTAAGGGGTTATATACCTTTTTAAATTATTTTTTAACCACAGTCTCCATCGAAAGAATTTTCACAATTAATATTGATTTTACCTGATTTTAATAAACAATTTATTTTAAGAGTAGATGCAAGTGATGTCGCTATTAGTGGAGTTTTGATTCAAATAAGTAACGAAGGGTTGGGACAGCCGATATGTTTCATCCCTCGTATCTTGAAAGGCTATGAGGTCAAATATACTATCAGTGAGAAGGAAATGTTAGCTGTAGTACACGCGGTTCAAAAGCTGAGATTCTATTTGTTGGGTAAAAGCTGCGTAATAGAGACAGACCATGCTGCGTTGACATCACTTTTGAATACACGTTTTAAGAATAATAGAGTATATCGTTAGTCATTGTTATTGTCAGAGTATACCTTTGAAATTAAGCATATAAAAGGCGTTCTAAATGTTTCTGCCTATGCGTTATCTCGTATGTATAACAATAAGAGTAATTTTCATTATGTTGAGTTGAACAAATATAATAGAAATTATGCTGAGGGGGATTTTGAATATGAGGTGATCCTTCAGATCCAGAGCAATGAAAGGTTTGATATTTTAAGGGAGCAATTACGTAATAAAGATAATTATAAAAATTTTAGTATGAATGATGGGTTGTTAATGGAAGTAATTAGGGAACAGAATTACGTTGTTGTGAATGATGTTTATGCTAGACAAACAATGCTGCATATACATGAAAGTTTAGGCCATATAGGTGGATATAAAGTTTGGCTGACGTTTAGAGAAGCATTTTATGCGAAAAAAAGATAGAATAATAGCTAAAGATGTTGTAAGAAATTGCATAACTTGTAGATTCGGAAAACACAAAAATCGTACTTGCCAGTATGATATAAAAAGTATCGTTGCACAAGAAAAATTAGAATTAGTTGCAATTGATTATTTGGGTAATCTTGTTCCTGGCGAATTTGAATACAGAAATATTTTAGTGATGGTAGATGTATTTTCTAAATTTGTGAAATTATTTCCCACGTCTCAGTACAATACAGAAACTACTTTGCACTGTATTGATTCGTGGATCAACCATCAAGCGAAAATGAATAGGATACTAGCTGACAATGCCACTTATTTTAATAATAATAGATTTATAAATGCTTTGAGTATCAATTGAGTATTAATATTTCTTTCTCTTCCATACACCATCCATGTGGAAATCCATGTGAGAGGTATATCCAAGAAATCATCAAGTTCTTAAGGATTAAAACTCACGAAAACCATGCAGGATGGGTTGCACATGTCCAGGACGTTGAGGATAACATCAATAATACGCCGAACACTGTTACTCTGGAGTGTCCTCCGACTATGATGTATGGAACAAGGCCTGCCAGATCCTGGAATCAACAAATGGACAGGGTGGAAAACTTGGAACACATTAATGTCCAATTGGGAAGAAGACTTGCCGAAAAAGGGAGAAAGTACGTAGACTAAGAGAATGCTAAGATTACCAGCAGGACTAGATTTGAAGTAGGTGTTACAGTATTAGTTAGAAGTTATCGTCTTGATAGACGTGATCAGGGGAAGTGTCAGAAGCTTGACTTGCCCTACATTGGTCCTTATCGTATAACTAGACGATTTAACGATGTGACTTATGAATTATATACTATCGACGGACGTCGTAAAAAAGGGCGATATCACATAAGTGCTCTACAACCGTTCGCTCCACTGTTGCACCTGGAGGAGGATGATCCTGCTTGACATAGTGCGACACCTGAGTGCGAGGAACGTATATGACAGGGTGCGATACTGTCGTCAGTGCTACGAGTGCGGAAGACTATCCGATAAAAAAGATTCTGAAATGTTCTGGCTTTTCTATCGGATAGCCTTGGGGATGTGTTGTGATTTTTTCCACGAAGACAATTTTGAAATTTATAATTTATTTATGTACCTTTATTTTGTAGGTCACCAGATATATATATATATATATATATATATATATATATATATATATTTTGATATTATTTAAATTTAATTCTGGTACACTTTTGTTGATGAGGACTGTATATTCTATATTTAGGTTGTGACTTGTCCAGTGTCCAGGATGTTGTTCGATCTGCACTGCATTTTTGATTTATTTGTACCTCTCATGTGCGGTGAATATTTCCGCCAGAGATTGATTTGCATTCAAGTGAGAGAGTTGTGTGGAGATAAAAACTTATTTTTTATCTTTTATTTAAAGTTCTGGTTTTCTTGTTTTTAGTATTATGTGCTTTAGTAAGTCATTACCGTAGCTTATACGAGTTTTCTTTTCTTGTATTTTGAGATATTTATACCTCACTTGCAATCTCTCTAATTAGTTTTTTTTTTGTGTGAAAAATCGTGTGCACATGTAAGTATTTTTCCACACCAGATAATTATATTTTTCTATGATATGTAAATTGTATTGTTAACTGATTTAACTTATATCTATTGATTTGTGTCTATTTTAGTTTAATAGATAGATGGTGAAGAAAACTATCAATTTTTATAAAAGGGCTTTTTATTGTCACGTTATTCTAGAACATTTTGAATCAAGGTTTGGAGGGAAAGTTATGCTCGTGTTAGTGCGCATGAGTAAATGTTATTTACGCGTTTGACAGTTTTGATCTGTTTACGTTTTATATTGGGTTTAAAGTAATTAATGAAATTGAAAGTTTTCTAATCAATTTATTAGGTTTAACTTTGCTCGCATTTCATTAGAGGTTTTCATTGTGTGCGTGTTAATTATCACACAATCTTTTTCCTCTGTGCTTCTGTATAAATGATGCATTAGCTGTCTTTACATTTGGTAAAGATTTTTTTTATTTTTTTTAATAAAATGTGAAGTGGAGCTGCTTGTATTATTACTAATTCATAATTATTTCCACGTTCCTTTACGGGAAACCCTGGATGAAGAGGAGTCTCATATAAAAAGAAAAAGCTGACTGAGTTCAAGTTCGGACATATTGTGGTGAATAATGGACTATATTTCAATTAAACCCACTATACACAGCAATATGTATTATCTAAATATGTATACATATACCTATAATATGTAGCTAGTCTATGTTTTGTACATATTACTAGAGCAGACCAATTTCCGTGAGCGCCATGTGCGCCGATGTGAGTATTGCATCAGAACTAATAAAAAGCATTCAGTATGTGTTTAGTAATTGCTTAGACTATATGTAAGTGTAAGCATACGTAATAAAATGTCGTCGACACATAAATCGAGAAAAGGACCGTTGTCAGACGAAGTGAATAAGTTTATTATGGATTTCCCAGACTTAATATACGATGGCTCAAAAATTAAATGTTTAGTGTGCAATACATATCTAATGTGTTGGTCAAAAACACATTGTAAAGAACACGTAAGCAGTTCGAAGCAAAATAATAACAAAATTAATCGACAACAATTTGTACATGAACTATGTGTAACTATGATTGTGTGTACACTGCCGTTTACCTTGTTAAGTTATGATTCATTTATTTCATTTTGGAATAAATACGCGAATCAAACATTACCGAGCACGACAACGTTACGAAGGAATAAACAGGTTGAAAATAAAATCAAAGCCGAACTGAAAAATAAAAAACTGTGGTTATGTGTGGACGAAACAACTGGCAGCAAGGGGTTTTACTACCATGAACATTTTGAAAAAATTAAGGACGTGGTTTTATCATTCGATCAGAAAGAAAGTGCAGCTATCAATACAAGCCAGAAAAAATTTCAAGATGCCCAGATTAAAATGGATTTACAAAGTATTCGTCAGAATTACTTGGGACTAGAAGAAGCAATAACAAAATTCGAAAATTCGTCGCTGTCGTTAGAGGAATCACTGCAAATTGTTAAAGATGTTCACGCACAACTGTGTGCTGTAGAAGGCGCAAAAAGTGACAGTGTTCTAATTAAATTTGAAAGTGTTTTAGACAGAATTGCAGATTTTGATACCTTAACACGTATTTGGGGGGGGGGGGGCGTCTAGAGATGCGTTAAATTGCTTAAAAAAGTATTTCGATTATGCGAATATAACATCACTAGATGTAGAACGCTCGTTCTCCGAACATAAATATATTTTCTCCTCACGGCGGACATGTTTTTCAGAAATAACCTTAGAAACGCACTTGATGTTGAAACTATACAATAGAGTTTCTCCGGTTTGTTAATCCTTGGAAGACGCTTAAAACGGTAAGTGTTTTTTTAAATCCTCTGTCGTGCACACAATCACTGATTTCATACATTTTCCATTTTATTTATAGGTACATACAACGCTGCTGTAATATGTACTATTCTTGTTTTTCGTGTGTTTATGCATATTACTTTAATAGCAGAAAACCAAATGTATGTTTAATTATTTCTGATAGAAGAAATGTCTGTACTTCTATACTTATATCGGTAACAAGCTCAATATATTACGAATTACACTCCCATACCGGCGCTCCTGGCGCGCATGGAAATTGGTCTGCTCTACATATTACATACTTTAGAATATTTTTAGTTTTTCATATACATATTGCTATGAATAGTGGTTTGTAAAATAAATTTGCCACCATCCACAACTAATCTTCCCAACTAGGTAACTCAGCCGGTTCATTTCCAAAAATTGAGACTTCTCACTTCTCGGGTTCCAATCGGAAAGACGTGACTGTTACTACGAAATATAAGTCTGGCGCCAGTGAATAAATCACAACATTTATATTGACTTATTATATATTTTCTGAGTTACTTATATTTTAATAAATGAACAGTAATGGTATATGAAATTAAACGAGCACAAGATAAAATTTAAATGAATATTTAATACAAAAAAAAAATCAAAACAGAAAAAAAACTAGCTTTATAAAGTATAAAGATATAGTATCTTTCAATGACACAATGAGGTAAAATATATCCACTGTATATTGACAGCTAAGTGGATTAAAACTTCCTCTAAATTACTCCGAACAATCTTATCTAAAAAATAATAAAAATTTTTTTTAATTTCTCCCCAGAGAACCACACTGTATAATATTTATTGAAACATGTTCAAAATTTTAACACATGCGCAATAACATGTAACAAAAAATACCCTTGACTTCCAAACGAGCAAAATTTTTCACATTTGTATTTTTTTACATAGAAATTTAAAAATACTCTTATTATTTATTTCTACTAATTAAGACTCTTAACTAATTATTAATACAATTGAAATACACTTTTAAAAGCTTTTCTAATTAAGACGTCTTAAGAATATACTTACTTACATACAAATTTTTTATTGGAGACACGTTTACGACAAAACGTTGTTTAATCAAATTTATTATTATTATAATCTATAAGCTTGTTTATCCCTAGGGTGTCAAGCTATTTACATTTTGCTTATATGACTATTCCTGATATATAAATCTTGCCCATTCCTTTTTGTTTCTCGCTATTCTCTTCTCCTCGTACAATGTTACTCCTCTTTTCCTTAAATTTTCCACTATGACATTGTCCCACGTTTTTTGTGGTCTTCCTCTTGTTTTCTTCTGCGTTGTTCTTGCTAGTCATACTCTTTTAGTCTGTCTTTCTTCTTCCATTCTTACTACATGA
This sequence comes from Melolontha melolontha, assembly GCA_935421215.2. Classification (NCBI taxonomy): domain Eukaryota; kingdom Metazoa; phylum Arthropoda; class Insecta; order Coleoptera; family Scarabaeidae; genus Melolontha; species Melolontha melolontha. Next base: position 99,169,231 of record OW285236.1, on the reverse strand, counting down.
CCGAACCACCTTAGTTGTTGTTTTGCGATTTCTTCCATTATGGGTTGTACATTTAATTCTTGTCTTATTACTTCATTTCTTATTTTGTCCCTTCTACTAACTCCTTTCACCGCTCTTAGGTATTTCATTTCTACGGCTTGTAGTTGTAGTCTGCTCTTCATATGTTTATTAAGTGTCCAGCTTTCGCATCCGTACGTCGTTATTGGTTTGAACAACGCGTTATATACTGTGATTTTTGTTTTCATCGTTATTTCCTTCTTTCTTATAAATGTGTTGTTTAGTGCACAATATAGTTTTGTTGCATTTTCTATTCTGCTGTTTATTTCCATATCTTCTTTTCCGTTTATTCCGAGGTACTTGAATGTGTCTGTTTGTTCTATGTTTCTTCCTTCTATTTCAATTTTTACTTTTAAATCATTTCTCCCTATTGTCATCACTTTTGTTTTATCACTGTTTATTTTTAGATTCCTCTTTTTTAGTGCTATATTCCATGTGTTTAGGTTTTCTTGTAAGTCTCTTTCGTTCTTTGCGTATATTATTATGTCATCAGCGAAGACACATTCTGCTATTTCAACCCTCTCCATGTTCTTATACCCTACTTGTAGTTTCTTTGTTATTCCCCTTATTTCTTTTAGTACATCATCTAATATTATGTTAAATAGTACGGGGCTGAGCACCCCTCCTTGTCTCAGTCCTTCTTTGGTTATGAACTCTTCGGACTTCCTATTTTCAGTTCTCACATAATTTCTAGTTTTCTGGTATATTGTTCTTATAGCTTTTATGAGTTTTTCGCCTATTCCTCTTTTTTTAAGGGTTTTCCAAACTTCTTCTCTTGGAATACTATCAAAAGCTTTTTCTATGTCTATGAAGGCCGCATATATAGTCTTATTTCGGTTTTTTTCTATCAGTTGTTTCATAGTGAAAATGTGATCGTACACTCCTCTGCCTTTCCGAAATCCGCTTTGCGGTTCTTCTAGTTGGTGATCAATTAATATTTTTAATCTCTTTTCTAGGATTCTCTCATATATTTTTAGCATTACACTGAGTAGTGTAATTCCTCTATAATTGCTACACTCTTTATTGTCACCTTTTTTGTGGATGGGTAGTATTATGCCTACTTCCCAGTCCTTTGGTATATTTTGTTCATTCCAAATCCTATTAAACAATTTCTCTAGGACTTCTATGCCGTTTTCCTTCATATTTTTTATCATTTCCGCTGTTATACCGTCATGTCCTGCAGCCTTGCTTCGTTTTAACTTCCTTATAGCTTCCATTATTTCTTCCTTCTTGATCGGTTCCTCGCCTCCCCTCTCCCCACTTTCTATGTTTTCTTCGCTCACCTCTATTTCGTATATTAAGTTTATTCGTTCTGTGTTAAGCATTCCCTCGAAATATTCTTTCCATCTTTTCATTATATTATCTTCGTCTTCTAAAATTCTCCCGTTTTCTGCTTTTATGTATCTAATTTTGTTTTGTTTACCTTTTCTTAGTGTCTTCAATATTTTATAGAATAACTTTTGGTTACCTTTACTGTCTTGTTCCATCTTTTCCCCAAATTCTTCCCAAGCTTGTTGTTTCGCTTCTTTCACAATCCCCTTCACTTTTAACCTTTGTTCCTTGTACTTGTCGTAATTATCTTTGTTCTTTTCACTAAGATAATTTTTCCATTTGTCTTTCTTCATCTTTACTTCCCTTTTAATTTCCTCATTCCACCATCTTGTTTGTTTTTTGTTTTTGTCTGTTTTGCTGCTTCCACACGTTTCTTTAATCAAATTTTGTTTAATCAAATACTAAATCAAAATTACGAGAATAACAATCTCGTAGAATTATCGGGAATTAAATATGAAATACCATCAACTAATTAACACAATCAAATCATCCCGAATTAAATTAAATATATATATATATATATATATATATATATATATATATATATATATATTTTTAAAAGAAATACAACGTTCTTGTCTTAGGCAAAACTTGGTCTCCCCCTCAATATCTCGGTCACTATCGCTTTCACATCAAGTCGACCTGCAAAAATCAAGTTTTTATCTCACACATGAAATAACATTTTCGAAATAACATGTCGGATATACACAGATATCCAAAAATTATGTACATTTATTTTTAATTAAATTTTAAATATTATTTAAGGAAAAATCCATAGCAATATGTGTATGTATTTATATAGCGTTTATTTTAATTAATAAAATAAAGAAAAAAATCTTAATAACCAATTATGTATTTTAATTGTAAGACGAAAAACCAGACAATTACGGCCACCATTATATGACGGCCAATATTCTTTTTTTGGTGGACGTTATTGATAGATTTTACTATATTATGTACTTCCAACAAAATTATTTCAAAACGAAAAAGTCTGTGGCTAAGTAAAAAACTTTAAAAACCTAAAAAAGGTATAAAACCTCGTTATTTGTTTCCTTCTGAGGATGATAACTTAGGTGTCGAAACACGTATTTAGGATACAAATATTAATGGGGTAAGGTGTTTTATACCTTTTTTTAAATCATGTTACTTCAAATAATAACTTGTCTTTCTTTCTTCGTAAGCACTTTATTAATTACAATTGTTTTCTTTGCACGGCAAAAAGACAGTTCCTTCATAAAAAATTTCTAAAACTCAGTAGTCATTCAATAATACAAAACGATTAAAACTGTAAAGATGGTTCTTGTTAAACCCCGTTGCATTTGATCATCAATAGACTTATTTATTGCGCAAATGTATATATTTACTACGTACGTATGCATCCAGTTGTTTGTGTGTATATATTAAGTTTGGGAAGCTTTCAGTAAAGCTGTAACACGCGGTTCAAACATTGTCACACTTGTTGAACGTCTTTATTCGTCAGCAACATGCTGCTCTTTCTTGGATCAATTAACTGACAGATGTGTATAATTAAATTAGATATAAATCAGACCGATTATGCAACTGAATCTAATACGCTTCTTAAAAAATTATAGACAATAAATTTAATAAGGTTATTAAGCCATCCGTATTAATGGTTAGATCCTTGCTTATACCGGCGATACCCGCCACTTAAAGAACTTGTAACTACATAATTACTAAAAAGAAAAAATAGGTACCTTGTATAAAAATCTAAATATTGAAGTCGGCGGCGTCATTAATTATAACTTTTACTTCCTTTACCAAATTATTATTTATTAATTATGATTTCTCCTGTGGAAAACATGTTGTAAAAACTATAAAATTTATATCTATTCGATAATAATAATTCGTATTACCACTGCGTAAAATATGGATCCTATTTATATACGATTAATCTACTTGTAGCACATTAAAGTGATTAATGTTCATAAGCGACAGGAGTTGATTTAAAACTCAACATGTCCATGTTTGGTTTTACATAAATATATTTCTACATATTGGGATGTCGTGAAATTTGATATATTCTATTTATTATCAGAAGCAGTAATTCTTTTGTAATTTATTGAATGTATGAACTAACTAGCCAATAAAAGTGTAATTGATTTGGCAGGCTTTCTTTTATATTACGAGAGGAGTTTCTTATGTTATCTAAACAATATGCTATCGTGACATTTATAGTGTCATTTCTAAGTTTGGTTCGAAGCGCTTGACATTTGTTACTTTTACATTCGTTTAAAGAAGAGAAAATGAGTGATTTGAAACTTGAACACAGAAGCGTCATGAAATTTCTATCAACAGAAGGGAGTAGCCCGAAAAATATTCATGAGAGAACGGTGGCAGTATATGGAGAAAATAGCCCGTCCTATTTCAAAATCAAATTTTGCTGTAAGTAGTTCAAATGGGACAGAGAATCCATTCATGATGACCCAAAGTGTAGAAGATCCCTGGAAGCACGAACTGAAGAAATCATCAACAAAGTTGAAGATTTGGTGATGACTGACCGCCGAGTAAAAGTTTCAGTTATTGCTAGAGAAATAAGAATATCAGAAGCGACTGTATTTAAAATTCTACACGAAGATTTGAGAATGAGAAACGTGTCGACACGATGGATTCCCAGGATGCTCAGTCCCAAACAAAAATTGTGTAGACGACAAATTTGTGAAGAGAATTTGACTGTTTTATCTTAAGATAAAAAAGTCAAACCTCTTAAATAGAATTGTAACCGGGGATGAAGCTTGGGTACACTGCTGGGATCTTCCCACGAAACAAAAGTCCATGCAATGGGTTCATGACGGCTCTCCATCTCCCAAGAAGGCAAAAACACAATTTTCTGCGCGAAAAGTGATATCAACTGTCTTCTGGGACGCGAAGGTGATTCTCTTATTTGAATATATGCCAAGTCAGTAGTTCCACCAATAATGGCAAATATCTACAAAGACACCATTAAGAACTTGAACACAGCCATACGCAAAAAGACCCCACAATTTTGCTCAGAAAACTCTGCTTCTGCCCAACAACTACAGGGTGCATAAGGCCCGAATTGTTCAATCAGTAATCAATGAATACGGCATTGAGAAATTACAACAACCACCCTACAGCCCCGACTTCGTCTCCTGTGACTATTATCTCTTTCCAAAACTCAAAAAACACTTGAGAGGGCGTCGATTTTGGTCGAATGACGACGTGGAAAACGCTGTGAGGTCGTATTTTGCGGAATTACCAAAATAATTTTTTTCAAAGAAACCCATTATTGACCATTGTACCTTCTTGGGTACAGCATCATTAATGTTATTATGGTGTTATGGAATTTTAGAGGTTACCCGAGGGTAGTGAATATGAATAAATCAGAAGGGGACTATGAATGGGAAGATGATAATAATATATCTTTGTCGGTTTTGCCACAGAGAGAAAAGAAAAAGTTAAAGATTGCAGAACCTAAATGGACGCGTGCTGGTGTAAACATGGATATTAAGAGCACTAGTGGGTGATGATGGCGCTTCCGTAGAGTACAGGAAGAACTGTAAGGCTTGAATCCTATACAAATTTTCGAAAAACTCTTTGATGAAGAATTTATTCAACATATTGTATATCAAACTAATTTTTTCTGCAAGAGCCGCTAATTACGTTACGGTTGAGGAAACAAAGATTTTCATTGGATTTCTTCTTTTCAGCCGTCATTATATATTATCCCGTGAAAGTCTTTATTGGAGACTAGATGAAAATCAAGATATACCATTTGTTTCGAATCCCATCAGTGGAAATAGATTCACCGAAATCAAAAAGTACATACATTTGGCTGACAATGCAATACTCTATGAAAACGAGAAAGTGTATAAAATTAGGCTGTTCATGAATTTGTTAAATAAAAAATTCCAAAAATGGGGCATTTTCCACGAACGCGGGTTATTTGATGAGGCGATGGTTAAATAATTCGGACATCACTCAACGAAGCAATTTATCCGAGGTAAGCCAGTACGTGTCGGATATAAAGACTGGATGATTTAGTTCAATTGGTTACTGCTATGGTTTCGATACATACAGTGGCTCTAAGCCTTCAGCTGCACAAGATCTGCAAGCACAAAAAAATGTCGCCTTGTCCATTAGGATCGCAAGTAATGTTAGACTCTTTGAAAGATGTTGATGTTCCAACCGATCACATTATGTTTTTTAACAATTATTTCTAAAGTTATGAACTTTTAAATACCCTTAGAGAATAAGGTATATGAGATACAGGCACTGTGCGTAATAATCGTATAAAAATGTATCCACTTGTAACTCCAAGACCCCAAAGATGTCAATGAGAAAGATCGCGGCTATTATGATTATAGATTCGATAAATTCTCTCTTATTTGTAAGATAGAACGATAATGGAGCGGTAACCATGACAACAAACTATGATTCATTAGAACTAATGGGGCAAATCAAGCGATGGTCTGCAAAGAAGAAGGAACATATATACGTTCCTTCTTCTTTGCAGAGGTGAGGTTATGGCACAAATATCTATGTCATAACCCCTCATTTGATAAAATGATATAATGCATCAATGAGTGTTGTGGATCTACTAGATCAAGCAGTCAATAACTATAGAATAGCATTCATGATGGGTGCTATTTACTCACATGATAAATGTGGTTGTTGTGTCTGGAGACTTTATAATATAACTGATGAAGATGATAAAATGGATTTGCTACTATTTCAACGAAATGTAACCCGGCATTACCTTCGGTCCTACAGCAAGGCCATTCAAAGAAGACCAACTACAAATAGACCATCAAGTTCACTCCCAAGAAGCATTCTAGAGGATCCTGTTTGCCACTACCATCAAAATTGTAAAGTGACGCTTTTCACAAAAAAAAGGAACGTTTTAAAATGTTGGATACTCAAAATAAGTTGAACTAAGGAAATTAAATGTAAAGTTTTTATTATATAACAAATGTGATATCCTGTTAAGTTCCCAATGTACCTGTTTGAATACACCAATTTTTTTTTTTTAATTAAAAGAAATACTTTTGAAATTGAGCGTTTATTAGTATTATTAACGTATCTTAACACAATTTTCCCATATTCTATGTTTTTAATTTAGCTAGAAAATCGGTGGGCGTTTATGGGTTGAATAAGTGTTCATTTTAATTGTTCTTCCGTGTTGTTTTCTTTCATAACTAGGTAGATAACATAAAAAACGTCCCTTGTATATCAATGGTTTATTGGAATTAATTCGACGAATTACTAAATTCGGACTTTATGTAGTTTACAATATTTAAAGAAAAGGATTTGAAATCAGCATAAATGTTTACCATAACACTATAGTAGGCTTCATGCTATAAGCCAACAGTCAAGGCTCATTGACCCATTGACTAATGTATGCGGTGGACTAGTTGTAAATTTTGTCTCCGGCATCATGTACTGACGAATCCAATAGTATGGTAATGTCCAAACAAATGTATTTGCATTGTGTTTTAGACACTCGATTTTTAATATGTAATATTTTTTGATATTATTAAAAGAACTTCTAATTGTGAGGTTTTTCTCATTCTAGTTTGTTTCAAATTTCTTGTCATTTTTAATATAGTACCTATGCAGTACAATTAAATCTACTAAATACACTACATGAAACTGTAAAACTTAACTAACTATAATATAAATATACCGTAGGAGAGAACGTTCTATCGTTACTTATAGTAGTCGCTAATATGTGGACATAGTGTGGTGCAAAGGAGGTAGCCCTTACGGCCAGCGCTAACTGCTAAACATTGTTCCGTACTGGCTGGACGAGTGCGAACGTGTAGAGTCCCATTTTCGCGTAATTCTATTTATTGTTCGGAGTTACTCTAGTATTCTCCTTTGTTCATGGTTACTTGTCTTTTTTTTCAGGATATTTATTATTATTTCCGTTGATATTACATGCTTCTATATGTATAGCAAGCGCCAATTAAGTTGGCGCGAGTAGGGGGTGCGCAGAGCCGTTTTTAAAAGCTTCCACCCCCACTACTTAAGTAATTGTCAGAATACATTTGTCATTGACGTTTGACGGAACATAATGTCTTTGCTAGGGGATCATAAAGTGATACACGCTCAGAGGTTAGAATTATCTGACATTTGATGTAAAACCAAATACAAATCTCCTCACTACTTCTAATCCTGCGCGAACTTACCCCTCCTCGCGCCAACTTAATTGGCGTTTGCTTAGCTCTGTTGCTTCAAGAAAAGCAATTTGTTATTAAAAGTCATTATCTTGGTCAGTCAATCAGACAAATTACACATTTATTTCAAATTTGAGATAAGCACAGCGTATGAGACAATGGCGTCACATATTAATAATTTTGAAAGCTTTGGTTTATATCCGCAACAACATAAACAGAAAATAACTTCATACCGCTAATTAGTGGGATTTAAAAGAGAAATAAATACCGTTCTTACAAGTTAAGAAAACCAAATGAAATATTTCCAAACGACAAATACCAAAAGTTTTGGCATTTGTGTCCCTCCAGCCTCACTCCAGCCTCCCTCCAGCCTCCCTCCAGCCTCCCTCCAGGCTCCCTCCAGCCTCCCTCCAGCATCCCTTCAACGTTAATTTAATTGAAAATTTACTTATAGCTAAGAACACTAACCCGGTACTTAAAGCTGAAATTTTAGACTTGTTAAATACAGTTCTGAAACAAAATTACTTCGAGTTTAATAATTCAATAGACACTTCTAAGGAAGGACTAATTATGGGTAACCCCTTAAGTCCATTACTTTCAGAAATTTTCATGATCCACTTAGAATCCATCATTTTTAATAATCCCCTAAGACAGCATATTTTCTTTTGGCATAGATATGTAGACGATATTGTACTTTGTTTCACTGGAACGCAAAGACAATTAAATTTGCTACTAGAATTAGTCAATTCTATTCATAAAAATATGGAATTTACCATGGAACAAGAAGTAAACAATAGCATTAATTTTTTGGATATAACTATTAAAAAAATCAACAATAAATTAGAGTTTGATATTTACCATAAAGAATCTCATACTGACATAACTATACATAATTCGTCAACACATCCCATATAACACAAATTAGCAAGTTTGCATAGTTTTTTACATAGATTAATTATTCACTATCCAAAGAAAATTATGAAAAAGAATTAAATTTAGTCCAACACATAGCTGTCAATAACGGCTACACAGACACTTTAATTGAAAATATGGTGACAAAAGCTTTTCAAAAAAGCAATTTGTATGGTATATCCTGCAATAAAGGATAAGGAAAATTCAAAATTTAGATTACAAACGTACATTGGGATACCTAATAAGCATATTTCAAGTTATATAAAAAACTTAATATTAACACGGTTTTCAAAACTAATAATAATTTATCCAAACACATTAAAAACAATAAAGATAAAACAGACAAAAATAAGAAGTCTGGAGTCTATAAGTTAATGTGTGGATGCGGTAAGATATATGTCCGTCAAACAAACAGGAAGATCGTTTGAAAAACGCATTGCCGAACATTGTTCTTCGTTTAGAAATAAAAAACAAGATTCCACTTTTGCGAATCATTTATTAGAAGAAAGCCACAGTTTCGATAAAGATTTTCAAATTCTGCATTTAGAAAATAAAGGCAACAAATTAAATTTACTGGAAAGTTTCGAAATCAATAAATTAAAACACTCACAAATTTTATTAAATGACCAATTAAATTTAAATAATTCGCTTTTATTAAATTTATTTACTTAAAATCTGTTTAGACGATAATATAAATGTATATGTAGTTTATTAAACAAATTTTATTCGTAAACATGTTTAGTACCCTATAATATACAGTTAGGGCCGACCACATGTGCCACATTTTCTCACTAGCGACAATACTTGTGTAAATTCATAGATGTCTTTAAAAACATTGTAAAACAATACCACCTTCTTGATTTTGTATATATATATATATATATATATATATATATATATATATATTTTAATTTAGTTTGTAACGTACTCTTTAGATGTAAGCACCTGAAGAAGCCACTGTGCTGGCGAAACAATTGTCGAATTACGATTAAAGATTAAAAGTGAAAGTTAGAACCGTAGTTTTATTTCTATTTTAAAAGTTTCGAGTTTTATGAAGCAGTTATAGAACGCTGCAACAGTTGTAAAAATATATTATACATATACCGGCCGCCATAAGTAAATGAACACCCACATAAACGTAGATATATATTTTAATGAAATTTACAGGAAAGATGTATGTTGTTCGTATTAAGAAACGTATTAAGAGAGATCTCAGAGAAGGCCAAACTAACAGTATATAAAACTGTGTTTGTACTAATACTAACTTTTGGCTGTGAAACCTGGGTCCTAACGCCGACCATGAAGAGCAAAATACAGGCCATGGAGATGAAATATCTCCGCAAAGTAGCTGGTGTTACCAGAATTGATAAAATAAGTAATACAGAAATAAGAAAACAACTGAATGTGGAACCTGTATTGAAAATAATCGAAGATCGTCAACTCAAATGGTTTGGGCATTTAACTAGGATGGGAAATGAAAGACCAGTTAAACAAACATGGGAAGCAAGAAGACATGAGAAGAGACTCCAAGGAAGACCTAGGAAAACATGGGACGACAGTGTAGGAAAAATATTGGCAGAAAGAGCGATGAATCTGTCACAGGCAAGAAATATGGCGAGAAATAAAAAGGAGTGTAGTAAATTTATTCATGATTCATAGGATGCAATTTCACACCGTACACCTTCGGGTAAATAGGGTTAGAGTATATATATATATATATATATATATATATATATATATATATATATATATATATATATTAAGAAACGATGAAAATTTCAACAAGATACAACAGAAGAATAATCAAGGTACCATAGAAATAATAATAAATAATAGCTAGTGTTTTCTCTTGATATTTATTTGGCGTTGTTTATTTAAGTGACACTATAAAGCATACTTGCAGGCTCAATTAGTGTCATAGTGAAAAAAAATGCCTCCTATTCGACTACATACAAATTTTCGTCAATTAACGGAATTTGAACTTGGTAGAATAGTCGACTTACGCGAAGCCGGATGATCAATTCGTGATGTCGATAATCGTGTGGGCCGCAGTGTTGCTACAATTGCTCTATGTTGACGAAGATGGAAAGAAAATAATGAGGAGCAACGACGTCCACGGCCTGGACGTTCCAGACTCACCACCGATCGTGAAGATCGTGCTCTTCATCTTGTGGCTCTTAGAGACCATTTTTCCTCACAAGGAAAATTGTAATAAATGGAGAGGTTTAATTCATCAACATCCCCATACGATCTGTGTATCGAAGAATTCGATCTTTTGGGCTTAGATCGTAGCGTACATTTCTTTGTTTACATCTAATTCCACGTCATCGAACTGCACGACTGAAATGGACTAATGACGTGTTGCATTGGAATGAGGAATGGAATCGAGTCGTTTTTGCGACAAATCTCGATTTCGTTAATGGTCTCATGATGGGCGCAGAATGGTCAGAAAACGTCCTGGACAAAGAAGAAATTTGCAGTATTTTCAACAACGACATATGGCTCTAACTCAAGGTGTAATGGTGTGGGGCGCTGTCTGCTATGGAAGTAGATCTCCTTTAGTAATTATTCAAGAAACATTAGATGCGAATCGTTTTATTAATCATGTTTTGAGACAAGTATCCCATATCTTACCAGAGCTGGTAAATCTAATTTTTAAACAGGATAATGCCCGGCCACATACCGCAAGGTTTACTATGGAGTTTATGAATAATGGTAATATTGACCTGCTTGCATGACCGTTGCGGTCGCCAGACTTATCCCTATAGAACACGCATGGGATATGGTAGGACGAAGGATGAATAATTTACAGCCACCCTCAAACAGTATAGAAATTCTCCGACGACGGGTTTTAGAAATTTGGGACAGCATACAACATGCTACCATAGATGTGTTTACTTCGAGTATGCCTAACCGTGTAACTGAATGCCTAGGAAGTAGAGGATGGCCTACGCATTATTAGTTTTATTATTGTTACAATTGTATCTTGTTTAAATTTTTCTTGTTTCTTAATACAAATAAAATACGTCTTTCCTGTGATTTTCATTAAATTATATCTACGTTTACTGGGTATTCATTTACTTATGGCGGCCAGTATATATTATACAGTGTTTCCCGAAAGTAACGTATAAATTCTATAAAATGGTTGAAGAAAATGCTGGAACGAGTGGATTTTTATTTTAAAATCTTCATTTAAGGATGTAATCTTTTACCCCCCTCTCCACACACACTCCTCAATCCCTAAGCGCTAGCAACCCCAATGTTAAAAATTCAAATAGCAAAGTAATCCTTGTAGTACCTACCTCATTTGATAGCATTTTTATGCTAGAAACAATAAAAAAGAGTTTTTAAAAATCGGTTAATAAATAACTGACATAATCAACAAAAATATTTAAATTAAAACATCAAATTTAAAAAAAATATATTTTTGAAAAATAAAACAAAAATCAAATTAAATGTTAGAACTGCTGTTCGTTCACGGCTAAGCAATCTCCTAATATAAAAACAAACGCCGGTTGAATATTGTTTAAGATTATGATAATGATGCCTTTGTCATCATTACCGAAACATGTAGGGTTGTTTTAAATATATATACTTTGAAGTAATATACCAGACCTTTAATCGCCAACTTATTAAGTTTACCATATCATACCAAGGTCACTTATTTTTATCCTTATTTTTATGCTTATTTTTACGTCAATCTTGTTACAGAAAACTATTTCTTTCGCGTTAATAAATTTTCATTTCTTGATTTTAAATTTGATGTTTTATTTGTTAGTGTTTGATTGTGGAGTTTTTTTTTACTTGTTAGATTGTTAAATTATAGCTTTATTCTCATGGGGTAAGAGCAGACCGGCGAAGATCCTTTTAAGTTAATAATTGTTTGTTGTTCTCAAGCTCTACGAATGCTAGCTGGTTATCAATTATACACCCAGATAGCGTCGCACAATTTAAGTATATTTATACTTATGGCGCCCAAAATTTGAATTTAAAAAATAAACGATACACAACAGCAACTTCAATAGATTATTTTCTAAGTTCATATTCTAATTGATCTTTAATCTGGCGTACGTAGCACGTCAGCTCCGTAACAATATATATATATACACTGTGTCCATAAAGTATGGACACAAGCCCGTAATAACGTTATTGTGCATTATTTGACAAAATGCAAAGATATATCGATTAATGTTTTTTATTAGCTATATTTAGATGCTACTATTTTGTTTTTTCCGTCGACCTTGAATAAGTTATGACGTCATGGATATTTTTTTTAAATGTCAACCCCATTTTTTTTTTGTGGATTTTGAAAGCTTTTACAATTCTTTATTCGATGATGTAAAAATTTTGGTATGTTACATTAGAAAATTTTTGAGTAATCATTTGCGTCCATAAAGTATGAACACTAGCCCGTAATAACGTTATTGTGCATTATTTGACAAAATGCAAAGATATGTCGATTAATGTTTTTTATTAGCTATATTTAGATGCTACCATTTTGTTTTTTCCGTCGACCTAGAATAAGTTATGACGTCATTGATAATTTTTTTAAATGTCAACCCCACTTTTTCTTTGTGGATTTTGAAAGCTTTTACAATTCTTTATTGGATGATTTAAACATTTTGGTGTTAGTGTTACATTAGAAAAGTCTATGCGACACAACCGGAAAATTTGGACGTTTTACGACAACGCATCATCTACGAAACCAGACTAATCACTCCCGAAATATTACAGAATGTGCGAAATGGAATTTATCATCGCTTAGGATTTTGTCAACAAAATGAAGGAAAACATTTTGAGAATTTGTTATAAATTTGATACTGAAAATGTCAAAAATAAAACTTATAATTACAACACAGTTTACTCAAAAATTTTCTAATGTAACATACCAAAATTTTTACAACATCGATTAAGAATTGTAAAAGCTTTCAAAATCCACAAAGAAAAAGTGGGGTTGACATTTAAAAAAAATATCAATGACGTCATAACTTATTCAAGGTCGACGGAAAAAATAAAATGGTAGTATCTAAATATAGCTAATAAAAAACATTAATCGACATATCTTTGCATTTTGTCAAATAATGCACAATAATGTTACTACGGGCTTGTGTCCATACTTTATGGACACAAATGATTACTCAAAAATTTTCTAATGTAACATACCAAAATTTTTACATCATCGAATAAAGAATTGTAAAGGCTTTCAAAATCCCCCCAAAAAAATGGGGTTGACATTTAAAAAAATTATCAATGGCGTTATAACTTATTCATGGTCGACGGAAAAAACAAAATGGTAGCATCTAAATATAGCTAACAAAAAACATTAATCGATATATCTTTGCATTTTGTCAAATAATGCACAATAACGTTATTACGGGCTTGTGTCCATACTTTATGGACACAGTGTATATATATATATATATATATATATATATGTATATATATATATATATACATATATATATATATATATAATGGTATATATGGTAAATTCAATCAGTTGGCGACTAATGGTCTGGCTTTACTTTAAAGTACATATATATATTTAAAACAACTCTACATGTTTTGGCAATGATGCCTTTATCAAGGATATAAAATATATATATAAAATATATATAAAATATAAATGACAGTACACAAATGTCATATAATTGAGTTGCTATGGATAAAATTATTCAAAGATACATTCCAATTGAATAATAATAAATCATGCCTTAGTATTCCAAAAACAGAAAAAAAATTCAATTAACAACAGAAATGATATAAAAAATTTAAGCAGTATATGCTATAACTTAATTGTGTAACGATCTGCAATTTACCATCATAATATATATATATATACATATATTTTTTTTTGTTATATAATTATATATTTTAAGTTATTTAAATATCAAATACATTTAAATATCATATACATTTGCTTATCATGCTGACTGTTCCATGTTTTGATTCCTGTCTAGTTGTCCGAGTAGGTTTTCGTGGTTTTCCTTCTCGTTTAAGGCGAATGCCGACAACTTTGCATCTTAAGACGCTCCACGGGCGCATACATAATAATAACTCATGTCTTGCTTTTCCCTGTTTTTGTTGTCTATCTGTTTTTGGAATACTAAGGCATGATTTATTATTATTCAATTGGAATGTATCTTTGAATAATTTTATCCATAGCAACTCAATTATATGACATTTGTATACTGTCATTTATATTTTATATGCTTGATAAAGGCATCATTGCCGAAACATGTAGGGTTGTTTTAAATATATATACTTTAAAGTAAAGACAGACCTTAAATCGCCAACTGATTGAATTTACTATATATATAAATATATACATATATACAAAAACACCTTGAACCATTACTTAGCATTTGGAGGGTTAAGATCCCCTAGGCTAAGAGAGATTCAAGTGTGCTATTTTAAAGGATCATTTTTAGAATCGGAAAAGTCTTCAAAGTTATATGTCATTCATAATTTCCATGAAAACTTACAAGGCTAATTATGATTAAGTAAAATGTTAATATTTTAATATTTAGCATCCATGAGTTGTAAATATGAAGAGATATGAATCCAAAAATAATTTTTAAACAAAAAACGGCTTGTGTCATTTCCCTTCAGTTTACATATAGCATGCTAGGCCTAGTTAATCAGAAGATCTAAGAAGTTAATCTAAGAAATACCCCTGATATAAGCATACAAAATAAAAGAATAGAGAAAGGTATATGTATAAGTGGCAGTCCATAATAATTTATATTTTCATAAATCTCACAGACATCGTGCCGCACGCTCGTGCTAATGTGAAATCCTGCGTCATAATACAGGGTTTTCAAAAAATTACACTTGATATTTGAATTACTTATTTAATTATTATTTACTTATCACTTCAAAACTATAGAAAAATGAACATGTGTAGTTATATATACGTCAAAGTAAATATAGTTTACTTTAATCAAGCAATGCTTAATCAATTTAAAAATTTAACAATTTATGACGGAATTAACTAATATCAGTTTCTAGAATGGCCTTGCGTACTATACATGTATCATGAAATAAGAAAAAGAAACAAGAATCTTTGGCATAAGCCGAACTTTATACACAGATCATCTGTAATGTAATTAATAGAAGAACGTCCGAGAATCATTGATAGGCGATATTTAGATCAAAAGTTCAAGAATAAATATGCGTGTATGCGTATAAGACGTATGTACACAGATACACTTACTTGTACTCGTATAAATACACTAACATAACATCAAATCGAGTTTGATAAAAAGCGAAATAAACGTTATTCATACTTGTGTATATGTGCATGTATGCTTGTATATTAATTCTTTATCATTTTACACACTATAAAATATAAACGTGAACATTAACGATTAATATAATTCATACAGTCATGTCTGTCTATGGGGGTGGTCAAATATACGCGTACTATGCCTAAAGAGTTTTTAAGAAGTGAACTCTAAAATGTTAGTACAACTTATAAAAAAGGAAACAATAATAGCCGTTATATAAAGACCGTAATTGTCAGATTTTTCGTCTCATAAATAATAGACATAATTAGTTTCAAATATTTTTTCTTTATTTTATTATTTAATTAAAATAAATATTGTATACGAAAAACTAAAACTATTTTAATGTATGTAATATCTACAAAACATCGACAAGGTATATATTATAGATAATATGTACATATACATGTAAATATTACTTTCTAGTTTTTACGACGCTAATTATTCGAATTTTTTAATTGAAAAAATTCTGAAGCAGGATTTGAACCCACATCTACGGTTTGCCGGACCATTGCTCGGCCACTAAGCTATTAAGGACTGTGGTTCCGATTAGTCCGCGAAAATGCAATTAATTTGCAACATGTGCATATACATATTGTAGATATATGTATACATACATATTATAGACTATATCATTCTAAAATTATGAACCAATAAAAATGCAGGATTTTCCGTAGTTGTCATGTATTACAGCGGTTATTGAGGTATTACGACGCAAATCGAATATACGAATCTTTATGTAATCGAATATACCAACTCTTGTATACTCGCTGCCAAAACTACGATTTGATTCCTATGGTTTCGACTTCAATAATTTGACAGTACTGAATTGTCAGATTTGTTAGTTATCATCATGGCTCGTTTCACTCTACTTTTTTTCTTTTTATTTTCATGATATAGTCTACCTGTATACAACTCGACACTCGACAAATTCTCGAAAGTCGACGTATTGCCTAAAAAAATACCAATCGATCTTTGGTCTCGTGGTGTTTCAGGCAATACGCCTCGTATAATCGAGTATTTTCAAGTGTCTTGTTGTATAATATATGATAATACATATGTTCATTATTTATACAAATTATTACAACATATTCATAGAAAAACAAATAATTTGTTAAGCTTTTTTAAAGTATGGTTCAATCTTTGTTTGCTTTAAATATTTTAGCTTCGATTTAAAAACTACAGCTTCACGTGTAAGCAAAATTTGAGAAACATCCGTAAAAATTTCACCATTGTTATTGCACAATAAATAACTCTGTATGTCTCTTAATTTTACGCACAGATAAAGTAGATTTTGGAGTTTCACATTCGTCCACATCACTATTATCAGATACAAAAAGGTTTAAATATATCAATACGTTGTGCACGTATTACGCATTTGTTACAAATGAAACAGACATGCAATATACATATCTGTAACTCTACACATGGACAATACACCTAGTATTTTCAGCATTTACTTCTGCTTAAGACACGTGTTTCTGCCATCTATAGGCGTCATCAGTCAAGCTAGTGAAGCAATGTAATACAAATGATACAAATCTTTTTAAAAAACAGATTTGTATCTGTATATACATTTACGCTGAAATCGCCTACAAGATATAACAAATTTCGTCCTATAAGGTGGCACTATTTAATAAGTGACATCTGACCGACGAAAGATACTATGAACTATAAAAACTATATGACTATAAAAAGATTATAATAAAAAAGACGATGCTTAATATCAGAGAGTGGAATCGAGCGATTGATGATTCATAGCCCGTAGGCGTTTGCCTTGTATTCGCAATAGGTTTGTTTCTGTAAGCGATCAATGAGTTTCGAATAATTTGATACGTGTGGTCAGCTGCATAAGTGGCACATACCTACATATTGTCATGAATTTTTTCCCGAAGAGAAAATTTAAAGAAACTATAAAAGACTATATATTTATGTACATTTTATTCCAGGAAAATATTTAGAGATAGTAAATATTTTATTTAAATTTGTGAGAGATTTTCCATTTATTAAACAGATAGGTCTAGTTAATTTTTGCTGAATAAAGACTTCCTTTTTATTCAGAATATTATAGTAATTTCGGTTTATGTTTGTAGTTGTGTGATACTGATGTGTTTTAAAATAATTCTCGATTTATTATGAGTCTCTCATACTTGTAATTTTTTTGATTTGTACGACCTATCTGAAATCTCTGTTAGAATTTTTTTTAGTGAAGTGTGACTACATTAATTAATGTACGTATATATTTGCAAGTATATTTTATATATTAATTTAGTTATGTTATTTGTATATTGAATGAGCTCGTAAATTCAGTAAATTATTAGTTTATAATATATTTTTATAGTCAAATAAATATCAAGGAAAATTTTCATACTTTTTATGAAGTATTTTTTTTATCAGGAATATATTCTACAAAGTTAGGAATTGGTGGGAAAAGTACATTTTTACCATGTTGAATGTGCGCATGGGTTAATTTTGATGCGCGCTCTTACAGTTACTTTTCTGTTTGACGTTTAAAATGGGAATAATGTAATTGTTGAAGTCTGATAGTTTTCCTGAATATTTAATTAGTTTAATTTTTGCTCGTGGTCAAAGTGAGGTTTTTTGTCTAGTATAGCAGTAAATATTTATACAAGTTTTCCTCACACTGTGGCATATTTATTGCCTCAGCACTTCTTTATATTTGATAAAGTTTAATTTTTTTTTTTTTCCATGTATTAAATGTTT
The DNA here is from genome assembly GCA_935421215.2 of Melolontha melolontha. NCBI lineage: Eukaryota > Metazoa > Arthropoda > Insecta > Coleoptera > Scarabaeidae > Melolontha > Melolontha melolontha. The sequence continues at coordinate 99,150,762 of OW285236.1, read as the reverse complement.
GTGTTGTTAACACTAGTTTGATTTCTTTGTTAATACCTTTTGTTTTATTCGCCATATACCCTTTGAGGGTAACCCTGAAGATACAAGAGCTCCTAGAAGGCTGTTCCGATTTGAGTAAGACTGGGCAAGCTACTGTGTATTGTGAGCCAATTTAAATAAGTAATCAACACCACAATACATAGCAATATGCAGTTAATCTGTATACGTCAATGCACAACAGAGCGAGTATAATAAACGGTTTGGTAACCGGCAGCAACTACTGCTGAAACCAAAGTAATACTGACAAGCGAATTGCGTATCGAATTTTGAATAAAAATAATTTACAAAGAACAAAACTCAAAACTATGAATTTTATGTGAAACATTGAAAGTGTAAAACATTACTATGAACAACTAAAATTTGTTCAAGGTGTTCCTTTGTTAAATTAGTTCATTTAGATGTTAGAACGTCGTAAATAAAAAATAGAAAATATCCGTTCTACATCACAAAATATTTATATAAAATTATAGGATAAATATACAATATGACAATATAAAACGGATTTTTTAAAATACTAAAAGTTGTAACCAAATAACACTGAAAGAAACGAAACCAAAAACAACCCCTTATAGAAGAGAATAGAAAGTATACTATCTCAACAACAATAAATACATATATGTATTTGCATGTATAACAGCATGTAATAGCATGTTTTATTGGGGCAATTGGTCATTCAATCGTTTCTGTCCATTCTCTGCTCATTATCTATGAATTATGTAGAAAATTTGGTCGCGTGTTTGAGCGATACTCTAATGGGGCCTGGACTAAATGTTAGCACGGGCTGTCGGAAACTCCGCACAAATCCCTAAACAACGGGGGGTCGTGAAAGTATTGGTGCTAATCCGTATACGAAACACCGCACAGGTAAAATTCAGGTATCATGTAATGATGTGTAATAGGCTATTCTTGTTAATTCTCTTAGTACCATTTCAATAATTCTTTATATCAAAGAATTTTTATTTGTTGATACGTTATTAAAAATTCAGATGCAGGTTTATATTAAAATAAACAGTGTCAATGCTCCCTACAAGTATCAGAATGCTGTTTCGAAAAAACGCGAAATGTATTTAAAACAGCACATTTTGAATTACCAGAGTGGGAGTATTAGCACTCTAGAATTTGTTAAACTAGCTTCTCATTATTATTAATCACAAAATTTAATAAGGTAATAATGAATGTGCGTCAATGGAAATATCTGTTTGTGTATAAATAAAGATTTTTATTTGAATAATTTACTTTTATTAAAATAATAATAATAACACTTATTTGTGGGGAGTTTCGTACACCACTTTCTAAGAAAAATTTTGGGATGTGCGGAGATTCGTATACATTTAATCCTTTTACCTGACTCCGTGGGGAGTTCCGAATCTCCCGTTAGCACATTAGCATGTAAGATGCATTCTGTAACAATATATCTATTTTTTCTATTAGCCTGTTTTTTTTCATTAGCCAGACTGTATATCTAAATATTTCAGATAGGATATAAATCGATAACTTTATAATTATTGCGATGTACACTTTCCGTTCGTGTAGACTAAATATTAAAAAAAAAGTATTTGATAAAATATTACATATGCCAAAAGATATGTATATTACATGCATGGTCATTGAGTGTGTCACAAGTACAAAGTTAAATTAATAAAATCTTTTATAACAACAAAAATGAAGAAAAAAACTCATGAAAAAGTGTCATTCGTTGCGAGTTACTTAAAAAATTCTGCTACAAAAACATACAGAATTCTTATCGAGTATCCTAATTAAATTATCAAAACGTGCATACCGCTTGGAAGTCTTTCATTTTCACAATTAATACATTAAGAAAACGACAAATTTGTTTTCTGCAAAAAAAATTCTTTGGATAGAATAAAAATTAGAAATACTTCCACAAGAAAAAAACGTTTGCCGGATAGTTCTAGGATTCTAAGAATAATAAATAAAAAATAGGCGTCCCTGATACATTTAAGAAATTTACACCAAGCTTAATTAAAATTATGAATTAAAAAAGTAATAAATGAGATTAAGTTTTGTCGAAATACCACCAAGTTTCTCCAAGTTACCTTGAAAATTCCGTTGCATTCAACAAACTAAGTAAAAACGCAGTTATTGTTACTAAATTATAGTAGATATTCAATGGCTATAAACGGCATTTGAACCTCGACTTTAACTTAATATTGTGTAAAGAATAAAGATTCGATAATTGATTTTATCTACAATTTTAATTAGTATCTATTACTGTACATGTATGTGCATATATATGTATATGAAAATGCCATGATGTTTGAATTTAATAAAATTAGAATTTTAATATATCATTAGAAAATTAACGATGTATTGTGGTTAGGAAAATATTGAACTTATTTAGTCAGTACCTATTACTAGACTTCACTTTTATATTTAATGGTATTATTTATATGTATGTCGGTATATACAGGCTTAACGCTAAATAGCGACTAAACTGTTAGAATCTTAAGAATACATATAAATCTCATATAAATGTAATTCATCAAATATTTTCAAATTTTTTGTGCTAAAATATAGTCAAAGTCGGTCCATATCTTTGTTTATTCTATATAAAGGAAAATGAAGTTCAAGTTCATCGATCTGTACAAAAATCGAGAAAATACCAAGACTTAGTTTTAGACGATCACGTCCCACAATAAGTACACTATTCATCTTATTTTTTTACCAAAGTATTTATTTATGCAATAAGGTCAGGCGCACATACGGCCTATCTTCTTTTTTTGTTAATTTCAATATTCCTCTATGTCGCAGCCGCAGTTTGAACATTAAATTTCTTTTAAAATAAAATTATTACTTATATTTATAATAAATAGGGACCGGATACGAGAGGCCTATAATATCGCTAAGTACAACACGCAGTTATTGAATAGCACTATTCATTCGGTTAACCACACATCTGTTTTTCGTCGTTGAATTGTAACGCAATTACTTCAATTTTACAGTTTAATTCCTTTCTTCATGGGCGTATATAGAACGGAGAGGAGTTTTTATAATTTATTTTATTTATTAATTTATACTTCGTAACGAAAATAAAGTACGGTGAGTTAGTTTCTTTTTTTCATTGTTTAACTGTTAATTACATAAATACACTTCGTAATTTTTGTAATAGAGCCTGTTTAATATCGTTTCATCGAATCTTCTTCTCCCAATTATTTACACGTAAGTATCCAATGAATTTCGTCAAGTTTCAATAACTTACGCATACATTTTTAATTTTCATTTATTTAGATCTAGAACATTGTTTAAGCTCCTTTTTCAGATATAGCATGGAACAACGTCGAGAATGGCATCGTGAAACAATGGACATACAATCAGTTTGACCCTTAATCCGGTCAAACTGATTGTATGTCCATTGCCAGTGATTCCGAAAATTATTGCAAAGCCTGTAAAATATCATTAAAAAATTCCAAGAAATGGCACGTAAAACGTTACTGAGCATCGCAAACACATACACAGAAATTGGACCCGTTGGAATCTGATAATTTTAACGAAGTACTTTGTGAAACTTTAAGGACGGCAAATATTCCATTAAATAAACTTAACAATCCCACCTTCAAAACATTTCTCCAAACATATACTGGTCGAAATGTTGATGAATCCACCTTACGCATATATTATGTTTCTAAGTGCTACACGAAAGCAGTAGAACGTATTGGAAGCCATCTTTCAAATCAGTACCTATGGAAATGTGCCGACGAAGCTGTCGATATATTAGGACGCTGTGTGGTAAATGGTGTAGCTGGTGTACTACATCCAACTATTCCACATAACGCATGTGTAATAGCAACAAAAGTTATAAATACAGTTGATGCGGAAACAGTAGCTGAAATCATTTACGAGAATATGCACCAAATGCTTTATTCGGACGACAGGAACAAAGAAAAAATACTTTTATTCGTCAGTGACAGTGTTGCATATATATTTAAAAAAGGCAGACTATTAAAGGCAACATATCCTAATATGCTGCATATTACTTGTGTAAAACATGCTCTCCACAGAATCTCTGAATATATCAGAGAGACCTTTCCAGAAGTTGATACATTTGTATCCGCTTTTAAAAAAGTTTTCAGAAAAGCTCTTTACAGAGAAATGCTTTCATCTTTATCACTGCCTCCCTCTCCAGTAATAGCTAGATGGGGAACATGGTTGGAAGCTACTAGTTTCTAAGCGAATTTCGATAAGAGAATTTCGATAGTTTCCAAAATTTCCTTATATGTTTAAATGACGATGCTCGAAGTATTTCTGAGTGGAAGGAACTAATACAAATTTGAAATTTTAAAAAATCAGTTGTACTTTCTTCTAGAACACTTTGAAAATTTGCCAAAACTAATCACTTATTTTGAAAATCACACTTATTTTGAAAATCAAAATCTCAAATTAAATGATGCTTTCCAACGAACCTACCTGTATAGGTACCGTTATTCGTTATTTGTTAATATATTTGATTTCTTTAAAGTTCTTTTTCTTTTTTCTCGTACCTCAGTGCTTGCTTCTTTCAAAGGAAAAGTACGAGACTCGCTCTCTACACTCCGTCGTTAGTTGCCGATCCTAAAACGTGGTTATGTTCTCCCTCATCACCGATATTTATCAATGTAGCCTTAATGTAATTTGTATAATTACGGCCCCGTGGGGGATTTGGCTGATATTAATATCGAAATTAATCGCTAATGCGATATCTCAATTTGAGGATCTTAAGTGATGAGTAGAGTGGACCAATTCGGAGCGAAAGCAGAGGCGTGACTTTCAAACTTACTTAAAATACACTCATTTCTTGTGTCTTCTATCGAACATAGCTTTGCAACATTATTAAATACACAGAATATACTTTCCTGCTGCTATTATACGTGTGCGCACGATGACCGTGAACAACATACTAAGTAATCGTGAACCAATTCGTTAGTCACGCCTCTGCTTTCGTTCCGGATTGGTCCACTCTAGTGATGAGATAAGGGAAAATTAATATCACGTTAAACAGCACCTAATTAATTTCACCGCCATCGAACGCTTTCTTCGGTATGTATCTGGGCTTCCTTTTTTTTCCTTTCGCTTATTTCGTTGTTTATTCCTTTATTTAGATGGTGTAACCGACAGGCTAGGAAAAACGAAAAACTAAACCACCTGATTATTCCCGCACGTGACGCTTTCTATGAAGGGAGAAGGGACACAGTAGCCGTTCCACCCGACAGATAAGCTCTCGTTTTGTTTATTTTATTTTTGTCATTCGCAGTTTCTTATTTTCAATAATTATTGCAATTAACTTATAGACCGTTTTAATAAATTCCCAGGTGTTTTTCAAGCAAAATAACCTGTGTCGCCTGACCTGTTTTTTTTTGGGTCTTCTCTTAATACTTTTCTTCATTCGCTTCACGATCAGATGTAAAATTTTTCAATATTAACTTGCTTTATTCATGTCTATTATTTAAATATTTTAGTTTTATGCATTACAAATTTTTGCCAACTTACTTTAATTAAAAACTTCCTAGATTAAGATTGATTTATTTCCAATGTATTCTTGAAATTGTAAATACATTGTGAACCAACAAAAGAAAGGAATACGTATTGTCTTTTTTAGGGCGAACTAAGGCCATCAGCCGCATTGTAGAAAATTCAATATATCTATTTATTTTAATTGCATTACACATTTTTCCTAATTATTTTTTTTTGGCTGGCCATCAGCCGCATTGTAGTAAATTCACTATATCTATTTATTTATTTTTTAATATATATTACACATTGTTTCTAATTAAATTTTTAACTTAATCATATAAGTTCACCATTTCAAGATTTGAAAATTGTTCATTTCGTATACCGAGTGTGTCAATAAATTGGATTTGTTTGGTTGGAATCAACGCCTTTTCTTTCTCGTTACTCGAACCTCGAGAGTGGGGCGGGTCTCGGTCGGGGAACCGGCCTTCTGCCAAACGCTACTTGCCTTTTTTTTATTGCCATGTATTATTGCCATTGTTTCCGAGTTTGCGACGTCCAGCGGCATAAATTCGGTGGTGCCCTTGACCATCGGTTTAGGTTGTTTTACTTACCTCTGGGTCTCCCCACCCCTGGGCTGAGGCAGCCTCAGAAGCCAGGTGGGCCGTTGGACGTTGGCAGGAACGGGTAGGGGCGGTTTCAGTCGCCCGAGACCGGGTCTGCTCCGGGGTGCATATAGATTTTTTCTTTTTTTTTAAGCGCGACGTACTGGTCGTAGCAAAATGTATTTTATATTTTATAGATCACCACCAGTTTGTTTTCCAATTATATAGATAAAATTAAAAACTTTTTAATAATACAAATTTTCAATAGTACACGCGTGGGCGATGAGTCATGGGGCTCTCGTGTCTGGTCCCTAATAATAAAATAAAAATCGTTAATCGTTAATTTTATGTGGCATATCCATGAGATGTGTGTTATTTAATCTCGAATATCTAGTTTTTAATTATTTGTATGCAATTATTTACATTGTTTTTCTAGGTTGTGCAGGTACTGATAAATAGCAATGTAGACAAAACAGGGCAACATAATTTACAGAAAGTCTGCGAAATGCCCATCATGAGAAAACTGACGTTTGCTTTCAAAGCAGACATCTGCTTTCAAAACATACATCTGCTTTCAATAACTGACATTTGCTTTCAATAACTGACATTTGCTTTCAAAACTGACATCTGCTTTCAAAACTGACTTCTGCTTTCAAACCTGACATCTACTTTCAATAACTGACATCTGAATCATTAACACTGTTACTTTATAACGGATTTCTGAATAGCTTGATCCAAGGTCTACCCTTTTTGTATTAAAAATTTCATATGATTTGCTTTGTAATTTGTAGACAGCAATGTTTACATGCACATTTACTTCCCAATTACATACTAGTTTGATAATATTTGTAAATATGTCATATAAAAGCCGGAAAACTCCAAGAATTTATCAATATCTGTGTTATATCTTTTGTTTTTAAAATAGAAATTAAAATGATTCCCGAACTATCAAATATGCATATAAACAAGTGATCTTACAAATTTGCTTTATTTAATGAACCTCAAAGTATTGAATGTCTTTATTACATTACTGGCCTATCGAATTCATTATTATAAAGATTATCGAATTCCGCATGATCCATTCTTTTAAAAATAAAATAAGCGATAAATATTGATTAATTTAAACTATATAAGATAATTATTTCCTTTAAAACTAAAAATATAAAAAATCTACTAATGGATTAAATTCTTTACAATACAAATTTTATTTCTGACCACCGCTTTAAGATGATTTGCATAAAAGTCCTTTCTTCTTGAAATTTTCTATATATGTAAGACCTGTGTCAATCCTTTTTCAAATATTATTTTTCTAAGTTATAATATACTCTTCTAAATGATATTCCATATTAAAAACTTTCGTTCTTATATTGATTTACGTTTTCTTAATATTTCTTTATAAGAGTGTTTAATATTTCAAATACGTTCTTATTTTAATTTTTTTAAATGTTTTTGTACTCGCTTATCAAAACCTGTCATTTCACGATTCGATTTGCGTGCGTAAAAAGTCACTTTAAACACGAGTGCGTAAAAGTAAAGTTGGTACTTCCTGGAACTTGATTAATTTAGTGACATTTTAAAATCATAAATCCCTAACCTTAATAATATGCTACCCAGTTCGTTGTTTTTCTATGAAAATAAAAGGAAATGAAATAGAAATTGTTATATTTGGAAGGTATGTAATTCAATGTCAGAACAGCAACAAATATTATATAAATTACCATTATTCATTCTTTTCAGAAATTGAAACAGAACAATTATTAAAAATTTTGATTGGGCAATTTTGACAACCAGATATTGATACCCCAGGGATTAACTGGTTTGTTTGAATTGATCTTGATTGCGAAGGTAAAGCAACGTTGATTGTATTATTATATATATCTTGTATTTCAGATGTCGAACAAGTTGCAGGCGGAGTCGATATCTCTAACGGGGTCATTGTTTTAGCCAATTGAATTCTACTATGCAGAGAATTTTCGATATATCCTTCTGCAACCGTAGATGATTTCCATCCACCATGCCAACAATGTCGCTGAACTCCTTCGAAAACAGTGACCTGTGAAGTTACTTGCGCTATCAAGCTCAAGGTACTCAGCTATTCGCATTGGAATTTTGCCAATTGTATTAAGACCAACAGGTGAACAAACACACTTGCCATTGCGATATGTTAAAAAGAATCGCTGCTGGCTGTCCGGTCTTAAATTTGCATGTTGCCGAATTAATGCAATCCATTCGGGCTTAATGATTGCAAATGTACGGCTGTTACCTGTTTTAGTTTCTGGAATTGTTACGATAATTAAATTCGATTTAAATTCTATGTCTCGCAATGACATTTTGCAAAGTTCTTCACGTCGACACGCTCCAGAAATACCCAATATTAATACAGCCTATAAATACATATAGTGTTGTATGGAATTTAAATATATGGAAATGACTTTACCTTCATTAGTAGAAACAAAGAATTTGGTGCTTCAACAATAAATTTAGTAATTTGTTCTTGGGCTAATACTGCTGATTTTTTAGGCTTATGTTGCTTCGTTATCTGTTTTAAATACGCTATGAGTTTTGCATATTTAGATATGTCCGTATTATAATATATTATTAAGCATGATTTTAACATAGAATAAGTGAACCATAATGATTTATTTGAATGTAAATTTTGAAAATAAACTAATAAACAATTTTCGGAGTATTTTTGTATATTTTTAGATCTAGCCCAAGTTACGAATTTAGTATAAGTGCTTTTGTATATGTTTTTTGATTTTATGGGTAATAAATTATCCACTGCAATATTGGCAGCTTCGCGAATTTCAGGCGGTGTACATTGCATTTCATTATCAGAATTCATGTTGTTGGTGAGGTTTTTATTTTGTAGGGAATTTTTTGAATTTGATAATTTTAAATTAAATGTCACTTCAAATAATCAATACTGCCAACTCAAATTTGTTTAATTAATATCAAGAGATTAGTAGTGTGTCATAAACGATAACGTATTTAACAATATGTATTATTATTATAGTTCTCGTACAAAAAATATTGTACAAACTTCGTGCGTGATACGTTTCGCGAATTCGTGTCCATAAAGCGCTCGCCTACGGCTCGCGCTTTAAACTGGTCACTCATTCGCGAAATATGATTTCACGCACTTAGTTCGTATATAACTATTCTTTTTCGAAAACTCTATGAAATCTGTTTTCTTTTTATATATTCTGTCCTTCTCTAATGTCCAACTCTATAGTGTCTTCTTTATCATTCACGTTACCATATTTTAGATTTACACGTCGTATTTTTCTTCTCTTACTAAATAATATATTATCCTTTCTTATCTTCCGCTTGACGTATTCTCCTACATCTCAACTTGAAACACACCTAACTATAGTTCTGAACTTAGTTGACAGGTGGATTGTTTACAATATACAAACAAATATATTTATCTCTAATAGATTGACAAATATCATATTAGACTCTATTTTGCATACTAGAAAATCTTTTGAGTTGTTTTCTCTGGTGTTGATCCCTCACTTGATCAATCATACACATTTGACAACGCATGGCATGATTGTTCTTATAGATAAGTATTACAAAATGTCAATTTTTAAAATACACTTTCTATCATGTATAGTTTATTACAAGGTTGTTATTGTCTTTTTTTAGGATATACTAATTTGTGGTGTATATCAAATAATAATATATATTTGATATTTTAAGACCTTAATGGATATCTTTGTTTAAAATTTTACGTACATTGTAACAGTTACAATAAACGACGTATATGTATTTAAGAAATTCGAAAAATTCTGAAATTTACTATTACTACAGTACTCTAAATATCCTTTTATATCTTGGTAGGTATAGCATGGTTTAAATTTTAAGTTATTAATATTTATGAACTAAAACGTAAAGAGATATAATAATCTATAAAATATTTAACATTCAAAATAAATATACTAAATATACATAGATATGTTTTTCTTAACACGATCTGTGTTGTTGCATTTTTAAAACTTATTACAGAAAATAGCGAGAAGCTCTTCCTAAAATAAACATTAAATTTGTTATATCGATGTTCATACAGGGTGCATTCAAAATTTACCCGTTTTAAATTTGTCACTGCTGTTTTCAGCTTCAGTTCTTATTTTCCAATTTATTTCATTTAGAAAGAAACACAGCAATATGTAGATGTAATTAGTGACGAAACATAATTTTAGCCAACAATTAAAAATTCTCAAACGTGCTGAACTCAAAACTAAAACGAAAATTGAAATAAAACAAAGAGAACCTAAAACGTGTATATTTGTTTGCGCACGACATTTATTCCCTCATGCAATTATCATGGAAAATAACGAAAGATAGAAATTATTCCATCTACTCAATTATAGAAAATAAACTACATAATATAAACGATAAATCACAAGATCGCTCTCTCTCTCACTCTCTCTCTCTCTCTGATTTATTTATCTGATTTATATTTATTTGCGTCAATATACATTTTTCTTATAAACCGATTACAATTCATCCCAAATGAAAGTTACTTATAACTAATATTTTACCGATCGGAGAATGAAATATTCACATAAGATGTAAATACACATGTTTTCTTAAAGTGCTTAAGTATCTGTTGCGTGTGACAGTAAAGAATTTTTTGTTATTACATGATCCCTTTTACTAATTATACGATCGCAAACCGCTATTAATATAATAACTGGGTAAGAGGCGGATTATTTTTGCGATTTCATATTTACACATTAGCAGGTAAATAATTGACTACTTTTACTTCTCGATAATCGGTTAATTGAAATGAGTTCATTTGACGCGTTAGTACGTGTACAGGGAAGGCAGTTACGAACATTTTCTGCTTTAGTATTTTTTATGTGTTAATAATATTGACATATCTGAAATTAAAGAGATGATTTTGAATTTTGAGAAGAAAATTAAAATATAACATTATTGATCTTTGGTGAATTCTTAAAAATTATAATTATTATACATGGAAGCAGACACTATATTTGGTGCTACATTTGTTGCTACAGTGCGATTATCAAATATAAAAGTAAGCTTCTCCTTGAACTGATTTGATGGATACTAGTTCGGCTCTGTCGCAGTTACATATACGGGCGGCAATACAGAGTTCCAGCTCTAATTAATCAATAATTCTCTTTGCCGACTAATTATATTGTTCTATCAGTATTTAGCACCACACACAAATTTAAATAAAAAAAAATATATGTAAGTAATTCCATACAAATAATTAAAAACCAGGTGTCTGTCCCATTGGACAAGCTATGGACACGCTACATAAAGCGTTTTGTTTTATGACGATTTTTGTATTATTATAATCATAATTATTTTATTTTAAATGAAGTTTAACGTTCATTTAATTTTAGTCACATTAATTAAATGCAGCGTAGGTTTGTCGACATATTCGACGTAAAGGCTATTATTGATATCCACAAAAAGAACATCATAATACAAGCACGATATGTGTGGCATAATGTTTTGATATGAAAATATCAAGATTTATTTTTATGAATAAAAACTATTATCGTCTAACAATGTCTAAGAATTTCATCGATTTTTGCAGGTCAATGTACTTGAATTACAGCTGGATTTCGATAACTATAGAATAGACAAAGATATGGACCGACTTTAACTACATTTTAGCCCTAAATATTTGGAAATTTCTTTTTTGATTTTCAGTTAGACATTTATACATATTCTTCAGATTTGCAGCTTGTGCGCTATTCAGCGGTAACCCTGTCTACGTATTTCTATTAAAGATAGCAACATATTTGCCGAAATACGTGTATATAGTTTATTGATTTATATTGAGGTTAGAGATTTTTCTTGTTTCTATCTGTTCCTCTCCTTGAACTTTAGCTAACCAGTTAAGTATTAATGAAAAAAATAGAAGTTGGTCTAGGAGATAAAATAAACGAAAATAAAACTCATTCTTATACAGATAACTTGTTCGTGCAATAATATCTGAGAAAAACATATACTACATACTCTATTCCGAATGTAACTGAAAAGAACCTACTTTAACAAAATTAGTCTCTCCATTTGCTTGTAAAAGAATGATTTATGAGTGTTAGCTTTCCTAAATAATCTAAAAATTTCATAACGTTTTTTCTGACTAGAAGCCAAGATATGATGTATTTAAATGGCAGTAGTTAATATGCCTCGTTAGAAAAATAAATAAGGAACTTAATCAACGTTTGCTAGGCGGTGTATTCGTCCTGTCCGTCCTGAATATAAAAAATCAGGCAGTTGGCAATTGTTGCACCCAAATGCACCTTTTCATAATTATTGTGTGGCGTACCTTAAGGATCAATTCCCTCTTTTACTGTTATTTTATGTCAACGATCTTTCATTTGTAATTAAGGCGTCTACATATCGGTTTGCCGATGATACCACATCGTTGAAATTGTTTTATCAAACTGCCCTTGTCTTGCTGTATATTGAGATTACTTTCGATCAATTGGAGGCGTGGATGCTTAGCGCTGTGAAAGTGCGTATTGGGATTTTTGGTGTGTGGGGACAAGGCGATATCGTCTTTGTGGTTACACTTACGGCTAAGTTAACGAAAAGTTTATATGTAAAAGATTTAAGCGCTTTATACTTTGAGTGGTATTGGGAATATCGTGCAAGTTGTGAGAAGAATACCTGTTAAAGTCGATATTTGACCTGAATCTTCTACTGCTTTTGGCGACGACTTTCGTTGGTTTCAACGCACACAGTCTTCAATGTGAGTCCGAAAACATCTAGAACGAGTACTAAGCTTCCGTTAAATTGATTCTGGAACGACAATTAAACTAGAGCTGATTTGATGCCAATATATTCAAGTTCAACCGAATTACGAAGCCGGTAAACGCCCAAGTGGTGGGCTCTTCGCCAAATAATTAAGCGAACGACATAGTTTGGAGTTAGATCTACACCCTCGTAAGATAAGCAGATAAGTGTTATACCGAATTATTTCCGTGGGTTACAATTAATTGCTATTACGAATAAATAATATTTCAAGTCATTATGTGTATATAACTTTAGTTCCCGATTTATATTTCAAATTTACATACTATAGTTAACGCTTACTTTTTCTTTAATGTTCGAATTAACTGATAGGTAATTAATAGTTAATAATCAAGCTTAACATTATTTATTTAATATTGTATATAACAGTTTTTCGTCAATTTTAATTAGCTTATGTTTCACATTTATTTTTGGTATATTTTTGAATGTACGATCACGGAGATCTCCGACAATCTTTGTTTTTTGCCCGTCAGGCATGTAAAGTTGTGATACACCTGTCGCATGTATACAGGTACGTTCATATTTTTATATTGGATAAGTGTTACTATTGTATAGTCTATCATAGTTTTGGAGTATACATACAGATCCGCCCATATTTATATAGAATTGACATTTGTCAATATTTTTGGAGTAAATATGCAGAGTTGTTCATAATTTTATGTACAGGATATATGTTATTATCTTGATGGTAAACATTTTCAATAAATATTGTAGGAATATTACTTATTTGTGCGAGTATTGATTTGTAGGTGTAGTAAGACCCCTTTTATAAATATTATGCCTTGTGAGTACGTTCTAGCCTCTGCGCCATCCGTGCGTATGATCTCTTTACAATTCAACAAGAATTCACGGTGGCCCCTTGTTATTTTAGTCAGTCACGTAACAACATTTTGAAAGGAACCGCACGCTGTCTTCACTGACCTTAACCCGGGTACTGGCTAGTTGAATCGTATTTGTATTATCAACCTTCCCACAAAGGTAAGTCCTTAGAACTCTATTGTATATCTAAAAGTTACCGAAGCCAGTTCCGTAAAATTTATTTTTGCTATTTACCTGTAGCAACATGTTTGTTGTTTGGTGATTGTTTGCTGAATATTTCCCATCTGGATAACGCCGATGGTGGACTGCATTGATCTTGAATTTTTGGGCTTCGCATATATTAAGAAATTCTGATCACGTTTTTAAATTTTTCTTTTCATATAAAAATCATCATAAAATACGGCTAGATATTTTATGTGTAGGTGTGGGTTTCCGCGGTCGTTCACTAGATGTAGATCTCGGTTTCCGGGTTGGAACCGCGTCGAGTTCGCCCTAAATGCCAACGTTTCGTGCACTGTTGCAAAGGACATCTTCAAGTCTGTACGTAGATGTTTGTCGTTTCGCAGTATCTTGAAGAATGCTAGGACAGAGACCGGCATAACTTATACAGGGGGAGGGCGGATCAGATGGTGGCCTGCTATTGGCTGGAGACAATGAGCCAATCGCATGCGTCGTATGGGCGCACTAAAGCTTGCCACGTTGGATGTAACGTATAGCCATCGTCTCTATTGAGATTGCGAGGATGTTTCTGAATTTCAATAGATTCACGGATCCGATAAGTTGTGCTGGTCTCTGTCCTAACATTCTTCATGCTACTGCGAAACGACGAACATCTACGTACAGCCCTGAAGATGTCCCTTGCAACAGTGGACAAAACGTTAGCAATTACGCCGAAGTCGACACGGTTCCAACCCGGAAACCGAGATCTACATCATATATTAAATATTTATAGCAATCTTAATATTATCTAGAAATATAAGAGCACACATTAATACCCTTCTATGACTGTTTTAAAATAAAATACGTAACTCATCCTCGAGCAAACAAAAATTAAAATCATTTTTCAGTAGTTTCCCTTTCGCATTTTTCTAGTACTAGATATCTACACCAGTGTTCTAAGAAGCATATAATAAAAAATCGAGGGAACTAATTGTGCTTTATTAATTTAGAAAGGTAATGGAAAGGATAATTGTTACATAAATGATTTCAGATTTGTTTTATTATTTAACTACACATACAGCATCATAAATGTTATTGAACATGTATGTACGTACGAATAGAAATTGTTTTTTGTACGGTAGCGTATTTATAGACATTCCTTTCTTCTTCGATTACATTGCAATTATGTTTTTCAAAATGGCATGTCATTAATTTTCTTTTTCTTGCGTTTTATGTGTAAGTCAAAGGATATATATTACAATTTTTCATTTCAAAAGCTAACTCTCGGTATAAAAATTATTATACACTGCTGGGCATAAAGATTTCGAATTTATGTAAAAGATTAATTGAAAAATTAATTAAAATAGAAATATTTCTTGTAACGTTTATTATTATAACACAATAGTTTTTTTTAAGGTAGATAACTACAATTCAATCGTGATATATGCGGTACTAATTCCCATTTTATTCGTTAACTTAGAAATTTTTGTGGGGTGATGTTGTGATAACTAAAGCTCGGAATTATATGCACACGGAAACTGTATTATATGCGCATATATGTTTCCAAAATTCTATGAAAATATGCGGAACTTTAATTAAAATATTCAAAAATATGTAAAGTTTAACTCATAGTTACACAACTAAATTATTGCCAAATATTACATAAAGTCAATATAAATTTAGAGATGCCACAAATATGAATTATATGAATATTTTATTCGAAATTTTACAAAATACATATACAGGGTGAGTTTTTTTGAATGTTTAGCATTAGGATCTCAGAAACTACTGGAGATAGAAAAACGCTTAAATGGGGAAAGATGCGCAGTTTTACGAGTTTGATTTAAAACTGCTTTTGTTTCTCCGATAACTTTCATGGCTTATTAGACATTCAAAGAAAACTAAATTTTACGATTTTCTTTAAACATGCTTAGCATCGTTAATAGTAATTTTAGAGAATAAGTGTTCAGACAAAAGTTTTAGATAATTTTACGCCAAATAAAACTATGTAGCTAATATTTTTTTTTCGTTCACCATTATCGAGTTATGACACAAACTTGTGTTTCTTTAAATGGAAACCATAGTTGGTTTTGGCATCATTAAAAAGCTTATTCTTTGCTGATTACAATGATATAAGGTTTGATATAGTTATTTTAAAAAATAAAGAGGATATAGACATTTTTATGGTTTTTATGGAAAACAATTGAATTTCGATCTGATAAAATACAAACCAAACGAAAACTTATTTTGAAATCTTATGTAGTAATAAAATGAAAACTATAAGAACTTTTATTAAGGGCACACAACATTATTAATGTTCAAAGATACCTCCATTATTATTAATACACAAATTGCATCTCTTCACAACAGAATTTGTAGCATTGCGGACTTTACGCCTATCGATGTTATTAAAAGCAACTAAGACAGCTTCTCTTAAATCGTCGATTGTTTCATATGTTCTTTTGTATACTGTGTCCTTTAGTACACCCGACAAGAAACAATTCAAAACTGATAAATCAGGGGATCTAGCCGGCCATTCAATGGGTGCATTTCGTCCTATCCATTGATTAGGGAAGTTCAAATTTAAATAATTTCTAACATTCAGTTGATTGTGCGGAGGCGCTCCGTCATGTTGAAACCATTGCAGCATTGCTCGGGTTCTTAAATTTAAATTATCTAACATTTCCTAGAAATCTTGTTGTAAAAAATTAAGATAACGATTGCCAGTTAGTGATCCATTAAAAATAAAAGGAGGAAGAACAGTTGATCCTATAACACCACACCGAACATTAAACCCAAATTTAATTTGTGGTCTCCTATGTTCAACGTGAAGTGGATTTGTTTGAGACCATATGTGCTCATTGTGCCTATTAAACATTCCACAATTTGTGAAACGAGATTCATCAGTCCATAATATTTTCATTGAAAAGTGTGGATCGTTTTGACACTGATCTTTAAACCATCTACAAAAAGCTATTCGTCTGATGTTATCACCTGCATGTAAAGTTTGTGATACTGATAAATTGTAGGGACGAAATTTATTCTTCTTCAACACTCTGACAATAGTGCGTTGAGAGGAGCCCATTTCTGTTGAAATTTGTCGGGTCGATGTAGATGGATTCTGAGCGACACTTGCTAATATGTTTATTTCTCTATCTTCATCCATCCCTTTTTTTGATTTTGGTTTAACGAACGAACCATAATCTGCTAAATTATCCCATAATCTCTTAAAAGTAGGTAGCGACGGCTGACGTCGATCAAAATAATTTTCAAAATAAACTTCAGCAGCTCAAGTAGAATGTTTCTGGCACTGAATGTAACATTCAACCATATCACGCTTTTCTACGTTAGAAAATTCCATAGCCAATGCAAACTTATGATTAACGGCCGTTTGCACCGCTTATAGTTAAGTTACAATTAAATTAATTAATAGTTAATTGTCAATGTTTGACAATTAACTTGACTTAAAAGTAAAAATTAACAGCTCTCACTTCTGTGACTCAACGTGAAAGCAATGTTAGTATATTTATCTCGACTGCTCCAACGAACACTATTGTAACTCGGATTTTTCGTTTTTTGAATTACAAAACACCAAACAACATTTTTTAAGTTTTTATCTTATAAAGTGAACAATCATAGAAATGTCTATATCCTCTTTATTTTGTAAAATAACCATATCAAACCTTAATTGTAATCAGCAAAAAATAAGCTTTTTAATGATGTCAAAACCAACTATGGTTTCCATTTAAAAAACACAAGTTTGTGTCATAACTCGAATGGTGAACGAAAAAAAAATATTAGCTACATAATTTTATTTGGCGCAAATTATCAAAAACTTTTGTCTGAACACTTTTTCTCTAAAATTACTATTAACAATGCTAAGCATGTTTAAAGAAAATCGTAAAATTTAGTTTTCTTTGAATATCTAATAAGCCATGAAAGTTATCGGAGAAACAAAAGCAGTTTTAAATTAAACTCGTAAAACTGCGCATCTTTCCCCATTTAAGCGTTTTTCTATCTCCAGTAGTTTCTGAGATCCCAATGCTAAACATTAAAAAAAACTCTCCCTGTATAATAATAATAAGAGAATGTAAGCTAAACAATGTAACTCTTTGCATTTATATTTGCCATTGCAAATAATTGCAATGCAAACATTTACAATTAAATGCTTTTCTAAATTCTCAACTAAAAATTATCTGCGAACGTCAACTGATGTAATTGACGCATACTTATATTTGCAGATAATTGATGGACTCATCTCAATAGTTTCATCGCAGTTTCTTTGCAACACACTGAATATTCTACTAAGCTAACTAATGCCCTCGTTTTTCTCTAGAACTTGTGTTAATTTAATTTTGAACCTCTCTCCTGTGGTACCTCTCACATTATAAATTTTATCCTTAAAACTGAATCAATTCTATCGATTTTCTGATTGTGAGTTCAACACCTGAAGTTTCAAGTTTTCGTAGTGTTTCACTAATAAAACCATAGTTTGCTTTGAAGAAGCTAGCTCTTGGCGCATTTGCGGTTTATTTAGTATGTCTTTGCAATCTGCAATTACTATCGAGTCGATTGAAAAAGGGAGAATGAATTCTCTTACCTGTTCAACGGTATCTGCATAAAATATAGCGGCATCAAGCGACGTGCCCCATCTTGTTATTATGGGTTGTGGTGGCAGTACCAAACCAGGTAACTTATCTTTATTTGCGTGAACCCCCAGCGATGCTTTAATAAATACTTCTTTTTTTTGTCAAATTGATCAATGAATTAACATCTGGAAATGTGTAATGTATTTCTTCTGCTACTCTACTAACAGCATGTTACGTGCATCAGATTCGGGTAAAAAATCTTCAAATTCAGTGCTGACTTCACTATATGTCGCAGCATCCGATAACATCAGTAATACCTTGTCGTTTATAGATCTTGTTATAGTTATTTGTTTTCTCCAATTCTTCTGTACCAACTAAAAAGGATTGGCCGGGGCAATTTTCATTTAAAATGCAAACCAATAAGTTAGTAATACAACGCCCACCACTGTCTGTTGTCTCATCGACTACGAAATAAATTTAATTTTCACGTATGATTTCCTTAATTTTCATCATGGTTTCCTTAAACAATAGATTAATATACTTTTTTTCTTGTAGTTGAGCAACTAGGAACTGACAGTTCCTACTCGGACAGCCAGTCAGGGATCTAGATACCGAACTGCCAGCATGATAAGCAAATGTACAGATATGTTATTTAAATATCTGTACATTTGCTTATCATGCGGGCAGTTCCGTATCTAGATCCCTGACTGACTGTCCGAGTAGGTTTTCCTGGTTTTCCTTCTTGTTTAAGGCAAATGCCGACAGCTTAACATCTTAAGCCGCTCCATGGGCGCAGACATAATAATAACTCATAGCTTGCCATTCACCCGTTTTTGTTGTCTTACTGTTTAGAGAATTCCAAGGCATAATTTATTATTATTGAACTTGAATGTATCATTAAATAATTTTCTCCATGACAACTACAGATATATTGTATGACATTATTATACTGTCATTTATATTTCAAATTTCTTTGAAAAAGGCATCATATCGCGAAACATGTAAGATTGTTTCAAATATATACATATTGAACTAAAACCAAACGTTAAATCGCCAACTAATTGAATCTACCATAACATACTAAGGTCTATGAAATAATTATCTTATATATATATATATATATATATATATATATATATATATATATATATATAGATAATATGTTTAGATAATTTCTTAGCCGTTTATTAAATATAATAATTGATAAATTATTGGAGTTTTTCGTGTTTTATATGAAATATTTACAAATATCAAATTAGAATGTATGTAATTGCAGAGTAAGTAATAATTTATCAATTGTTATATTTAATAAACGGCTAAGAAATTATCTAAACACTCATATAGCTATGGAGTAATAATTAGAATTTTCAAACATTCAAATCTGACATCTGCTCTCAAAATACTGACATCTGCTTTCAATAACTGACATCTACTTTCAAAATAGGCAACTGCTTTCAAATCTGACGTTTGCTTTCATAACTGACACCTGCTTTCAAAACAGACGTCTGCTTTCAATAACTGACATTTGCTTTCACTAACTGACATCTGCTATCAAAACTGACATCAACTTTCAAAACTGACTTCTGCTTTCAACTTGACATCTACATTCAATAACTGTCATCTGATTCATTAACACTTTTACTTTATAATGCATTTCTAAATAGCTTCAACCTAGGTCTATTGTGGCTAAGTGGTAAAAGCGACAGTCCGGCAAACTGTAGACTCGGGTTCGAGCCCAACATAGACAATATTTTTCAATTAAAAATTTCGTATGATTTGCTTAGTAATTTGTAGACAGCAATGTTTACATCCCCACTTACTCTGCAATTACATACATTCTAATTTGATATTTGTAAATATTTCATATAAAAGCCGAAAAACTCCAATAATTTATCAATTGTTATATATATATATATATATATATATATATATATATATATATCGTCGAATGTTTTCGCGGTCGTTTGTTGAAGCGTTGTTCTTCGGACTTGAAGTTACCATCGCAACGAGAAGATCCTCTAGAAAAGGTGAAAGTGATGTCACCGAAACGTCAGGAACAAAGTTGTCCTTCTCAGGACGAAATCATCCAAACGCGGCGAAATATTCCGAAGAACAACGCTTCATATATATATATATATATATATATATATATATATATATATTAGTGTTTATAAGAATTTTATTTTTCTTATTTATTTTATTGGCCGTGTCTTAATATTAAAAATAATAGACTTTTTATTGGTTTAGCGACCTTTTATTGAATTATGATGTTTTATTCTACGACGTTTCGACTTTTACTATTTTTCAGTCTTTTTCAAGTATCTAGAAACAAGAATTAATACAATGAGAATATGAGAATTGTGTTTGCTTTTGTGAGATTGAATTAACAATTAATTTAACAATTAAAATTAAAATTAGATTAAAGACTGAATTACCAATTAGATTAACAATTAGAGTTAAAATTTAAAATTAGATTAATAATGAGTAAGGACAATTAAAGTGATTACATCTGTGTAAATGGATAGAAAATTTGAATTAAGCTACAATACAGTAAGGTAAATAGAAACAAGAATTACTACACTGAAAACGTGAGAGTTGTGTTTGCTTTTGTGAGACTCAATGTAATTGTTAATTCAGTCTCACAAAAGCAAACACAACTCTCACGTTTTCAGTGTAGTAATTCTTGTTTCTATTTACCTTACTGTATTGTAGCTTAATTCAAATTTTCTATCCATTTACACAGATGTAATCACTTTAATTGTCCTTACTCATTATTAATCTAATTTTAAATTTTAACTCTAATTGTTAATCTAATTGGTAATTCAGTCTTTAATCTAATTTTAATTTTAATTGTTAAATTAATTGTTAATTCAATCTCACAAAAGCAAACACAATTCTCATATTCTCATTGTATTAATTCTTGTTTCTAGATACTTGAAAAAGACTGAAAAATAGTAAAAGTCGAAACGTCGTAGAATAAAACATCATAATTCAATAAAAGGTCGCTAAACCAATAAAAAGTCTATTATTTTTAATATATATATATATATATATATATATATATATATA
The DNA here is from genome assembly GCA_935421215.2 of Melolontha melolontha. NCBI lineage: Eukaryota > Metazoa > Arthropoda > Insecta > Coleoptera > Scarabaeidae > Melolontha > Melolontha melolontha. The sequence goes on along the minus strand of OW285236.1, from coordinate 99,129,233 downwards.
TATATATATACATCTATATATGAAATCTACATTCAATAACTGACATCTGATTCATTAACACTGTTACTTTATAATGCATTTCTAAATAGCTTGAACCTGGGTTTATTGTGGCTTAGTGGTAAAAGCGACAGCCCGGCAAGCTGTAGACTTGGGTTCGAGTCCCAACGTAGACCATATTTTTCAAATAAAAAAAATTTCGTATGATTTGCTTTGTAATTTGTAGACAGCAATGTTTACATCCCCACTTACTCTGCAATTACATACATTCTAATTTGATATTTGTAAATATTTCATATAAAAGCCGAAAAACTCCAATAATTTATCAATTGTTATATATATATATATAATCGCCGACTTATTAAGTTTACCATATCATACCAAGGTCACGAAAATATTATATATATATATATATATATATATATATATATATATATATATATATATATATATATATATATATATTGATAAGATGCTAGCTGTGGTGTGATTGTGTTTTAATAGTTAACTTATATTGAGCGCCAGTGATTAAATTAATCACAATTAGTAAACTGCGTCCTCTGTACACATAAATAGGCACTAACTGCAGTCGAAGAGCAAGATAATTAAGTAAATAAAATAATTACTCCTTTCAGGGTTCTAAGTCGGTCTTGAACTATCTCCTTTTTGGTAATTTGGTATAAATAAAATGCTAAACTCATCAATTAAACGTTAACAAATAATACGACAGTATGAAATGATTAAAAAAATATATTGAGCTAAAAATAGAAATATGTAACAAACATATGATATGAACTAGTGTTTATAGTAAAAATAATGAACTTAACCTACGTGAATCTAATATGTTGTATTGAATAATATATTTGTGGATAAAACTACGTTACCTAACAAATAAATGTATTGCATATATGAATCTGGTGAGTACCACTGACTTATTTTACATGGTAAACTATACTTATAGCAATAAATCTTAGTAAAAACGATGTTTAAATATTAAAAATCGAAGTTAAAGCAAGTTAGATTCTCTTATTCTGAATTGGCTTATTATAATGTGATTTTAATACGTATTGATAGAATAAGTTGGACGTCAAGAACCTGTGTTTCACTGGATATACGGCGTTGGATCTGGCTGGGCTCGTAGCTATGTATTTCCAAGTCCGGAGTACTAAAACTTGGTCTCGGGTTGCCTCTGATAGTTCTCCCAATTGACCCACGCTTCACCGCTGGAACACTGGTGATGATGCTATGGACGATTGTCGGTGTATCTTCGATGATAGCAGAGTCGCTTATACGTCAGCAGGTTGGCCGTTTAATTATGCTTCTATTTTGTGCACTATGGATGTTGTATTTTAAAGATTTGTTAAAATAATTGAAATTAAAACTTGGACATTACGTAAAAAAAATACCGCCATCGGTTGTAAAAATTCAATATATCTCTCCCGCGTCCCTCGTTATTCTTTTATTCTCACCGCCTATTTTAATGTATACAAATAGCCTCGAAATTTAATTATCCCAACATCGCTTTGTGTTTATATTTTAATTGATATTACATTCTTAACTTAATCATAACATTTTATTAATAATTTTCAAATACAGTTTGTCTTCGGGTGAATGCAGGTTATGTTGTTGTTATGAATTTCTAGATGTATTCATTTGTGTTCAATCTAAATTTTAAAAGAGGGCGTGTGTAATCGGTATCAATACAATACTTCAATGTAGATAAATTAGATACCGTTATTTTCGCGCGAATAATTTGAATTATGAAATTTGAATTAGAAATATAAAAATAAGTTATAAAAGTAAAAATAAATTGATTTGTATTACTGTTTTCGTTGTATTAATTTATTTACATGTTGATACTAATTTTACAAACAAAATTCGTCAATTTCACCCTTTTTGTAATTAGTTATAAGTATTGTTCTATCTGTACCTCTAATTCAGAAGCTGATTTATGGGTGCTACATGAACCATAACATTAATCCCCGTAAAAAGAATATCTGTAATGTAATGAAGATACTTCTTTTTCCCGTATAAGATGAATGAAATAAGAATGTGAACCAGTAGTACTTCCTAAAATATGTGTCTAATAACATTAAAAAATAAATGTAGTAAAGTTATACGAACATTAAATTACTGATCTGTTCTTTTTTTTTTTAATTAGAAACGTTTATATCTCGTTTGGGTTTGCAAAATAGTATTAAATCTGTGTTTATTTGCTTAAGTAAATATTCTTTCTTTTTAAAATTATCAATAAGGTTTTTTTTTTTTTTTTTTTAATTGTGTTATATTCATAAGTAGTTATTTATTTCTTATTTTATTTATATCATGGGTTATCTCTTTATATAGTGGATTGTTAGATAGTAAATATTAGTTAAGTATTCTAAATTTTTAATTTATTCGTAAAGTTATTAGTTAATTTGATCTATAACATACCCTCATAGACATTTATTTATAATAGATGCACTTGTATACATTTATGTGTTATCTTTAATTATCATAGGTAATCTTGTAACATGGATATATGGTATCTTCCTTTTGTATAGCCAGTTTCTTCTTCTCCTAATTCATAGGTGTTATTTCCAATTATTTGTTTTATTATAAAAGGACCTTGATAAGGCTTTAACAGTTTGCCCATAATTTTATTCTTGATATTCGTTACCCTCAAGTTTTTAACTATTACTTTGTCATTTACATTATACGTTTTATATTTCTTGTTGATAGTATTTTTCTTGTTTTCCCATTTAGTTTTCTTAGCAATAAGTCTATCCCTTACTTCTAATATACGTTCTCTCATGTTTATTGACTCTGGATCTGTCCAAGGACGTTGTGGTGGTTGTCCCGTGAAAATTGTAATCGGACATTGATTATGTACAGTGCTCGGCGTGTTGTTAATCGTAAATTCGATCTGATGTAAGTGTTTTGCCCATTTATTGTGGTTCTCATTTAATAATATGCGTAAATATTTCAATGTTTCCCTAATGTAGCGTTCAGTTGGATTGCCTTGAGGATGTCTTATCGAAGTACGTTTTAACGTTATAAGAATGTAGAAAGTCCTTGTATCGGTCACTCGTAAAATATGTTGCATGGTCAGATAGTATAGCCAAGGGTTTGCCATATTGTGTAAAGTATTCTACTAGAGCTTGCAAGACAGTTTCAGTATTGCATTTTTGTGTCGGTATGAGTTTTACAAATTTAGAAAAGATATCGCAGATTACTAATATGTTTTTGTATCCCCGTGTACTCGGTATTAAATTAGATAGAAAATCAATAGATATGAGTTCTAGTTTGTCATATGTTATTATATTGTAACTTATGTTCGTATTGGTGATATTTTTGTCTTTTGAAATTTCACATATTCTACACTGTTTAATAACACTCTTGACTATCCTCTCGTCGTTTACACAGTAAAAAGCTTCTCTAAATAAGAGCCAACATTTTCTTGCTCCAATATGTGTATAGGTTAAATGTAAATAGTTAACTATTTCTCTGGTGTGTGTTGCGTTTGTGACATACACTTTATTCTTACCAATTTGCTTTATTATGAGATTATTTTCTATCGACATGCCTTTGTATGATCCTTCGTTCTTTAAATAATTTTGTATTTCGTTAAATTCCGGACCTGATTGTATATGTAATAATTTTGATTTGGAGAAAATTCCCTGTCTTTGTAATAGTATAGGATTTATAGAAATGATTTGTCTTTTTGCATCCCCGTCCTGTCTTGTTAGAGCGTCAGCTGTTATCATATCCTTTCCTGGTTTATATTTAATAGTAAAATCATACTGCTGTATCAATAATGTCCATCTATATATTCTGCTGTTGTTTAACTTGCAGCTCATAATGTTAATCAAGGCTTTATGATCGGTTTCTAAAGTGAAAGTTTTTCCAATGAGATAGTATTTTAGTTTCGTTAAAGCGAACACTATGGCTAACATTTCTTTTTCTGATATGGTGTATCTGGTCTCGCAAGTTTTTAATGTTCTCGAAATGAAGTATATAGGAATTTCTGTATCGTCTTTCAGTTGAATTAGCTCTGCTGCAATAGTTTTATGAGAAGCGTCCGTTCTAACAATAAAGGGTAGGGTAAAATCTGGATGGTGAAGTTTAAGATTTACTATAAAATTGTCTTTCAATTGAATAAAACATGTCTCATGTTCTGGTGTCCAATTCCATTTCTTCCCTTTCTTTAGTAGGTCGAGTAGGGGTAAAGTCTTCTCGCTGTAGTTAGACACAAATTTACGGTAGTAATTTAAAATACCTAGGAAACCTCTCAAAGTTTTCAAGTTTCTAGGTCTGGTATAATTTTTTATTTCATCTAATCTCGTTGGATCTAATAGAATGTTTTCTTGGTTTATGATGTATCCAAGGTAGTTTATTTCGTTTCTAAAAAACTGACATTTCGATAGGTTCAATTTCATTCCGTTGGTAGATAAAGCATTCAGTATAATTTTAAGATGATGTAAATGTTGTTCCTTGTCCTCAGAGAAAATAATGATGTCGTCTAGATAGTGTACGGCAAAATCGTCATATCTGTCTAGTATGTTATGCAAAAAACGTATTAGGGCGGCAGGTGAAGTTTTTAAGCCGAATGGGCACACACAAAACTGGTAAACTATACCATTAACTAAAAATCCGCAGTATTTTCTCGATTCCGGTTCTAGGTTAATGAGCCAGAACGCATTTTTAAGATCTAATTTGCTAAAGATTTTCTTATTTCCACATTTTGTCAATAAAACGTCAATGTTTTGGGGCATTTCAAATTCGGGCTTTATCCTTTTATTTAGAGCTCTTGCATCTAAGCATATACGCAAAGTTAAGTCCTTCTTTTGTACTATTACGATAGGGTTGATAAAATAAGTATTTGATTTCTCAATTATCCCTGATTGTTCTAGTCGTTCTAATTCTAGTCCTACTCTTTGCTGGTAATGGTACGGTATTGGGTAATTCTTGTTAAATAAAGGTTCGTCATTATCGATTTTAATAGGATGTTGGTATCCTCTAGCAAATACTATATTGTTATTTATTAAGTCAATATTATCATTTAAAATAGTAATAAAGGCTGGTATGATTTCTGTATAAGGTATATTTAATTTGTATATCAATTCTTTAATATCTTCAATATTTCTTATAGTATTGAGTGTCTGGTTATCTACTTCAATCTTCTCATCATGTCCACCATCGTATCTAACTATCGTGCCTTGCCTAACATCCATTCTATCCATTCCAATATTATTAATTAATTCATATATATTTCCGTCTTTCCTATTATACCTCTCCTTTTCTCCATTATAGTACGGTACTTCTTCTAATAGTATGTTGTTGATTTCATTCAACAACAGCTCTTCTTTGTATACATTATATTTTTTTGTTTCCTCTTCAGACAACTGTTGCTCTATTAATATATGATTATCTTCAATATTTATTGTACCTTTCTCGAAGTCTAATATCATCTTAAGCCTTATAATATTGTCTATACCTATAATACAATCGTATTGTAATTTCTCTATCAAATAACAATGTAATAAAAATTTTAATTCATTTATGTATATTTCAGCGCATATTTGTTTGGTTATTGTTCCCATTTTCCTACCATTTGCTGCCATTATATCTGTACCTTTTATTTTTATTATGTTTTGTTCGTAACCCTTCATTAGCTTAGCTTTATCTGCTCTTATCAGTGTGATTTCGGCCCCTGTATCAATTAAGCAATTCAATATGATGTTCTCAAATCTTATTTTCACTATGGGTAAAGTATATGTTTTTATTAACTGGTCTTCTGCATCTTCTATCTCTATGAATTCCTCTGGCGATTGGTAAAAAGAAATGTGTTGCATCTTATAAGGTATGTTATAGTCAATATTGTTTGTACTTAGTTCTGTTGAGTTGATGGACCCGGCGTTGGGTTGGTATATAGATCTACCTGTTCCATCGAAGTTTTTTTTTGTACCTCCTCCACGTTTGTACGAGTTGGAGAAGCTGAACGGTATCGTCGATAACTGTGATTGACACGACCTTGACTTCTGCTACGTATATGATTAATACCACGTCTTGATTGTTGATTAGATTGCGAATATGTATTAAAGTTGTGCCGATTATTATCATTATTGCGATAATTATTATTGCCATTATAATTATTAGGATTTTGATTATTGTTGTAATTACTATTTGTATTTCTGGACGATTGATAATTAAAGTTTGGCCTGTGTTGAGTGTTATTGAAGTTGTTGTAATTATTATTGGGATTTGTATGTTGATTATTGTTGTTATTATTATATGGTCATGAAATATTTGGGTACCTATTATTATTAAAATTGTTATATCGGGTTGGTGGTAAATTTGTCAGTCCGTTGTTAGTAGGGTCAACGTTTTGAGCGGGATGATTACGGTTATTAGGATTTCGGTAATTGGGCTGATGTTGTTGTGAATTGTTCTCAGAAAAGTTGTCTGGTCGTCGTAAAATGTCAATAAGAGAGTCCATGTCCGAAACTTTTTGACAAATGATAGCCTGCGTGTCAGTATAAATAAAGTGATTAAGAAGTTGTCTAGCAATCATGGATTCCTCCATATCCTTGATGTGTTTGCATTGATTGTACATACGTGAAGCGTATGTTTCTCGTGTAATCTGTCCAATCCTATATTTACCTGTAAGCAAACGAATTTTCGCTCTATTTTGTTGTGTCTCGTCCCAGTAGTTGTGTGTGAATAACATAATAAATTGATCCAGTGTGAGGCAATGATCCTCTATTCGTTGGAACCACTCCTGTGCACTGTTGCGAAGTGTTGCCCGGATTACTTCTATCTTTTGTTTCTCTTCGGAAACATCTTCTAAATACCTTCGTATGCAATTTAAGTATGTCATTGGGTGTACTCGTGTCATGTCACCGTCAAAGTGTTGTAAATTGTCTATTTTAATAGCTGGATTAGTATTATTCAAGTAATTTATTGGTATAGCATAATTTTTAATTTTATTTTCCATTTGTTGTAAATTTGTTTGTGTCTTAATAAAATTGTCATTTTGAGTTGTTTTAATTATGTCTATTTCGTGATTATATATTTCATGGCACTCATTTATTCGAGTATTGATGTTTTGATTTAATGTTAGCTTAATAAGTTCTGTGTTATCTTCGTTAGTCTTATGATAACTGGTTAATTTCGTATCTATTATATCATTATTATCTTGTAATAACTTGTTAACATTTTGTTGAATTTCTTTGGTTGATGTGTTAATTTTCTTTTCCGTTATATTATATATTTCATTTGAAGTCGTTTCTAATTGTTTTTCCCACCGCAAATTTTGAAGATTTAGGGCTTCGTCCATTTTTAACAAGCACTTAATTTCGCTTTCTTCTAAAGTTTGTTGTATTCTCTCTTCCATCTTCGTGTGGCTATCTTTCAAACCTCTAATGTCTTCTTTAATTTCTTCTTTGTCCTGTCTCAGCTGATCTAATTTTTGGTTTAATTTATCGTTGTTCTCTGTCATTGTTTGTTTAAGGTTTTCATTATTTGCGTCTAATTTTGCGTTGTTCTCTATCATGGTTTGTTTAAGGTTTTCATTATTAGTTTCTATTGAGTCTAATTTCTTTGTTAAATTTGTCAAAATGGCTGTTAAAGTGTTTAAATTCATACTTGTCTCTTCTTTCGGTACTTCAGGTTGGGTAGTAACTGTGACAGAATCTCCCTGGGCTGTTTCTCCTTCTTTTTCTGCAAGGTTTTCCCTGGACTTACTTCTTGTACGTTTGTCCATGATGTTATAGAGTCTATTATATTATTTTAATATGTGTTTTTGTGTTCAAATATTGATAATAAATAATATTGTTTTATTAATGTATGCAATTGTAGATTTTTATGACAAATATAGTTAAGAACAATGATTCGACACACATAAACAATGTAAATAAGAAGGAAAATAATAGCAATATGTACGAACAGGTTGATTTTCTCATTCACTAACCTTATTTCCTCGTGTCCGTCCCCGTAAAGTTGACGTTCTCTGGTGCAATGTAATATATTCAGCTCCCCACAAGAAAATCAGATACACACAATACCATACAACAACACACATATATTCAACATATACAAATACGCGCTACAGCTTCCCTATTCTCTAATTAACATTATTTGTTAACACTTTAGTTGCTTTTGAGTTTCTTCTCATTAATTTAAAATTTAAAAGGGGATAGTTCTGGCCTCCACGTTGCTGCGTCAAAATGATAAGATGCTAGCTGTGGTGTGATTGTGTTTTAATAGTTAACTTATATTGAGCGCCAGTGATTAAATTAATCACAATTATTAAACTGCGTCCTCTGTACACATAAATAGGCACTAACTGCAGTCGAAGAGCAAGATAATTAAGTAAATAAAATAATTACTCCTTTCAGGGTTCTAAGTCGGTCTTGAACTATCTCCTTTTTGGTAATTTGGTATAAATAAAATGCTAAACTCATCAATTAAACGTTAACAAATAATACGACAGTATGAAATGATTAAAAAAATATATTGAGCTAAAAATAGAAATATGTAACAAACATATGATATGAACTAGTGTTTATAGTAAAAATAATGAACTTAACCTACGTGAATCTAATATGTTGTATTGAATAATATATTTGTGGATAAAACTACGTTACCTAACAAATAAATGTATTGCATATATGAATCTGGTGAGTACCACTGACTTATTTTACATGGTAAACTATACTTATAGCAATAAATCTTAGTAAAAACGATGTTTAAATACTAAAAATCGAAGTTAAAGCAAGTTAGATTCTCTTATTCTGAATTGGCTTATTATAATGTGATTTTAATACGTATTGATAGAATAAGTTGGACGTCAAGAACCTGTGTTTCACTGGATATACGGCGTTGGATCTGGCTGGGCTCGTAGCTATGTATTTCCAAGTCCGGAGTACTAAAACTTGGTCTCGGGTTGCCTCTGATAGTTCTCCCAATTGACCCACGCTTCACCGCTGGAACACTGGTGATGATGCTATGGACGATTGTCGGTGTATCTTCGATGATAGCAGACTCGCTTATACGTCGGCAGGTTGGCCGTTTAATTATGCTTCTATTTTGTGCACTTTGGATGTTGTATTTTAAAGATTTGTTAAAATAATTGAAATTAAAACTTGGACATTACGTAAAAAAAATACCGCCATCGGTTGTAAAAATTCAATATATCTCTCCCGCGTCCCTCGTTATTCTTTTATTCTCACCGCCTATTTTAATGTATACAAATAGCCTCGAAATTTAATTATCCAAACATCGCTTTGTGTTTATATTTTAATTGATATTACATTCTTAACTTAATCATAACATTTTATTAATAATTTTCAAATACGGTTTGTCTTCGGGTGAATGCAGGTTATGTTGTTGTTATGAATTTCTAGATGTATTCATTTGTGTTCAATCTAAATTTTAAAAGAGGGCGTGTGTAATCGGTATCAATACAATACTTCAATGTAGATAAATTAGATACCGTTATTTTCGCGCGAATAATTTGAATTATGAAATTTGAATTAGAAATATAAAAATAAGTTATAAAAGTAAAAATAAATTGATTTGTATTACTGTTTTCGTTGTATTAATTTATTTACATGTTGATACTAATTTTACAAACAAAATTTGTCAATTTCACCATTTTTGTAATTAGTTATAAGTATTGTTCTATCTGTTCCTCTAATTCAGAAGCTGATTTATGGGTGCTACATGAACCATAACAATATATATATATATATATATATATATATATACGTTCGACGTTCGACGTGTGTGCATTGCCCCCGCTTTTGCGGAATTAGTTAAGATGGCACAAAGTGTGACCGTCGTCGACTGAGGTAGCCACTAAGAGTGTTCCTTCGGTTGGCGATGAGCAACCCCATGCAGGGTGCGCTTCGCTGGTCTGCGCCTTGCCTCGTTGGGGCGGGGGTCGGGCCGTCGAAGTACTGCACGGAAAAGTAAAGAAGTTGCCGGGAAAGGGTTGGCGGCCCTACGCAACGGCTGGTTATCCGATCTCTCTAAATTTACGCGACCGGTCACTAAACACACGCACAAGCGCACAAACATACAAAACCCTACACTTACGCGCTCACACAAATACATACCCAGAAACAGACAAAAGCTGCTAGCAGCGAACAACACATATGTTCCCACCTTGCTATCTATTTTTTGGAATACTAAGGCATGACTTATTATTATTATTGGAATATATCTTTGAATAATTTGAACCATAGCAACTCAATTATTTGACATTTATATTCTACCATTTATATTTTTTATATCCTTGACAAAGGCATCATTGCCGAAGCATGTAGGGTTGTTTTAAATATATATACTTTGAAGTAATAAACCAGACCTTTAATCGCCGACTTATTAAGTTTACTATATATATATATATATATATATATATATTATATATATTTATATTTTCAATATATATATATATATATATATATATATATATATATTATATATATTTATATTTTCAAATAGTATACAAATATTTGTGAGTATTTAATTTTGAATTTTAAAAAGATAAATTTAACTCATTTAAATTTAATAACTGTCCTTCATTTAAATATCTTCTTTCTTATAATAGAAGAAGTGCTTTATATTTTACATTCGAATTCACATTTAAAAATAACATCTCTTATTATAATACTTAATCTAAACCTTATTCTATATGCTCAACATTCTTTCTTGTTAGACTTTTCAAATGATTTATATATTATATCCAATTCTTCAATAATTATTAATTGAAGATAAATAGACTATATTATTTTCCCCGTTAAATAAATAAAAATTTTAATGCAGTTAATAATTTTATATTTATTTGTAATCTTTATAAATATTTCCTGAAACTTTAACTTTTTGTTACTATAATACATCCTGTATATATAACCTTTAATACACTTAGCTTATTTTAATTATGTATTTCATGTAATATTATACTTTAATAAAAATATTTATTTCTTTTGTAAAACCCTGTATTGTATTTCTTTAAAGTTTTTTTTTAATAAATAAATTGTTTTTAACCTTCTTTGTTTAAATGTAATTGTAAATGTTTGTTTATATGTTTAACATTTTAATGTTTGTTTTAATTCCACATGGACTCATGTTAAATTCCCATACATTACCATTTATGCTGAAACCACAAAATTTCTTGGAACTTTCCTCCAACCAAAAAGCATTTTTGAGATCGAGTTTAGTAAATATTTTCTTATTTCCACATTTTGATAATAAAATATCTATATTTTGAGGTTTTTCAAATTCAGGAAGTATCCTTTTATTTATTTCTCTAGCATCTAAACAAATTCTTATTTTCCCATTAGGTTTTCTTACCAAAACAATAGGATTTATGTAATATGTATTGGATCTGCGAATTATTCCTGATTTCTCCATCTTTTCCAGCTCCTGGTTCACTGTGTCCTGATAAAAATAATGGAATGGATAATTATAACAACTGTATGGTGATTCATCTGTTACTGTTATCTTATGCTCGTAATCTTTTGCAAAAACAATTTCATCGTTTATTAATGATTTATTTTCTTCTAATATTTTAACTAACTCTTCTATCAATCTTGGTTCTACTATATTACCTTCATTTAACATTTTCCTTACATCTTCTTTGCTATTTATAATCATATTTTCTATACCATCTACTTTTCCATTATTAATCTCTTCATTACCTTTCCTAACCTCATTTGTTACTCCAAATGTATCTCCCTCCATTAAACAAATATTATCATAATATGTGTATGTCTTTTTCTTCTATTACAATATTATTATTTTTCTGCACTTCTCTGCATATTTTTCATATAAATATAATTCACCTTTTTCTTCATATCAATATCATTTTCTTCATTTTTCATTTTAATACCATTTTCTTTTTTAAATATATAACCATTCTTATCTATTTTATACTTTTTATCTTTAATACTTATATTACCATCATCAAAATTAATTATCATGCTTAACAATCTCATATTATCTATACCAATTATACAATCATAGCAAAGATCTTTTAATATATAAAATTGCATAAGAAATTCTTCTTTTCCTATATTCACCATTAATACCGATCTCTGTGATATACTCCATAACTTTTTCTTATTCGCAGTTACTAATTTAGTTTCTTTAATTTTAATTACATTTTCTTCAGATTGTGGAATTTCTTTAAACTTTCCTTCATTTATAAGAGTAATCTCTGCTCCTGAATCCAATAAACAATTAAGTGTGATCCCTTTTATTTCTATCGCAATAAATGGTAATTTTTCAAAACTTTCTACTAATCTTCCTATTTCGTCTAAAGAAAAACAATCTACCTTTTCTTTTAAAAGTATAATATTACTTAATAATTAAACTATTTACATAGTTGATATTTTCCAACGTTTCCTGTACTTCTAATATTCTTTGGTAGTTCCTGGACGTCCTATGTCCCTCAAATCTTTCATCGGAGTTTTTTTTTCTCCTGAGATAGTAATTCTCTCCTCCCCGTTACCTTTGCCCTCTTCTTAACCACCATAGTGGTTACTCAAATTTCCAGAATCTTTTCTAATGTTGCTCATTTGTCTCGTGTTCTCATTCGGTGTTTTACTAGAATAAAACCTAGCATTTTGTTGTTGGTAACTATTTAAACCACTCATCTGATTTCAGTTCTGTTATTATTATTGTAATACTGTCCATTTCCTCTGTACATTTTTGAATTATGATGTTTATTATTAAAATTGTTGTTCAACGATCCTAAATGACTTCCTGTAAAATTTCTATTGTGATTGTTGTTAAGATTATGAAAATTACGATTTGAATTATTATTAAAATTGTTATTATTTAAGCCTGAATAATTGTTATTTAAATTTCGAAAGTTTTGGGAATTCTGTAATCTATTATAGTTAGTTCTATTCCCCGACAAAGAATTTTGTTGATAATTATTAATATTTCCCCCTTTATTTAACAGAGCGTTTTCTAAATGGTCATCTAACCTTCTCAATCCGAGCATCCATATTTCCTACATTTTGACAAATTATTGCTTGGTTATCGGAATGTATATAATGATTTAATAGTTGTTGGGCTATAGTCTTTTCATCTATATTCTGCAAATGTTTAAAATGATTGTACAGCTTTGAAGCATAGGCTTCCCTAGTTATTCTCCCTGGCTTAAATTTCCCAGTAAGCAATCTAATCCTGGCCCTGTTTTGATGTGTAGTATTCCAGAAGTTCTTCTTAAATAATTCAATAAAGTTTCCTAAATTTTGGCAATTTACTTCTACTCTTGCGAACCAATCAGTTGCCGTGTTAGTTAGCGTGACTCTTATAATATTTAGTATGATTTTGAAGTCTGTTATATTTCTGTATACTTCGTTATGTTTTCTAGATATGCTATAGGATGTACTCCGGAGCTCTCCCCACTAAAATGAATCAGATTTTCAATCTTGATTCCTGTATTCAACAGATTATTTCCAAAGCTTATATTCCCCGTATTATATTTTAATTTCCCAATTAAGTTTTCTAAATCCCTTTTATCTTGGTTTTGCGTAATTTTTAACATTTTCAATTCTTTTAAGTAATTCTCTTCTAATAAATTTGTTTGTTTTATCATCTTACCCTCTAGTTCCTGTTTTAATTCTTCTTTACCTTGTTCCAGTCTATTTATATTATTAAATAAACTTTCCGATAAAGCATTATTTTTCGTAGAGCATTCGCTGATGTGTTTACTCAGAGAAGTATTATATATATATATATATATATATATATATATATATATATATATATATTAAAGCATATTAAAAACAATCAAATGTAAACTGAATGAACAAAATAGTATAATCTATTAGCCAATAAAGTACAAGTGAAGATCTGCAGTGGTCCTCCCTAATTAGAAATAGAATTATTACTTAATCCCGACTGTTTAGGTGTATCCCACAAGTCATGCTTCTATTTATATTTATGTTATAGCGATCAAGTCTCACAACAGCGTATACGTATTTTAACGGACACCTTCCTACAATATTTTTCAGCCCAATATATTATAATATTGCATTGTTTAATACCAATGCAATTATCATTATTTTTACTGAAGGAAATGTGTAAAAAAAAAATTGAAAAGTAATAAATGATATTTAATATTATCGAAAAATTCAATGTTCTTAAGAATATTGAAAGTAAAATATTTATCTTTATTATCTTTGCATGATAACAAGGTATGATAAAGACTTTCTTTTAATAAGCCTAGCCCACCTGTTGGTAATCTAATAACCAGAATGAATCAACGCTTCTATTGAATGTTATTTATTTGAAATATGAAAGTTTACTGTTTTAATTGACTCAAGTGCTATTTATAATGAGATATCGGGAAGTATGTGACGTAAATGTGGTTCTTCTCTTGAAGATGGATGTTATTAATATTGTATGTACCCGTTATCAGCGCAAAATAATAAAACACATCTTGCGTATTATTTTTGTGTTTCGTTTGTATATATATACACGCGCCATATATACAAAAGCACAAAACACTATAAATATAAGTATTGATAAAAAGACAATTACGCATGTACTATACATATACGCACATCAATGTTATTATTGTATTTCTTGTATTTTGGCGAAAACATGTGCACGAGGTCGAATATTTCTATACATACGTATCTAGGTCCATATCTTAAAGAAACTTCCATTCCCAATCAATCGAAGGAATATCAATATATCCATGTCGTTTTGTTTTTATTTACATTAAAAACTTAAAAAGTAGCTTAACATTGACAAATAAGCATGGATTTGAATAAAGAGTTTGCATTAAAATTCACATTCCTTCACATAAAATTCCGTATTTACTTTTTTATAACAAAAAATTATTATATATATAGTATATTACAGTGGAACTTATATATAATAATAGGAAATACATAATTAAAGACACCAACATCCAGAAAGATAGCTGCAGGAGATAACACCTTGAAACCGTACACAATATTACTGCAGGATGTAAAACACTAGCAGGAACAGAATATACTAGTAGACATAATGCCAATAGCACAAAAATACCTTATTCATAAATGATACATCTACATATCATCTACTATAAAAATACATCTACAACAATTTTTGAAAACCAAAAATACAAACTCTATTGGGATATCACAATACATACAGCCTAATTTCAGAAAATAATAACATTAAGATACTCCTTTAAATGCATTTAAAGTTAATAAGAAATGGGTAGGCGAATATGTGTATTAGCTAAGTAATCAAGAAGTAAAGATATACAAACAGTTCATGTTTAGAACAACCTCGGACAGGTAAGAAAGAAACAGTTGATAAAGAAGAAGCGCCACCACGTCTAGAAATTTCGACAAACATATACAATGTTTGTCTTAAAGACGTATCTTAAAGGTGAAAAACTGTAGGGAATATCAGTGTGTCTAGCTCGATAGAAAAACTGTACTGGCGTATATGAACGAAAAGAATAGAAATGGAATCATAAGATACCGAAGAATTGAGTGAATGCAGGGCAAGAATTTCGTGTAGACATCTTTTTTACCTAAGGTAACCATTGAAAAAGCTTTCAGCGCATAAACAAACTGTACAAACAGATCTCTATACTAATATAAGAGTTTTTCAATACCTTCCAGTCTATGAGAGTTATTGTATAATCTCTCACTTACTTCATTTTTTCCCGTTCTCTTCACCTCTAGATAAAGCTCCTGATGGCTATCCTCACGATAAATATATCTCGTAGGTAAAATACATTTGAATTTCTTTCCCAAGTTATAGTTCCTTATCCGATAGATAAGTATCTAATGGATAATACCATCGTATGAAGTAGCAACTTTGTGTAATAGTAATATATATCATTTCTCCTTATTTACTTTTTTATAACAAAAATTTATTATAATATATATATATATATATATATATATATATATATATATATATATATAGTATATTACAGTACAATAATAGTATAGTAATAAGAAATTACATAATTAAAGGAAAGGAGCTAACACCTTGAAACCGTACACAATATTACTGCAGGATGTAAAACACTAGCAGGAACAGAATATACTAGTAGACATAATGCCAATAGCACAAAAATACCTCATAAATGATACATCTACATATCATCTACTATAAATATACATCTACGACAATTTTTGAAAACCGAAGATACAAACTCTATTGGGATATCACAATACATACAGCCAAATTTCAGAAAATAATAACATTAAGAGCAAACACTGAGACAAAATTTGGAGATACACTACTGAAAATCAGCGGATCTGGAAAACAGAATAACGTATATACCGGGTATCCTCGAAAGAAAAAGACAACGTATGAAAAATTGAAAGATTAAATTATATAGAATATATACTCAAAATATTTTCCTAAAATTCCCTCTCATAAGCGAGAAAAAAGACAAGATATTTCAAAAAATTCTGCTACGCTACTGTATATATCATAAATACTACCGTACATCTAGTACCGTATATCTCGCTTCAAGTTCGTTCTGTTGTCGATTGTTACAATTGTTCGATTAGAGGTAATAGATTGTAAGTTAAATGCACAGAAAGCGTACATTTAAGAATTTACAAGTATAAATTTACAAACATTGCCGCCTTTGAATACAATGGGCCATTCTGATTTCGACATACGTATTTAAATTTCTATAACAAAAAAAGAAAAATATTCCTGTAATACACATGAAATATTAGTATGATTTTTAGAATTATTTTGTAAATAAATTTAACACACGTCTTAATTTTTAATTACATTTTTACCTGAACTTATTAAAAAGCTGATTTTGTAGAGATATTGACTTTAGCATACAGGATATTATACGTTTTATAACATCGATAGCTGTTAGTATGTAAACATAGGGTGCATGTGTAACTTCAAAAGAGGTATGTACATATTTACGTATTCTGAATATCTTGAATTCATTGACGACACATATTAGGGAGGTTTTATTTATAAGGTTCGCGTCGTAATTGAAGTAACAATATTTTGGATTCATATTCTATATAAATACATACATATTTCCATTTTTCATACTTTGACTTTTTGTTTCAAAGACACAAGACTATATAATATTCTTCATTACATAAGAATCACACTCCGTCAGTTCTCTAAACGTCTCGAATCATTAGAAATACCATTCACCAATTCACTATTTGCATTAACTTAAATGTGGAAAATTTTATTAAAATTTAAGTAGCCGTATCGAAGATATTCAAATAGATACATACATTTGCCTAACCTTGTATACAGGGGAAAAATGTGTCCGGGATTTTGAAGCGAAATAAAAATCTTAATATAAATAGTAGAATATATTAAAGTCGCGCCGCCATTTCAGTGCGGCTGGACTTGATCAGTCAGTTCACAGCCATCATGAGTTGTGTCATTTTCGTCGAACTTATAGATAAAATCTGCCTACAGACAAAACCATCGTTCGTTGGTTTAATCAGTTCAAGGAAACTGGAAGTGTGGATATCAAGAAATCTCCAGGATAGCCACGCACATCGGAAGAAGATGTTGAGCGTGTAAGACAGTAATGTGTCCGAAGTCCATTGCCCGACACATTTTGGAACTTGGTATGGCTAAAACAACTACTCAGAATATTCTTCATAAGCGTCTTAAATTTCATGCCTACAAAATTCAGCTAAGACATGAAATAAAACCTGCAGATAAGCCTAGGTGCATTGACTTTGCCGTACATATGCTACGTAACATTGACGACGATGGCAACTTGTATCTTAACATTTTATTCAGCGATGAGGCAACATTCCATATTAATGTTTGTGTAAACCGCCATAACTGTCGTACATGGGGGAACAGCCATCAAATGAAGTTTTCCAACAAGCATTATTTATTTCGACATGTTAGAAATGTATGTGTTCCCTCAAGTTGAAGAAATTGAAAGGGAAAAGGGCATTAATATAATTTTCCAGCAGGATGCAGTTCCATGTCACTACAGCCTAATCGACCAAGAAGCTCTCAAAAACAGATTTCCTGACAGTTGTATTTGGAGGAATGGTCCTGTGTTTTGACCAGCTAGAAGTCCTGATTTGACGCCAGTAGATTTTTTTCTTTTGGGGCTACGTTAAGAATCTTATTTATTCTGACAAAATTCGTGACCTACAGAATCTGAGAGAAAGAATCAACGTAGCAATTTCAACTATGACTCCTGAAATGTTTCAGAACACATGATGGGAGGTAGGCTATCGGCTAGATGTCTGTCGTGCGGCCGGGGGAACTCACATTGAAACTTTTTAGATGGGATAAAAAAGTTAAGATTTACTGCGATTTTTGATGTAAAATCAATACTCTACCATTTATATTAAGATTTTTGTTTCGCTTCAAAATCCTGGACACCTGTATAACCCCCTTCTAATACCAATTCTTCATTAAACGAAATCTCTTTTGTCATAACAACTACAATTGGCCGACCAGAACGCTAATCCTCTACAAGGAATTTGGGCCCAAGCGAAAGCTTATTACAGTAGAATATAAAGAAGATAATTCACCATAAACACCGCTTAAATTTGCTTAACTTGACTAGGCGTATTACTCTCTTTTACCAAAAATTAAAAGGCATTATCTTGAAAACTAACACACTTTTCTGAAATCATATTTAATTTCCGGCTATTTATGAGCTGGCGTATCAGGCCCCCGAATGGATAACGTTGACTTTTGGGACATATTGGGACACACCGTGTAATAGAACTAATTTGTTTGTTGGATTAATAAATGGATTATCATTATTATTATTAAATATGACAATTTCTTTCTACCCTTTCCTGTTTTATTTTTAAGCTAGTTTACTTTTTCTCAATATGCTCATAAGTCTATTAATTTATCCATGTTTGTTTCTATGCTCCATTTTCTTCGTTTACCGTATTCTTCTATTCTCTTGTCTTATATTTCTCGTTTTTAAGCGCAGCCCACTTAATCTTAATTTACTTAATCCTAATTTACATTTAATTTCATATTCTTCTTAACTCAATTTTAATATATTCTTTGGACTTAAATTTTTCAGCATGTCTTTAATTGCCCTCATCATTTTTGAAGAATTTTATGTTATCGTTCAATTTACACATCCTACTACGTTTCTTTATAATGTTCGAGAAAGAAATAACAAAAAAGGTTAGTTCACGCAAATATAAAAATACATAGTTATCAAATGATTTACTAGCTATTATAATAGCAGTCTAGAGTATCATCATTTTTTCATTAATGGATGTCCATTAATTAATATCCTGTGTGAATATTAAACATATACTTATCTGTCTATATGTGTATAGCCATATTAAATTATTTTATATTAAGTAATGCCACTAATTACATACTTGATACGAAATAAAGTGCGAAAAAGATTTAATATATCTTTATTAATAATACATTTATCTCGAGTAGTAACTGCCGGAAAACATGCATGTAATAAATCATAATCGCTTCATCATTTATAATACATACTTCATTTTGGAACATATCCCCAAAACCTGATTCACTGCTATAATTGATGCAATAATAGAATACAACGCATTTGCAATTTAAATATACAACAAACACTGATACAGTGTAAGTTACTGCCATTATAAAACATATTTTTAGTATCCTTGATAAATCCTTGAAACTTCAAATGTGGCACTACGTAGACTTTATAGAATCTAGTATATAATTGATGTTCGAATTTTTTTATATTTGTAATATTTACCAATTATAACCCATAACTAGGTACCGGACACGAGAGGGCGATGACGCATCGTCCACGGGCGTACTATTGAAAATTTGTATTTTTAAAGTGTATAAAATACGAAATACATTTTTATTTGTTCATTTTGTAGTTCAAGTTGAAGAAATGAGTATTGATGTTAACTAGCAATACTTTCTCGAGGTTCTCTTCTGTAAAATGTGTTCTATTTGAATGAAATACATCCGTGTAGATATAAAACGTCCTTTCTACATCGCAACTGGTTATAGGTGCATACTGGAAATATTCCTTTATTTCAGCGTATTTAGCAGTTAGATTTTGAGGCATTGCCCCCATACACAATTGCCGCAATGTTATTAAATCAGGATTTCTATTAAAAACTGCGTCTAATTCTTTCCGAAGGTCACATCCGAGGTCACTTGGAATATTATTCAAATTATTAATAGCCGAATCTAATGCGATTAATCCATCAATTAATTTGAGATATTGATTTTTAAAATAAGTGATTAGTTTTGGCAAATTTCGAAAGTGTTCCTGAAAAAAGTACAACTGATTTTTTTTAATTTGGAATTTGTATTAGTTACTTGCAATTAGAAATACTTCAAGCATCGTCATTTAAACATGTAACGAAATTTTGTAAACTATACAAATTCTCTGCATAAAAACTAGTAGCTTCCAAGCATGCTCCCCATCTAGTTATTACTAGCGAGGGAGGCAGTGACAAAGATGGAAGTTTTCCCTGTAAAGAGGTGCCCAATGGTGCTTTTCTGAAAAATTTTTAAAAGCGGATACAAGTCTATCAACTTCCGGAAAGTGTCTCTTATATATTCATAGATTCTGTGGAGGGCATGTACTACAGAAGTAATGTGCAGTATAGTACTTTAATAGTCTAGCCGTTTTAACGTATATGAAGCACTGTCACTGCCAAATAAAAGTATCTTTTCTTTATATATGTCATCCGAATGAAGCATTTGGTGCATATTCTCGTAAATGGTTTTAGCTACTGTTTCCGCATCAACTGTATTTATAACTTTTGTTGCTATTACATATACGTTATATGGAATAGTTGAATGTAGTACACCAGACCACACAGCCTCCTAATATATCGACAGTTTCGTCGGTACTTATTCATAGGTACTGATTTGGAAGATGGTTTATAATGCGTTCTACTGTTTTCGTGTAGCACTTAGAATCATAATATATGCGTAAGGTGAATTCATCAGGAATATTGCGACTAGTATATTTTTGGAGAAATGTTTTAATGGTGGGATTGTTAACTATATTTAATGCAATATTTATCGCCATTCACAGAGTTGTTCGTTAAAATTGTCAGATTCCAACGGGTCTAATTTCTGTGTATGTGTTTGTGATGCTAAGTGACGTTTTACGTCCGATTTCTTGGAATTTTTAACGATATTTTACAGACTTGGCAATAAATTTCTGAATTACTGCAATCAGTTTGACCCTTAATCCAACTCGCTATTGTTCACGATGTCATTATCGACGTTGGTCCATATCATATCTGAAAAAGTAACTTATACCATGTTCTAGATCTAAATAAATGAAAATAAAAATATATGTTAAGTTATTGAAACTTAACAAAATTCACTGGACACTTACATATATATGTAATTAACAGTTAAAACAAAGAAAAAAAGAAACTATCTCACCGTACTTTATTTTTCTAACGGAATATAAACTAATAACTAAAATACAAAGATATTTTTAATAATATAAAATATTTTTAAAATCTGTTATTATACTGTTCTAATAAATAAAACAAATTATAATAACTCCTCCCGCTTCTATCTACGCCCATGAAGAAAGGAACTTAAATGTAATATTGAAGTAAATGCGTCACAATTCAACGACAAAAACAGTTGTGCGGTAAACAGAATGAATAGTGCTATTCAATAACTGCGTGTTGTACTTAGCAATGTTATAGACTATTTATATGGCCCATCGTAATTTCGGCCTCTCGTGTCCGATCCCCACCAATAACTAACCGAGTACCGGTGTGAACTTGGCAGTTACTTTGTAGCAACCAAAATCAGGCATCTGAACACATAAAAAAATAATATTACTATTCCTAGACGACTAACCACATTCAATTTTAAAGAAAATATAACTCGAAATATCGCAAATGATGTATGAAAATCGTAAGTAAGCCACCCCTTAATAAAAAAAAATTGTAAATCATTATTATGAAATATTTACCCGCATTCGTATTACGAGAAAAGTATAGCTTAGAATAGCGTAAATGTTATGTATAGAAATGCGGCTAAATATTTCCTAATACGAGGGCGATTAGTAAGGTAAGTTCCGTTTCCGCCTAGTAAGGATAACGGCGAAATCGGAGCGCTGCGGTGTAGTCTGGTTCAGTGTGAGTCTGGTAGTGCTAGCTAGACAATCGTTCGGAAATTTTTTCGTGCTACTTTGGTTGTTTAAATGGTTACTGCAATTTAAAATCCCGCCGACTGTGAATTGCGTTCTTTTATCCGATTTCTGTGTGCAAGGAACATGTCGAATGTTGAGATTCATCGTGAACTTTGTTCTGTTTATTGTGAAAATGTCATAAGTGATAGTATGGTTAGAAGATGGTACCGTATCTTTCGAGAAGGACGAACTATTGTCCATGATGAAAATCGGAGTGGAAGACTAACTGTTGTGACGAAAGTACTTGTTAAAAAGAAGTAATCGAAATCGGCGAATTATTTTTATCATAATAACGCCAACTCTCTCACTCAGCTCGTCAAATAACTGATTTTTTAGTCAGTAAATACATTTAATATTTCCAGGATTCACCCAATTTATTACCTATAACCAAACATAAAGAATCTTAGAGAATTCTCCCGAAGGACCAAAATTATGTCGGGGATGTTGGCTCTTGACCAAATTGATGCGGCTCGAAGACCAAATTGTTCGAGATCGATGTACCAATATTATGGTTGTATCCAGTTACTAGAATCACGACTCGATGTTGTTTTACAATGCACATATTGTATGTAAATCTTCGGTGACTGTTTGTTAATTGAATAAAAGTACTTATACTAATATAAAACTTCTGTTGAGACTGGTGTCTTTTGTTAACGTATGATTATTATGTTGATGTTTAAAGTAAGACTGTGTGTCTAGTGCTGTTGCTTGTTATGATGTTTAAATGTGAGACTGTTGTCTTAAGACTTCGTGTCTTGTATTGATGTTGAGTTGATACTGTGTTTGAGTTCATACTGATTTATTCTCTACTGCTTTACAAGTAGGTAAAAATATACTACTACCCTTAACTATTACATATTAACGTACGTGGCTTGGTTGCACAGTATATTGTTTGACGTCATAATGGGAAACTGTGCCTATAAGCAATAATAAACCAAGTTTTACGATAGTGTCTTAAAGATCTTACCAATAAATAAATAAAATATCATTACTAAATAAGTATTAGTAGGTGTCATAAACTTAAGTATGTAATTCCGGTTAATTCTTTTGTACAGTAATGGAAGCCTGCATATTTAGTGTCTTGAATGCGTTCACTGATAACCCTAGCAACAAAACAAGTGGTCTGATCTATAAAGCAAGAAATAAATTAGTTAATGTAAAAGATATCGCTTTCCTAGAATTTAGAGAAAGCTTTACAATTTAAATGTACTAATAAAAGTATGTTATACAGCGGTTTAAACTCGAGTTAAATATTTATAAAATTGGAAATGTTTATGTTTGAATTCTATCCTAGATCTATACTTATATCTCACAATAAAAAATGTTTGAAATTAAAATATTATAAAAGGATAGTAAATGTATCCTCAACTTGCATGATAAACGATTTCCGTCCCCTGAAGTAATTGTTGAAAGACTCCGAAAACTAGTTTCAGAAGTATCAGCTTCAAAGTGAAAAAGATGTTTTGCAAACTGATTCAAGAGCGTGCAAAAGCGTATTGATGTCATTGGCGAATACTATGAAAAACAAAAGTCGTTTACTAAATTTTAAATGTGTTGTTTAACAAGGCTTCCCGAAATATTCCTCTTATAATATAGTAAAGTATAGTAAAGAGTATCTAGTAAACAGTTATTTCGTTTGACGCGGGTACTTCGAATGATCTTACATTCAATGTTCTTCTGTCTCTCATTCAAAAGGTACTATTTCGGAAATAAATGGAATTTATAACATTAACTTATATTGTATGTGATGAATCTTCAGTTCGAGTTCGACCACTAAAACACACGTTAATTAAGAATAACTACATTCAAAAAAGAATAAGTAACACTAACAATAACTAAGTATTTATATTTATTTATATACACATTTATGTCTACGATATTTATTATACGACTATCATTGGTCGAATGAATCATCCTTTGCTCTCGTCGGCGTTTCTAGATTCATCTCTTTCTAGACGTTCTAGACACATCGTCTGATGTCAACGCTTAAGTCAACAGCTGACGTAACATCCCATGACGCACATCACATTATATTTTAAAAATAAGTGTTTCTCTTTCTTTATAGAGTCATAACTTGTCCATTTAACGAATTAATTAGTTCTATTTTTTATTGTCAATAATGTCCAAATATTTTTCTATCTTTACGACATCCTAGGTTGTAATATTCACTGTTGTTTTTTGATCTACTGCAGCTTTCCTCTCTATATCCTATGCTTCCATCTACCGCACCTAACTATAGCCTAGTGTCATATTGTTTCGCTTCTTCGACGACCCACGACGTTTTTCTAGCATTCGTTTATAATAAAGCTTTCGCATATGTAACTAAACACTTTTAACTGGTCATCGAGGACGCCTGTTTTAATTTGAAAATGAAACTTAAATTATTATTAGATTTGTAAATTTTTATTGATTTATGAAGTGAAGATATTGAGATTAATTATGAAATATGATATCGGGCAAATGGCCGGCGCGACTGAACTGACACCTTGAATCTTTTGATAAAATTTTCGAAAACATTTTCCAAGACAGTTGGCTGAATTTCAACAATAACGTTGCCTTAACAAATCGATCATTTCTATTTCTGTATTGCATGTGGCACCATCCTGTTGAAACACATTCCTTGGAGATCCTTCAATTGATTCCACAAAAAGTTCGATATCATGTCATGAAATCCATTTGAAGTTGGTCAAACCCATTCTCAAAAAATAACGGACCCATTATATCTTCAGCCCACAATCTAGACTAAACAGTGACTCTTTGTAGGTGCATTCGTTTTTCTTGAATAACACGAGGACTTTCATTGGCCAAAATCCGACAATTCTGCTTATTAAACAAGAGCATCAAATCAAATGAAAATGAGCGTCATCGCTAAATATTATGTTTCTAACATGTCAGTTACTGTTTAGCTTTGCATCAGCCCAATCATCGAATTGTCAGCGTTGCAAATGATATCACGGCTTGAGTTCCTGAGTTAATTAAACTTTGTAAAGGTGGAGGTGAAGCTCTTTAGTGAGAATTTGTTGCAAATTGGTTCTGCTAATGCATAATTGTTGAGAACGATGACTTGTTGATGTTCCTGGATTCTTGACGATATTCTCACTGACGACTGCAATATTTTCGGCCGACAACATAGGGAGAGGACGCGGTAAAATTTGTTTGTCGATAACCGAACCAAATATCTCAAATATTTTAGTTACTCTTCTTAAATTAATAATAGATACCAAAAATGTCATGTACTTTTCGAACAGTTTCTGCAAAAACTTTCTTTGGAGAGTTTTTCGGAGGTTCATAGTTATAGTAAATACTTTTGCGCCCGTAGTTGACACTATACATGTATATGCATTTGTAAAGTCAAAATTTAAGATCCGAGGAACTTAAAGTCTTACTACAACTACCCAAGAAATCTACATTGAAATCACTTAATAGAATTGTTTGACGATCTATTGAATTAAATTGTTAGCGCCTTATATACATTATTTAAGAATAATCTAAACTACCAAGAAATGAACTATACAGTACTAGTATTACCAAATTTAATTGTTATATATACCACAAATTTCTTTTTTACACTGACCGGCAAAGGAAACTGCTACCCTGAGGTATTCATTAAAACCCTACAAACTTCATTTTTTTTTGTCTAATCAAGGATTTAAATTGTTATATTTGTATTGTTAAATCTTCATATTGATAAGTCTAATGCAAAATATGCCATATTAATAAACTCGTCAGCGTATCTTAGCTTTTATTTATGGAACATCCAAGTAGGATAAATATGGACGCCAGTGTGTCAGTAAACAACCTTTTCCACGCGTTGACAATGCCATTAACAAGTCCAAACGTTGGACAAATTATTGCATTATTTGAAGATGAGCGTAGTCAGTGGTATGTGCCCCATACATTAGGAATACCCGCACTACCGTTCATGGTGCTTGGAATCGGTTTCTAGAGACTAGCACATTCGAAAGACGAGCAGGTCTGGAAAGCGAAAAGCAACCAGTGCAGTTGATGATCTTTTTATTGTGTTGAATATATTAAGGGATCGCAGTTCAACTTCAACTTCGCTTGGAAACAATGCGATAGGTTGAAATAAGTGAAAGGAAAAAGCGAAGACTTGAGGAAAGTGGTCTGACTTCACAAAGGCCGGCTACAGGATCACAGTCGAACTGGACATCGAAGAACACGTCTTCAGTTTGTACAAGTATATGCGAATTGTACTCTTCAGCAATGGGATGAAGTTATCTTTACGAATGAGTCGCGCTTTTGTCTACGTTCATCCGATGGTCGAAAAAGAGTGTAGGGAAGACAGAATAAACGACATGCCGATTTAACAATCTCTGAACAGGTGCCATTTTATGGTGGTACATACTGTTAGGGTACATAACAGATAGAAATAGTATTTCCACAGAACCACGTACAGAGCTCATACTTGTAGTAAATGGTGCTTTGAATACTCAAAGGTACTTAAAAGATATTCTGCAAGAAGTTATCCCATTTTCTCATATTATTGGAGATGGCTTTTATTTGATGTATGACAACACCGGAACACACATGGCAACTGTCGTTATTGAGTACCTTAATGAAGTTGGAATTCGTAGACTTGATTGGGCAGCATCTAGTCTGGATCTTAATTCGATAGAACACCTTTGGAATGAACTCCAGAGCCGTATGGCGTATTCGTCGTCTTCCAGAAATATCAACAACTTTGCAAGAGCCACGATTAGCCCTTTTAGAAGAATTCAAACCAATTCCTCAAATTCGCTCCAAGATGACTGAACAGTGTAATCCAGACTCGAGGAGGACATACAAATTATTAACATTCAGTTCAAAGCTGATTAGAAGTTGTCATCTTCAGTTTTTGTAATTTAAATAAAATTTAATTTTTCGATCTTTCTGTGATATTTCTCAAATTAAATTAATTTATGTTTTTACATTGTTGTCTCTTCTCTACATTCCATGCGTTTCTCACTGGTAATGTGAAATATTTCATAAAATTTTTTAAGATGGCCGTTTTTTGCCGATCAGTGTGTATCACTATTAAAACTATTTCAGACACCTAATACAATACAATAAACAAAAATAAATTTAAAAATGTACTAGGTATTAATTTTTCTCCCCTTTCCTTTGATTACACGAATGAATACTTTTGATTATTAATTATATATATAATTATTAATTAAACACAATTAATAATATCTTTTTATCTGAAAATTTTCAGATTATTCGCATTATCTTCTCCAATATTATTAATAATTTTTATATCTATTAGCATAAATAAACTACCATAAATATAATTGAATATTAGACCACCGTATGCGATCGTATTGGTTATTTAATGTAATTAATAAGCAAATAGAATTTATGACACAAAAGTAATCGCCCTGATGTCTATTTGACACCGGAAGTGCACGATGCTCTCTAATATATAGGTCATCAAAACACTGCACATTTGTTATTATTCGTTGCATGCGCCTGTTGGCGCTATATATACAAAACCGTGCCGCGACAAGCATCGGGTGGTGCCTTTCGCTGAATGTATCTATGTATGTATGTTGGACATTTAGGTTGATTTTCGTCTCCGATTCGTCGTCCCAAATCACATTTTAAGACGTATTTCGTAAACTAGTAGAGTCGAGACATGATATGAATAGTTAATTTTCGTCAAGACGTATCTTTTTACTGACTGTTCATTTGAAATAAACTTGCTGCGGAAAGAACATTTTGTATAAGTGTACATAATTGAGAGCACATTCACCACAATACAACCATTATTCAACGGATCTTTTGATGGAGATGAGGTCCTTCAATATCTTTGTTAAACTAAAGAACGGATGTGTGTATATAGAAAAATTTCTGTAAAATATATACTATTTTATTACAATTGTTTAATAATATATTTATATTTTTAATTTATTTCTATATATTTTTCTCTTTAATGGAATTCGCAGACTTTCCTTGGCGACACATTGCATTCATCTACGACGGCTGATCCGCCTTTACTCCGCTGACCCATTTATATACTAAAACAATTATTTATCTTTTAGTCGCATTGTAACCTGCTATGTATAGATCAGGGGTGCTCAAACAGTCGATAGCAATCGACCGGTCGATCGCGAAAGCTTTTGGAGTGTATCGCTAAAAATAAAGAATAATCACTCCACATATTTGAATTCTCTCGAACGTCAACTCTAGGCCGTCTCCGTTTATCATTGGAATTTGTGAGACTCCCGAGGGAATGCAACTGCGCAACATTCGGCAACCCTTCCCGATTCTTGTCGAATGAGTCAGATTCATATAAAGATCCGCGACGACGGGACACTATGCTAGTCATAGCTGAGTATCTGAACGACACGTAATATTTGAACGGCGAAATGAGTGTGACGAAAAAAAGTAAAACGTACCATTTTGATAACGATTGAGAGGAAGAATTTTCGTTTATTATGGTCGAAAATAAGTGTATTTGTCTCGTTTGTCGATCGTCAGTGGCATTACCCAAACGCGGGAACTTAGAAAGGCATTATAAAACTATGAAAATGATTTGAAAGCTTTGAAAAGCAGTTTAAAGGAAGAGCAATCCATGTTTACTAGGCCAGCAAAACAATCACTAGCGGCAACAATCGCGTTTTTTAAAATTTCCCACATACTGGCGCAACACAAGAAACCTTTCAAAGATAGAGCGGTAGTAAAAGAATCATTTGCTGAAGCGGCAAATATATTATTTGATGACTTCAAAAATAAAACCGAGATTATATCTGCTAGCAAGTATTTTCAATTATCTCGCCAAACTGTTACTAGACGTATTGAAATCATGAACACAGATTTGGAATCCAAACTAAAAAATGATATTATAGAATGTACATACTTTTCTTTGTTGTTTGATGAGTTCACCGATTTGACTGATACTGCTCAATTATATATTTTCATTTGGATGGTATTTTCTGATATGATGGCTAAAGAAGAATTGTTAACGTGGCTGCTTCTGAAAGAAAGAACTCGCGGAGAAGATATTTACAAAGTTTTCCTTTACACAATATGAGCTATCAATTTACAAATTCGTGTCCATTACAACCGATGGAACACCATCAATGACAGGCAATCAAATTGAGTTTGCTGCATTGTATCGAACTAACGAAGACTTCTCATGATTTTTCGGATTCCATTGCATCATTCATCAACAAGTTTTATGTTCATAAATACTAAATATGAATGATGTCGTGGATATTGCCACTAAGATCGTGAATTCAAGCGCGAAGTTTGCAACGACACCGCTTCAATGTGCAATTGGAAGCCAGCGACTCTGCCTAGCACATTGAATTACTTTATGCACACATTAGACGATTGAGCCGTGGAGAGATTTCAAGAATTGTTACCTGAAATGATTTCTTTTCTTCACGAACCAGGTGAGCCATGCTCTCTCAGTAATGGTTCGGTGGGGTGTCCCCTACGAAGGTGTTCCTCCCATTCATTTTTGCAAAGATTGGGGTGAAAACACCGGCCCAAGTGTACCAATAAATTTTGATGGAAGCTTGTGAGGCGTCTGACAGACTCCTTATTTTGAAGAAGGTCATGGATATTTCAAAATACGGTACCAACGCACAAAACGAAAATAACCTAAACATAGTTGGAAAATATTGTTCCCGAGTTTATTAAGACTTCCGATTAGCCTTAAAAAAAGTTAAAACATTTTATTATCTTAACATATTGCTATGAATAATGAGTTCGTAGTTGAATGAACCACTATTCACCGCAACACTGTCCAACTTTGATGCTCAATCGGTTAATTTCTTTTATGAGACAGCTTTCCTCTCCGGGTTTCCAATAGGAAAACGTGGTACTACTCTTCTACAAAATGAAATAAGCGCCAGTACAAGAGTTCAAACAAAAGTGTTAAATATAATTAAAAATCACAATTTTCGAAAGACTGTTTATTATAAAAAAAAAATTAAAAAAAATTGATTCTTTATAGAATATAAAGAACTGTGTATAACAATAACACATAGAGGTAAAATAATTTGCTGGAATTGACAGCTAAGCAAATTCAAACGTCCTCTAATGAATCGCGAACAAAATTAAATCTAAATAAATTTCAAAGATACCTTTTTCTATCACCCCAGAATAGACAAACTCAAATGTAAACAGATAAAACAGTCAAAGCGAAATGTTAAACACCTGCGCGATACCACAAGTATAAAAACACCAACCTTGAAATTTTAAAACGTTCTAGAATTGATCGTTGCAAAAAATTTACTAGAAACGAAAAACTATCTTTGTCATCTATCTATATTTCAATTACTATTAAAATATATAGAAATTCATACAATCAATTATACAATACTAAATGCATACAATAAAGAAATAATAATATAATAAAAATTCAACTTACGAAAAAATATATTTTTTCTTAATACATGAGACACCTGGAGTAAAAATATAATTAAACCAAAATTACAAAGTATACAAACTCGTAAAAATTCGATAATGAATTAAGCAATCACAACCACTATTAATTCAAAAACAAACCGAAATTACATGATATAAGAGATAAAAAGTTTATCTACAAATATGCAACACTCTTACTCGAGTATCAAGACGTGTCTAAGGATATCGCATGGCCACACGGCGAACTACATCCCCAGGCAAAACTAAATCAAAATAAAATTAGTATTCATAACAAAATTTCACAAAACATACAGAGTCATCAAAATTATGGTTTAATCATAAAATAATGTTTTTCACTAAATGTTGCGGGGAAAAATCCACTGCAATATGTATCCTAAATATGTATTTCGTCACCTTAGTTGTCATTCTGAATAGATAAAAGAAACAGTGTTGAACATTTTCTGTTCCCCATATTCAACACTGTATCCGCTGTATACGTGGTCGTCTTATAGTGTCCCGCGATTTTTGTGTTAGCTTTACTATGTCCCCATGTCCAACGTTGTTATTTTCCGCTCAGGATCACAACTTAATTGTCGCAATGCGTATTTCGAATACGAATATTAATGTGGTAAGGGGGTCACCTTTTTTTTAAGTTTTTACTACACTAGAGCCTCCAAAAAAAGACGATTAACCATCTGATAGCCCTGACCTGTACCCTCTCAATTATGGAATGTCTCAAAGATATGGCTTGTAAGAAACATTACCCAAATTTGGAGTCTCTGAAACGAAGTATTCTTCTTGAAGCTGCAACAAAAATGTCGCTAAGAATAGCGCGTAAATTGATAGACGAATGTAGTTTGCAACTCTGTTCACTCAGGATATGAACACTTCGAATAAATTACACATCGTTTGATTTGTATGGTGAGTGAATTCGTTTTTACACGCCACTAAATAAATATATTTGAGAGAGTAAACCCAAGAATATTGAAACAGTTATAGAATGTTTTGACAATTTTAGAAACGAAAATACATATCCCTTATAGGCTTAAACATTATTTGTGCAACGTAATAATTTTTATTTTCAAAGCTATAAATACTGCGAATACCAAGACCATTTCAACATTCTACCATTTCTAATTCGGTACCGTTACATTACAAAATCATTCTCTAATTACCTGTTGTTAATTAATCCCGAACAAAAATAGTCAATGTTATTCTTATAAATAATAGCAGTTAAAGAAATCGAGGCAAATTGTCTTAAAATACAAAGCGCTCAGGATAAAGTTAGTTTTTGTCGACGATTTTCATTTTCGAGTACTTTACCAACACTAAGTAATTTGAGGTTTACCGGTTAAATAATTGTGACGAGGTTATAGCGATAACACTTTCCAAATAAAACCAATTATCTTCAACAGTTAATTTTATATATTCCGAAAAATTTATATATAATTCCCGCTAATTTGCGCCATTACAATTTATATAAATGTACAAATTTAATATATTTTTTTCTTGCAGCTGGTAAACGAGATTCTTACAGAGGTAATTTTTTATCACATGTACAAAGTAAAGTGAGATCATAATTATATTATGATACTTATTCAGTAACAATTAGACAAGTGTTCTGATCTGATTAACAACATAATTTATCATACTTGTGTTATTCTTTGACTGTGCGTGGTAAGAGATTTGTAAACACTAAGTTTCCGCATTTGCTAGAAGATAATATAATTACAAATTCTTGAGATAATGATAATAATAGACTGTGTAATAAATCTTATGACGAAACTCATAAAATTAGGTTTAAATAAATTTCCAATTTTATTAAATTTTCCTTTTTACGTATTTTAAAGTTACATGTCCTTTTTTACTTTTACGAAAAATGAAGAAACAAGACCGAAACACGTTTATTAAATCTAACTTTTCCAAAAATTCTTTTAACTAATAATCCTTTATTATTTAAAATATTTCAACTAGTCTAAAAAGGAAAACTCTTTTGCACATGTAGAATAAAGAATGTTTGTTTAAAAAATAATTTCATTTAACTTTAGTATATTAGAATACGAGAAACAGATAATGGATTTAAAATTAATACATCGCAGATTAAAGACCTTCTTAAAGTTAATAAATGAATCAATTTTTAAGAATTTGTTTCATCTTAATATGAAATTTGTTCAGTCATATATATGTACATATATATATATATATATAGTAAATTCAATTTGTTGGCGATTTAAGGTCCGGTTTTACTTCAAAATGTATATATTTAAATCAATCTTACATGTTTCGGCAAATGATGCCTTTTTCAAGGAATATAAAATATAAATGACAGTATATTAATGTCATAGGTATACATTTGTAGTTGCTATGGATAAAATTATTCAAAGATACATTCCGATATAATAATAATAAATCATGCCTTAGTATTCTAAAATAGATTGACAACAAAAACAGGGAAACACAAGACATGAGTTATTATTACGTATGCGCCCGTGGAGCGACTTAAGATGTTAAGCTGTCATCATTCGCCTTAAACGAGAAGGAAAACCACGAAAACCTACTCGGACAATCAGACAGGGATCAAAATACGGAACTGTCAGAATGATAAGCAAATGTATAGATATTTAAATAACATAAGATATATAATTATATAACAGCAACATATATTATTATGGTAAATTGCAGATCGTTACATAATTATGTTATTCTATACACTGCTTAAATGTTTTATATCATTTCTGTTGTTAATTGAATTTTTTTCCTGTTTAATACTAATCATTTCTTTAATTTCCCTTTTCATTGTGTGTTGTTCTTTATCAATTATCTGTGTGTTTTCAAAATCTAAATGGTGATCGCGTTGTAGTTTGTGTGTAGATAAAGCAGTTTTGTCTGATTTAGAGTATTTGTGGGCTTGTATTCTTTTGTATAAATATTGTTTAGTTTGGCCTATGTAGTAACTATCGCAATCGCGACATGGTATTTTATAGATGACATGTGTTTTTCGATTTTTTCTATTTTAGGTTTAAGTTTTGAAAATAAATGTTGATTAGTATTACTAAGTTTATATGTTGTAGCTATATCATATTTTTTTAAAGTGCATTTAATTTTTCTGATAATTGTGGAGCATATGGAATCGTGATATATGTTGTGTCATTGTTTAAATTGTTATTAGTGTCTGCAGTGTTGTATATTTGGTGTATTCTTTTTTTAATTGTTTGGTCTATAAGTTGTGGTGGATAATTATCTGTTAAGATTGTTTTAATTTTCTTGATGTTATCTTTTCTGTATTGAGTATGTGATAGTTTTACTGCTCTATCAGTCAGATTTTATTGAAATACTGTAGGGTAATTCATACATCGAAAAGAAGCTGTGGGTTTATTATACCAATTTGTATAAATAGTACCCTGTCTATCATAGCTTAAAGAAATATCAAGAAAATGAATACTGTTATTAATTTCTTCTTCAATAGTGAATTTTAATTTGTTGAGAAAATTGTTGAATTTATTTAAAAGATAGTTTATTTTATTAGCCGGAATATATGTTATGATATCATCAACATATATTTTGACGAAAATGGAGGAGAAGTCTAATGAATTGATAACGTTTTCTTCCAAATGTTCCATTACCAGATTTTCAATAGGAGCAGCTAAAGGAGAGCCCATGGCAATACCAAATGTTTGGCTATAAAAAGAATTTTTGTACTGAAAATTTTAACAACACACAATGAAAAGGGAAATTAAAGAAATGATTAGTATTAAACAGGAAAAAAATTCAATTAACAACAGAAGTGATATAAATAATTTAAGAAGTATATACTATAACTTAATTATGTAACGATCTACAATTCAACATCATAATATATGTTGCTCTTATATAATTATATATCTTATATTATTTAAATATCTATACATTTGCTTATCATGCTGACAGTTCCGTATTTTGATCCCTGTCTGGTTGTCCGAGTAGGTTTTCGTGGTTTTCCTTCTCGTTTAAGGCGAATGCCGACAGCTTAACTTCTTAAGTCGCTCCACGGGCGCATTCGTAATAATAACTCATGTCTTGTGTTTCCCTGTTCTTGTTGTCTATCTATTTTAGAATTCTAACGCATGATTTATTATTATTATATTGGGATGTATCTTTGAATAATTTTATCCATAGCAACTGCAAATGTATCACATTAATATACTGTCATTTATATTTTATATTCCTTGAAAAAGGCAGCATTTGCCGAAACATGTAGGATTGTTTTAAATATATACATTTTGAAGTAAAACCAGACCTTAAA
Organism: Melolontha melolontha; assembly: GCA_935421215.2. Classification (NCBI taxonomy): domain Eukaryota; kingdom Metazoa; phylum Arthropoda; class Insecta; order Coleoptera; family Scarabaeidae; genus Melolontha; species Melolontha melolontha. The sequence continues at coordinate 99,094,440 of OW285236.1, read as the reverse complement.
TCGCCCACAAATTGAATTTACCATAACATACAAAGGTCACGAAATAATTATCTCTATATATATATATATATATATATATATATATATATATATATATATATATATATATATATATAGTGGTAGAGCAATAATACCTATGGTTTAAATATCTTAAAATATCAAGTCTGAGTTTCTAAATTAATTCAAGAATTTCATTGATTAACATCAGCTGTTTGTTAGCGAAAAACTTGATAATTTATGATTAAAAATAAAGTAGAATAATTAGTAAATTACTTTGGCGTAGCAGTACTTTTCAAAAATTAAAGAGCGGCAAAGACATTAGATACGTGAGATATGGTCAACCAATGTTTATATTGTTGTCAAATATACATGTAAAATCTCAATGTTAATTTAGGTAAATATTGAAATAGTAATAATTTAATTTTATTTTTCGCTTAAGTATTGTTTGTTCATTTCACCTTGGATACGGTTACCATAAACACGGTCATATCGCCCTTGGGCGTTATAATAGGGCGATATGGCTCATATTGCCCCCTAATTTATTTACAGTTTTTAATGTTGTGTGAGTATAAATAATGCCCGAGAATAAAGGATATATATTTTACAGAAATAATAATTTGAATTATTAAGAAGGTCTAAAGAAAGAAGCAAAATTTTAGCATTCTTTATTAAAATTATGAGTATCTAAACATTGACAACTTGAAAACTTCAAAGTGTCAACAACTGTCATTTAAAATAAAATTAAGGTGCAATCGTTGATTCACGAAGTCATGTTACATTCGTAATGATACGTAACGACTGTCAACGACATAACAGTTCACAGAAATCTCGGAACTTTTCCAATGTAATTTGAATTTTCCGCTTAAGAAATTTAAAAAAAAAGTGAAAAATGAAATCTTGTATGAACCATTTGCGTTATGACAGTTATATTATCTTCGGTTGACATTCATCCCTTGGGCCAGAGGCCCTCGGGCTGAATTAACGTCGACCTCGGGCAATATAATACTACTATACTATATTGGTTACTAACTAATAATAGGATGTGTGATATTTTCTAAATCTACAATATTTCCTCTGGAGAAGATATCTTCACTCTTACTTGATAAGCACTTATTTTTCTATACGTATTTTGATTCACGTGTGAAAAATGTCAAATCGAGATTTATGATGTCCTCGCTCCGTCTCTGGAATTTACGTCATGTACCCCTAACTACGGATTCCTGGTTATCATGTGTTGCCAACTTTTGAAGTCACTCTCCCGTCGAACATATGTTCATAGAAAAATTAAATTTAAGCGTATACAGTTGAAACTTTTAATTTAAATATTCCTGGTATTTTAGTAACTATTTCGTCTTAAATCCTCAGAGAAGAATATAATCACTGCTGATCAATAATTCTGATTGGCATTTAAAAGAAATTAGAAAGTTTTTAAACAATAAAGATCATTCGATAGGTTCGTTTATGATCATTATACAAAGTCATCAAGACCAAACGATTTCAATTATAATTTGTTTGCAAAAGAACAGTCTACAATTGAAACAATGAGTGTAGATGCAAAAAAGTATAGCGTGTAATGCTTCATATGCACAAAATACATGCGTACTCTCTAAGTTAAAACATATTCTTCTTGTAGAATATTTAGTTATAAAATATGTACCTAATTAATTTCAAGGATTGTTACCAGTCGTATTCCTTTATGTTAAAGTCGAAATTTATATTTTTCACATAAAATAGTTAGGTATATTGTTACATAAACAAAACAACAACAAGTAAATAAAGAAATAATTGATCAGGAAACAAGTCGTTTAAAAAGAAGACGACCTCTATGGTACCGATAATTCCTATAAAACGTAAAATCTATTATGTGTAGAATAAACCTGACATCAGAAACAATACATAAATTAATGATAACATAAAAGAAACTAGATTTTATACGTAGAAGGAGTTGACGTAATGAATAATACTCGTTTAATTCAAATAAGAAATATTCTTTACGAACCATTCCAATTAATAAATATTTATTAATTCTTGAATTAAAATTCCTTATTCTAGATGCATTTTTATCGTGGTTCAATGCAAAACTGTTTGAAAGTATATCCTGAATTTAGTAATTTTTGTAAAAATCCACACATTAAGGTCATCGTTATTAATTACAGAAAAAGGTCGTTTTCTAGTCTAATAATTGTTAATTTTATATGGCGACGTCATTGAGCGGAATGGCCGCATTCAATTGGATTAATTCAACTATATAGGTACACAGCACCATTAACGTTTATAATAGAAGATTTATTATTGTGTACCGTTTTGCGCAAAAACGAATTAATAAAGTAATAGGCGAACGTTATTTATCTGTTCTATTGCTTTTCATGAGGGCAGCGCGTGAAAAAACGAATATATTATTGAAGACTCATTATCGCAATTACGGCTGGATTGTTACTAACAAAAAAACGAATGACGAATAAATTGAAAGCGATCATTAAACTTTCACTTTTCATATGCGGTAGCAGTTTAATTACCAGGTCTTCTTTTTATTCTTCAGTAATTTTATTAACAGTAATAAAACAGTAATGCATCTGGTACTGGTGGTGGTGTTTCAATTATACTTTAAAATTATTCAGGTTCTCCTAACTTCATGGCTAAACGTTGAATTGCATAAAATATCGTACAAGTGTTATAGAAAACTACAACAATATTAAAATTTTAATTGCACTATGTAACACCATATCTAATTCCAACAGATTTCTATAATACAATATACAGTGTGTCAATACTCTGAATAAAGTGGTAAAACTTACATTTTGAACTATAAAAAAGAATAAGGAAAAACCAAATAATGAAACCATATTTTCACATAATACAGTGAAAACTTCCATAAGCCGACACTGACGGGACCAGCATTTCTGTCCGGTTAAAGGAGATGTCCGCTAATACAGTGTCCTAAATAAAAATTAAAATGAATGAAATAAACAACATGCGCAATTAAGAGCAGTGGTTTTAATTGGTGAAAACTAAAAATAAATACATACATATTTATAATGAAAAATTGGTGAAAAGTCACATCTATCCCGGAATGTGTGAACGTATTTCGCTGCTATTAGGACTTGTCAACATAAAGTATCTTGGACAGACATGGCTTTTCACTTTTACATTGGCGTTTATATAGTTAGTATAATGAACTTACTGTAAATGAAAACTAATGAGTATCTCACTTTACATGCAAATGTCGCCTAATGCGCTGCGTTAATTTCTACATTTCGACAAACTGAGTTTGTACCAGCATGCAGAAACGCAACACGTCGCGACGCTATCTTCCTGGTTGTTAAAATAATGAAAAATTCATGAAAAATCACATCTATCCCGGAATGCGTGGATGCATTTCGCTTTTATTAGAGGTTGCCAACATACAGTATCCTGGACAGACGTGACTTTTCACTTAGCTTCTCTATATAAAACGAAAATAGTTTACCCAGTAGGAGAGTCTTCAAGTAGACTAATCCTTCATCAGAAGCATAGATTTCTCGGGAAAAAATAATGGAAGCTGATGTAAAGATTGGCTGTTACCGTACATCAGATTTAAGATACATTCTTGCCAGTATTTCAGAGAACCTGTAAAGGTTTCATTAAACGGAACCAAGTAATCTTACGTGCTTCTAAAAAATATTAAAAGATTTTAAATTAGTGTGAAAAAGTAGCTTTGAAAAGGGACATTATATTACTTCTGATAATTAAAAACAGTTAATTTGTAGACCAGTGCTATTTAGCAACTAAATAACTAAATTATGGATTATCACATTAATATTGAAGAGCAGAAATAAAAAACACGGAATTTTTCTAAAGGTGATAGATCGGATCCTACAATTTAGTTTTAACATTCCAACTAAAAAATATTGTAATGTCTGTAGATTCATTCATTGGAAAACTTTCAAAAGTTTCTATATTTATTACATATACGAGGGACGAACTGAAGTAATTGAGAATAAAAAACACGGTTAATATTTTCAAGAACTTTATTTTCAGTATGCTCAAAGTAATGTCTTTCAGCAATAATATACTTGACCATTCTTTCTTTCCACTGTTTAAAAGCTCCCAACCAATCTTCCTTCGGAATACCTTCAAAATAAGCGTGAACTGCGGTATCAATCCCTTCTTCAGACGAAAACCTTCTATCCCAAAATTTTCGTTTAAGCCCAAAAAATAGCCAAAAGTCACACATTGCTAAATCAGGTGAATACGGGGATGTTCTCTTGCTTTTATTTTTTCCAGTCAAAAACTGGAGGGTTAAAACTGCCGCATGGGACGATGCATTATCATGGTGAAGCATAATTCCTTTGTCCGGAACTCTACCGAACACTTCAGGCAAACATTTTTCAGTGTGCCACTTAGCTGTAACTGTTTGTACATTTTGCTTAACCCATTAAGCGCCGCGCTATAAACTACCAGTTATTTTATATTAATTGTAGGTAAAACTAGTTTAATAAGCAACAGTTTGGACAAAATTGAATTAAAAAAAAAATTTTTTCTCATAGTTTTTGAAAAAAATAATGTTGCGTTTTCGCATCAACGGCGAGCGGAATCTGTTAGTAAATGTAACAAAATAAATTTTTAAGTATTATGCGTTTATTTGCAAATAGATACAAAAATAACTATATTATTTAGTTAACAACTATAAATAACATTAAAATATAGTAATTACATATTATGAAAAGTTTCAAAACAAGCAGTATGTAAGTGAACGTTACATTTTTGACACATATATACTGTCTGGCTATAACATTTTCTGCACCTTTTTCTTGATTTTTCGGGATGACGAATAATGACGTGACCAACTGTGTCTGTTTTCATCTCGTCTGGAAGCTCTGATTTTGATGGTCGGCCTCGTCCTTTGTAAAATGAAACCGATCCTTGCTCATCTCCAGTATTTACAGATGCGCTAGCTTGCTCAGTTTTTATCAGTGCCATTGCAAGGTACGACCGAAACTCCAACTGCGACATTTTAGTGTCATTTGCTAAATTATAAATTTTCCAAGCGTTGACAATGGTGCTGTCAATGGTATTTATAAATAGGGACCACCACCACTTTTTCCCCGTACTCTTATCTGATAATTAGCTATGCCATTATCGTGTAGGTCAACACCTCCCATGTTATTATTATATTCTTTTATTAGAAATGGTTGGGGAACACTTACTTCCTTCCTTAATTTTCTATCGTACCGTTTGACCTGGTGGATTGGATTTACTGGTAGATGGTTAGACATCATGGTTACGATATTATTATCGTTCCATCTTACTACGCAAATGTTAGAATTTAAATCACATCTGTAATCAATTGAACCCCTGTCCTTTTTTTCATGTCTTTTGGTATATCTAAAGGACATCTCTCGGTTCTATTATCTCGAACTGTGCCAGTAGCACATATATTTTCCTCAGTTAGATACTGAAATAATTTGAATGAGGAGAAGAAATTATCAAAGAAAATTCTATGATGATTAGGATTATCAAAAACTTTCAGTAAACTTATAACAACATCTGCTCCAAGACCAATGTCGCTTTTATTCTCACGTGCTCCTGCATATGGGATAAATTGAAATAAATAACCGTCTTCCGAACAAAGACACCATAGTTTAAAGCCAAAACGCACTGGTTTTCCCTTTATAAATATTTTGCATGAGTGCCTGCCAAAATAAGGAACCATCTCTTCATCAACCGAAAGATTATGAGAAAATACACCAAACTGTAGATTCTTTCTGTTAATCACATCAAATAATGGCCGTAATTTGGAAAATTTGTCTTCCTTATCAAGTTTTCCATTGTCAGAAAGATGTAAATTTTTTTTAATATTGCGAAACCTGTACCGTGTCATGCAGTCTTTAACTAATTGGATTCTTTTATATTCGTCTCTACTCCAATACATATCTAACTGAGGTAATGTATGGTAACCAGATAATATCATAATACCAATAAACTTTTTTATATCCGAGATTTCCATAGTAAAATCGTGTCGATTGTTATCTTGGGCGTACTTTAGAGAGAATTTTAAAATCATTTCAAACATCTCGTTGTCAAAATAATAAAAGAAAACTTCTAATGGTGATTTATGACGAAGTGTTTCTTTTATAAAATGTTTTAGTATATGTTCTTGGAATATAGGCGAATTATTATAATTAGGATGTGTTTTTCTCCACTTTGCTTTATAAGATATCGATTTCCGTTTTTTGAAGTACTGGGTGCATTACTGTCCTCTTCAAAATTATTTTCCGCGGTCAGTATTTCAAATGTTCCTGCTACGTCTTGGGGCAAAGCATCATCTACAAAAAATATATTTTGTGTTATAAAAATAATAATATTGAAGATCACAAATAACAATTTACCTTGCAATAAATTTTCATCTATTTCTTCCTCATCCGTTAGTTCATCCACGCCAGAGGGAATAATTACAGCATCAACTTCATCTTCCGACCCAATATCTTCCAACGCCGCTTCCAATTCTTCGATAGTAAGAGCCCTTTTGCGCTCATAATTATCCTTCCACTTCATTTTATTACCACTCATATTCACAATATCACGATAACAATAATATTAGACCGATGTGTAACTAATGATGTTTTCAAAACGAAAATGATATTCGTACAGCCACGCCGTGACTAGCAAAGTTACAACACATGCGCTGTGCTTGCACGCCACGCCCCAACATGAAAAGTTTATATCGTGTATTTGCGCCGTTGATGCGAAAACGCAACATTAAGTTTAAACAAATGTAACTATTATTTAAATATATATACATATTTTCTTTTTCATGTAGGTGAAAACAACACTTATTATCTATATAATACTTATAAAAAAATACATTTAGTAAAAAAGATTATTATTTTATAAAAAAAAATAAGGAGCATGTTCGAATCACTGAAATTGGCTATTTTCAAAAATTTGTAAAATCAATAGTAACGAATATTTGTTAATAGAAAAATATAAATTAGCAACTTAAAACCTTCCTTAATAAAAACCATATAAACAAATTTTCAAAATATTATATGAAACCAATAAAAAAAATCATTTATATAATGTTGCGTTTTCGCATCAACGGCGCCTAATGGGTTAATCGTATTTACTAAGCCCGTACTTTTGAAGAATAACGCATACATAACCTTTTTCATAGCTTGCTGCTTCTTAGTCTTTGTAGGAGTTTCCTCATCTTCGTGAATCCATACACGACTCTCTTGGCGGGTAGGTAGGTTGAAGAAGGGAATATAAGATTCGTCACCTGTCAGTCTTTCGAAAAAAATTTAGTGCCCGACATTATTTAAGAAATTTAAAGTTTCATGGCAAATTCTTACACGTTCTGCTTTTTGGAAGTCAGAAAGGTGATGCGGCATAAAACGACTTACTACTTTTTTTAATGCAGGTCATCGTGTATGATTGTTTTAACAGCTGAGGATCCAATCTTAAGTTGATGCCCTATTAGCGCATAAGTGGCTTGTGAATTCCTTTCGCGTTAAAATTCCTTATACCATCGGTAAATTGTAGCCAAGGAAGAAGGCGTTTGTTAAGAAACAGAATCTAAACTCTCTCTGCACTCATAAGCACTTAAACTTCTCTTAAAATCATAATAAATTATGATTCGAAAGTGCTCTCTGGTTAATTCCATTTTCTTTTACTTTTAAAAAATAAGTAGAAATAATAGAGTTATAACGAACGTAACTTCAGCAACAAAACGTCAAATGACAGATAAAGAGTTGCTCTAAATAAACACTGTATGATTGTTTTTCACACTCTACTAAATTTTGTTATTCTCAATAATTTCAGCCTATCCCTCGTACATATTAGCTATTGCACTATCTTGTCTTTCACACATAGTATTCATTGTCTCATTATAATATTATTCTGTCTCCATAAATTTCCATTACCACTTTGATTTCAACTATTATTTAATCATTTTCTAATTACTATAAATATAATCGTTACCTTCAATAAGCTAATATCGCTATCTTATTGAAGAAGAGTAGATAATTATTTTCTCTCGTGAGGTTATAATTTATATTAGTGATAGATACGAAAAGAAAAATATACTATACACATAGTCTTCAATGATTTGGCATCTGTCCGAGCACTACCTTATCAGAAAAGCCTAGGATATTATTTTTAATGAGAAAGTAGTTTTCTTTAGAAAAAAAATTATAAATACTCGTATAGATATACTAACGAATACGCTCAAAATTTCTTAGTTCACGAATATCTACTGATAAAGACTAAGCTAAAATGTTTCGTCGTCAATTACGTTATTTAAGTACGATGCGCTTGACTTTCCAATATAAAAATATAAACCATCCGACTATTTACAAATTACATAATACAAGAACTATTTCTGTGCAGGTAATATTTTTCCAAAGAAGAATAAAATAAGATTTTTGGATGATTGATGCATAAATTCGTAACGCTTTTATTAAAATAAAAATTTATTAATTCTTTAATAAACAAAATTCAGGAATAAATGAACAGATATTCTCCTTAATTATTTGCGATTGCCTCCCAACGGTTTAGCAATTTTTGATTCTACACCTAATTAATCCAGGTGTTTGGAGGTGAAGAAGTTGCTCATCCAATTTTGAAGCGCGACATATCGAAAGGTGTAACGAATTTCGTTCGTTAAGGCATAATTGTGCCGAATATTAGTGCGAGTTTTCGTCAATTTTGTAAAACTCAGATCGCGCCGTCATAATTATGATCTTTCGAGGTATTTTCGTATATGTATATTTGCATTTAAAAATTGTATTATAATATATTTTCTAGCGCAAGGTCATGTGTGATAGCCGTAGCTGCATCGCAGCCCCCACCACCCACATAAACACAATTTCTATGCGCCAGCGACGCCCCCAGACGAGTCCTTTTTTCTTGGTTTCCGAATCACATATATACCCCGTTTTCTGAAAAATCAAGGACACTTTTTCGGTATTTCGATTGAACCAGCCGAGGGGCCTCTGGCAATATTTACATCGCTTTGACCAAAGGGGGACAGTTAGGCGGCCATTACACAGCCTATGAGATTTCTCTCTCGATTTACTTTAGATACCCAAGTTTCGTAGCCCGGTTCCGTACCGTTTCCAGACGCCGAGACGCTTACACCGGCCGATCTAAAGACCCAGACGCTCAGTAAGTTCTTTCCATTTTATTCTTAAGTCAATACGATGTTAAATGATCATCCCGCTTCCCGGATCGTTTAAATATCATGCACACGGCTTAAGCATAACCCGTATCACATGGGAAGTTCTTCATTAAAGTATTAAATTCCTCGAAGAGGACGAAGGGCATCCAGAGGTTAACAAAATTAGATTTTTACCACAGAGTTACCTTCTGTGAGTGGTTTGGACACAGAGAAGTTCATCAGCCAGATCTCATATTGTAAATTCAAAATATAAATAGTTGCATATAAACAATTAAAACCATGTATGAGATTAGTAACACACATGCCATGGACACGCTACATAAAATTAACGATTAACGATTTTTGTTGTATTATAAACAAAATAACTTTGTTTTAAAGGAAATTTAACGTTCAAATATACTTCTATTTAACTATATTTACAAATGCGCCGTAAGGTTGTCGATATATTTGACGTAAAGGCTATTATTGATATTATTTAAAAAACAATACAATGAAAAGACCATATGTGCGGCTGACTATATTGCATAAATCCTTTGGTAAAAGAATTCATAACGCCTAACAATTTGATCGATTCTTTGCAGATGCATGATCTTGAATTATCAGCTGTAAAAAAGACATTTACTGTCTTTAACTTCATTTTGGTCCTAAAAATTTGGAAATTTTTAATGAATTACAAATATATTTTTTTAAATTTTTAATTAGACATTTATACGTATTCTTCAGATTTGTATAGCTTAGGCACAGTACAAACCTTTTCCAATAATATCAGTCTTACAAATTATTTAAATAAAACGGTAACTCGCGCAGTAACAGCACATGTACTTCTTTCCTTTATTGTTATGCAGGTTTCAACTGATA